>CM076851.1:101641273-101974727 GCA_039519185.1 Astragalus membranaceus
AGTAATTTCTAATTCGGTTTGGGTTTAATTTCTTGCAATTCGGTTTGAGTAATTTCGGTTTGGGTTTAATTTCTTGCAATTCGGTTTGAGTAATTTCTAATTCGCATTCTCAATGTGTGTGTGAATAAGGAAGTTGACATTCTGCTGTATTTCAGCTACATAAAGTTACAATCAAACTTTCAATTTCAATTTTTGCTGGGTTTGGTTCATTTGGTTCAATTTCAATTTCAATTTCAGCTACATAAAGTTCATATGGTTCTGGCTGGGTTTGTTGCATTATTATTGTTTCAGCTACATAAAGTTACAACACTTTCAATTTGATTTTTGCTGCTTTCAATTTGATTTTTGCTGCATTCAATTAGATTTATGAGATCATTCCCATAGCCCTCTGGTTAAATACTTTTAACTGTTAGTAGCAGAACCAACTCATTGTTCTAACAAAATTATTGAGAAGAATATCCTTTCATCTTCTCTAATTCTCTCTAGTCACCAATCTAGAGCTAGAGAGAATCAGAGAAGATGAAATGATATTCTTTTCATTGAGTATGTTAGAATGATTAGTTGGTTCTGTTACAATCAGTCACAAAGAATCGAAAGAGTTGATAGTGATCTTACTAAGAGACCAAGTCAGTTAGTTAGTTACAAAGGGTTATGGGGAATTATCTCCTACAGCTAGGTGTAGGTGAGCTCTTACAAGCTCAAGTGTCTATGACCCCCTTAATATTCATCAAAAGGATATATTAATCAAAATGCTAATCTATATCAACATGGAAGTGCAACTTACTCAGGGAAAAGGTAGGAAAATAAAAACACACACACATCATAACTTGGTTGGACCAAGTTCTATTCTTCCTAAATCTGCATCATATCCAAGAACAGTGCACTCTGAAGGCCATGCCACATCAACTCATAGCGCAGATCAATATTTCTTGAAATGAAACCCATGCTGCTAATAAAAACTAAATACATATTGATGAATAATGTAGATCATATCACTGTAGAATTCATGCAACACAATAGAGACCAATGGCCATGGATCTTGGGTTTTTGCTTGTAACAAATAAATAATCTTATATTTGTCATTCAAATAAGCCACCACACCTCTCAGTCGGAGATACAGCTTTTCAAGTAAAAAGGTAGAGATACAGCTGGCTTTTCACTGATGACATCAATTAGTCCATGTAATCTTTCTTCATATATTAATGGATACCCTTCAGGCATGATTCCTTATGATGATGGAAAATCATGAATGCATTGATTTGAGCTCCTTTTCCTTTCCTCCTTCTGCCATCCACAAACCTGCTAACTCATTGTTCAACCAGAGAGCTTCTATTTATGCTATATTAGAGCTAAAAGTAAAAACTAAATACACAAAGTCACCAATTTGCAGCAATAAAACAAACAGGGTTATCAAGGCACCAAAACGATAATAAAGTTACTGTATTGATATACTCTACCATATGGGTCCTCACTAATTGCTGCTGGACATAAAAAAATACATATTAATCAAAAGGCACATTTAGAACATAAGTGAGGCACACAAAGTTACTGTATTGATATACTCTATTATATTTGCTCCTCACTGTTTGTTCCCTTCGTTCCCCTCCAGGTGCAAACTGCTTCATCAGTTCCTCTCTCAAGGTGAAACATCAATTTCTTTATTTTTCTTTAGTTGTGTCTTTTCCTTCTTTCTTGATTATGTTTTCCTTATTTTTTTCATTCTTTCTTGTTGTTGTCTTGATTGCTGCATTCATAGTTGCGTCATCTTGTTGGCTCGCGGCGGTTTCGTTGATCTCAGTTGCAGCGAGGACGAAAGTGTGGTTCTCGTCAAGGTCTATTTCAAACGCAGTGGCGGTTTCATCGATTTCTCTAATTACGAGCATCGTCTTTGAGGTTTGGCTCTTCAAGTTCCAATTTCCTTCACTTCTTTGAGGTCCTTGATACATTCTAATGCATCCGGTTAATTAACTATATATGGTGTTTTTTCTCCCGAATTAATTATGTATTGTTCCTATTTGTTGTATGTAGTCGTATAATAAATTGCGGATGAAATAAAAGACTAGAAGAGCATGTTGCTAATATGCTTTTTATTAATCATTTAACATTTTTCTGCTATCAAGGCAACATGTTGCTAAATGATAAAACTAAGTAAATTCAATCTCAAATAATAGGATCAGCTTAATTAGTTTGATGTATTGTGTCAAAATGTAATCAATTAATAAAAGTAGCAATATAATGCTCACCGCATCATTATCAGTTTGGGCAGGTTGTCCCTTGCTTGCTGCATTTTGTAACTTATCTTTTAGATGTTTATCTTGTAGTCTTGTTTGTTTGGCTAATGGAAAGTTGTCTTCAGCTAGAAACTGAAACTCTCATAAGAAAGTTTGTGTCTGTAATTGATTTGAACTTGCATATGCATTTTGTAACTTATCTTTTATGCGTTTATCTTTTATGTTATATTATTGTCATTTGCTATCTCAAATGCTTGAATAATTTCATTTCAATTTGCAAACAGATTATGCAATTATGATTGATAAGAGTTGGATTGATAAGCCAATAAAATCAAAAGACTTCTTAGATGGGGTAGTCCAATTTTTGGACATTGCCTTTTCAAATGCATCAATCAATGGACAAATATTATGTCCTTGTAATACATGTCGATTTTTTCCTCGTAATAGAGTTGAAGTGTTCAGTCATCTCCTTGAAAAGGGTTTTCCAAGCAAGTACACATTTTGGAACATGCATGGGGAAAAGCATGTTCAACCAAATGTTGAATCAGTGAGCCAAGTAAAAGAAGCGTCTGCTAGACAACATCCAATGCAAGATATGTTAAATGATGTCTTTGGCGTCTTTGGTGACCAAGGAAATCAAGATTCTGGTCCATCAAGTATTCCTAACACCGACAACGTAATGGACATCAATGACGTCAATAATAAGGAGCTGAAAACAATTAAAGAATTAATGGAAGACGGAAATCAAGAGCTCTATCAGGGTTGCACCAAATATAGCAAACTATCCTTCATCGTTCGTCTCTACCACATAAAAGTTTTGTGTGGCGCAACAGATAAAACATTTTCAATGATCATTGAGCTTCTATCTGATGCTTTTCCCCATGCTAAACTACCTTCATCTTTCTATCAAGCAAAAAAGATGATTAAGACGTTAGGTTTAAGTTATGATAAGATTCATGCTTGCCCGAAACACTGCATGTTGTATTGGGGATCACTAGAGGATGAGAAGAGAGATAAATGCAAGATTTGTAATGAATCTAGATGGAAATCACATGAAAATGATGGTGCGTCACATGATGTGATGGACGACAAAAAGAAAAAGAAGCCCCAACCAGCAAAAGTATTGCGATACTTCCCACTTATACCAAGGTTGCAAAGGTTGTACACATCCTCTAAAACTGCAGAGCTATTGAAATGGCATGCTACAAAGGCAAATCCAGATGGGTTGTTAAGGCATCCTAGAGACACTAAAGCATGGAAGAACTTTGATTCGTTGTATCCCGATTTTGCTTTAGATCCTCGTAATGTGCGACTCGCATTAGCTACGGATGGTTTCAACCCATTTGGGACTTTAAGTTCTTCTAATAGTGTTTGGCCTGTGATGTTGTATGTTTACAACTATCCTCCATGGTGTTGCATGAAGCAAACTTCTCTTATCATGTCAATGATAATTCCTGGTCCTAAGATGCCTGGCAATAATATTGATGTTTACTTACAGCCTCTAGTTGCAGAGTTAAAAAACTTGTGGAATGGTGTTGATGCTTATGATTCCTCTGCTAAAGAAACGTTTCGAATGAGAGCTGCATTGTTTTGTACAATTAGTGACTTTCCTGGCCTTGACAACCTATCTGGGTGGAATACGCATACATTGTTTTCATGTCCGTCATGTAAGTTTGATACAGAATCTAAAAGGCTGAAATTTGGTAGGAAAAATTGTTTCATGGGACATCGTCGATATTTACCGCTTGATCACAAGTATAGATACAATAAAAAGTCATTTGATGGCTCAACAGAGCTTAGACCTTCCCCTGTTCCAATGACAGGCTCAGACATATTGAGACAAATTGATGACAATCTCAAAACGCCACATGATGAGGGTACGAGTGCGGTTGGCCCACAACAATGGAAAAAAAAGAGTATCTTCTGGGATTTGCCTTATTGGGAGCATAATCTTATTCGCCATTGCCTTGATATGATGCACATAGAGAAGAATGTTTGTGACAATGTATTGTTCACAGTGCTTGACGATAAAAAACGATCAAAAGACAATCTTCAAGCTCGCAAAGACCTGCAGGAAATGGGAATCAGAGAAAGACTTCACCCATATCCCAATTCCTCTAAGTTTCCTCAGTCGTGTTTTAAAATGAAAAATATGGAGAAAGATATGTTCCTAAAAATTCTCAAAAATGTGGTTTTCCCTGATAGTTATGCATCAAATATTTCTAGATGTGTTGATACTAAGAAACGCAAGGTCTTTGGTCTGAAGAGTCATGATTCACATATCCTAATGGAACACCTTTTTCCAATTGCTTTTAGAAAAACTCTTCCTAAAGAAGTTGCTTCAGTGTTGATTGAGTTATGTAACTACTTTAGAGAAATATCATGCAAGGTTCTAGACGTTAAGAATATAGAGAAACTACAACAGCGAATTGCTCTCACCCTTTGCCATATGGAAATGATATTCCCTCCTTCTTTTTTCACTGTTATGGTTCATTTAGTTATTCATCTTGGAGAGGAAGCAATGATTGCTGGTCCCGTGCATTATAGATGGATGTACCCTGTTGAAAGGTATATTGTATTTATCATTAATTTTATGATAAACTATATGGTTTAATTTTTACTAGGCTCACTTTCTCTTATTTTAGGACCCTTGGCCATTTAAAATCCTATGTTCGTAACAAGGCTACACCAGAAGGATGTATAGCTGAAGGATACATTATGGATGAATGTCTTACGTTTTGTTCAAGATATTTAGAGGATGGTGAGATTGAAACAAGGTTCAATCGTCCAAGACGCAATGACGATGATAATGGAGTCAATTCTAGTAGTGAGTCTGCTATTCTATCAAATTTGTTTCCTACATCAGGTAGGCCTATTGGAGCTATCAAGACATTTTCACTTTCACCATTTGAGAAGATACAAGCTCATCGCTATGTGTTAACTAATTGTGAATTAGTTGATCCATTTCGTGAGTAAGTTTTGTGCTTTTATATAAAGTAAAATTTTAAATTATCCATTTCAATACCATTTTTAATAACTAAGAAAATTTTCATCCAGCAAGTGTAGAGTTGAGGTTTCTAGGATGCATCGTGGCAAGAGAAACTCCTCTAAAATTGTGGAAGAATATGTTCACAAACATTTTCACGAATGGTTCAGTGAATATGTAAGGACATATATTGAGTTTCACTTAATTTTTTCATCTCAAAGTATTGTGATCTATAAATATATATATATATATATATATATATATATAATTGTCCTAATGATTCCCAAAATATACTAGGTTGCAAGAAAGGATGATCCACATATTACAGCTGAAATTGATTGGCTCGCAAAAGGGCCAAATGACATTGCAAGGAGATTTAATGGGTATAACATTCATGGATTTAAGTTTCGTACACAAAAGAAGGAACAAGGATTGAAAACCCAAAATAGTGGTATCGTTATGTCTGCTATTACAAAGAGATTTTCAACCGGAAAGGAACCTTTTGAAAAATCAACCGATGACAGGTACTATGGGAAATTGGTTGACATCATAGAGCTTGATTACTATGGTAAGCTAAGAGTTGTAGTATTCAAATGTATTTGGGTAGACAATAGACCTAACAAGGGAATCAAGATAGATCAATTTGGGATAACAAGTGTGAATTTTTCTCGCTTGATGCATACTGGTGTGAATGAAGTAGATGAACCGTTCATCCTTGCAACCGATGCTAGAATGGTATATTATGTTGATGATCCATTTGATGAAGGCTGGTCTTGTGTATGTCATATGAAGCCTAGAGACATATATGACATGGGAGATGTGAACTTGATGGATTCAGAAGAGATCATAATGGAAGACATACCTTTTTGCGAGCAAAATGTGCAGAACATTGAAGAATTACAATTAGTGCAAGATGATGACAATGAACAAGAACAAGGACAAGAACGCGATGAATCAAATTTTGATGAAGATCACAATAGCTCTAGTGAAGAAGATGATAACATGATGTTAGATTAGTTTGATTATGAGCTTTGTAATTCAGCCACAATTCATTTGTTGTTTAAGAACTTTATCCTTTTTTAGCTTTTTGTAATGACATGACCACTTTATGATTTATTTAAGACACATTTTTTTATCTATGGTGTATGCTAGGACTTGTAATAAGGAAGATATCTATGTATGGGTGAGACATGTATGTTAGCTTTTTGCCAATCATGCAGATATTCAGTTTTCGAATATTCAGTTCCTAACATGTTAGCTTTTTGCCAATCATGCAGATATTTTATTTGAGATGAGGCAAAAACGAAAGCTTTCGGGAGAAGATGTGTTGCGAAGGGTACGTGGACAAAAAAATCAAAATGATGTGGAGACCCTTCAAGATCAGCATCAACAGAGTATCAACAACCAATTTGATGATCAATTTCAAAATGTAGACATAACTAATAGTTCATCTTATGATGATTCATTTGACGCTTCCTTAAGCCCAAATGAGGTTCAACCACAAAAGAAAGAGGAGGGCCCTCTACTTGTCATAGTCAAAGGTAAAAATAACATATCATTGATAATCTTATTCACTGATTTTTTTAGTAGAAAAATATTACGTAACTATAGTTTTTTATGTAATGGTAGATACTTGTACCGGAGAAACTATTACTCGAAAAATGGTTGCAAGTCAGGTTTGGCATTTGGAAAAAACCAAAAAAGTACTTGTGGAAATCAATGGTAATGGACAAGGAAATGACAGCGGGTCAAACTTACTTGTGAGGTTTCTTGGCCAAGTCGCTGAAAGGTCCGCCTTCTGTCCTTTATCAGTTACAAGATGGGATTTGATGTCAGAGGACAATAGCATGCAGCAATGGAAGTGTATTGAGGTTACTATCTAAACTCTTAACACTTTTATTCTTTTATTGTGACTTTTATAATTGAATATTGACCTATAAATATAACATTTCAAGGATCATTTTGAGTTTGATTATGCTGCTGGTATTAAATGGGTGATGAGCACATTAGGAGATAGATGGAAGGCCCATAAATATAAGATAAGGTGTCAATACTTCTACCCGAACAAAAGTAAGGCCGAAATACTTGCCAATCCTCCTCCAGGTGTTAATCCCGTTGAGTGGGCTGCATTTGTGCATTACTATCAAACTGACGAGATGAAGGTATAAGTATTCTGTATAAACTTATCTTATTATTTTCTATTCTTGTTTGAAATAAAGTGAGAACTTTGGAGACATATTGACTATCTTAGTTAAAAATTGTAGAAACTAAGTCAGCAAAATACAACAAATCGTGGGAAGCTTAAAGTCTCACATGCTGGTGGTAGTAAGAGCAATGCAAGAAGGGCTCGTCAGATGGTATGTTGTTTTAAAGAATTTCTATCTTATAGTAAAATAAGTTTTAGTATATGATAACTAGTTGTATTTTATTTATGATGTTAGGAGCTAAAATTAGGAAGACCTGTATGTCGAAGCAAAGTTAAATTGGCAACATTACTAAAGAAGGATGGAAGCTATGTGAATGGAGAAGGAAAAGCCATGGCTGTAAGTACATCTTATATCTTACACCATGAATTTGTTTTTGTTACTCTGATAGATTAAATTTTGTCACTAATCCTCTTAAAGCACACAATGCCTTTCTTGCCTGTCACAGAAACATTAACATATAATATATCACATATAATATATCACACCTTAACCCAATCAGCTGGTGCAGCTGTAGCAGCAGCGACCCAATCAGCTGGTGCAGCTGTAGCAGCAGCGACAACCATAGCATGCTGCTTCTGCCCATTCTGAATAGCACAAATCTGATAAAATCAATTTCAGATTTGATACCAGAGATTGGAATTTAATGTTAGAGAATAATATTCCTTGACTCTTTCTATCTCTCTTTCCCTATCTCTCATCCCCACACAAAGACACATCTAAGCCAGCCTTTCAAAACAGTTCTCACATCTAAGCCAGCAATATTGTCTCTGTTTTTCTCTGTTTTTTTTCCACCTTGCTTCTCTTATTCTTGTGCTCTATTTCTCATCTTTATTCTTGCCGTGCTTCTCATCTGTTTTATTCTATTTTCAGTTTTCTCTTTTTATCTACTTTTATTTAATTTTATTTTGTTCTGTTTCAATTCTTCCTCTTTATTCTTGTGCTCTGTTTTTACGGTTTAAGTTACTATTTTCTAGTTCTCTGTTATTTATTTCAATTTCAGGGTATTGGGGTATTGTGGATGACTTTGAGGGTTATTGAGTATTTGTGGCATGTAGGGTTGTTAACTTCATTGATTGTAAACTTGGTTATTTGTACAAGTTAAAGTCAATTGCTAATGGGCCAGCTTATACAACAGAAACAATAAGCCCACAAAATACATAATGGGCAATACACTATACAGGGCCCACAAACACTAGTTGATTATTACAGATTGATTGATTGTTTGTCTCTGACCTCCTGTATGTTTCTTACAGATTGATTGATTGTTTGATTATTACACTAGTTGATTATTACACTAGTTGATTGATTACAGATTATTACAGATTATTACACTAGTTGATTATTACACTAGTTGATTGATTATTACAGATTGATTGATTATTACACTAGTTGATTATTACAGATTGATTGATTGTTTATTACACTAGTTGATTATTACAGATTTATTTACTAGTAGCTGCATGTTTCTTAACAGATTGATTGTTTGTCTCTGACCTCCTGTATTCAAGTTGTGGTGGTTTCTGGGTGAAAGAAGTTCTTTTGTGATTTCTCTTCATTGCTTTGGTGTTTAGCTTTATGTACCTTTGCTAATTTTAATGCTGCACAGGGTTCTATATATAACATGGATTGGATTGTATCAAATTGTGATATGTAGATCTCTGTGTCTGTATAGTTGCTTTCAGTACTATGGTCACCTTATTGAAAATATGTAGATCTCTGTGTCTGGATTATATTGATAGTCTTGAATCTTGAATCTGCATGGTGTTTGTGCAGTAATTGATATGAGTACCTTGGTGGGCTGATTTGTTTGATTTGGTGCTTTATACAGGGTGTTTTATACTAAAATGTAGTGTGATGATATAATATTTTAGGTTATGATGAATCTTAGTTTTTATGTGGGAGATTTTGCTAAATATTAATGATTATTTTTCCCAATAGGAGAAGATTTCAGAGAGCTTATCTGAAGATCAAGAACGTGTGGCTACTATAGGTGTTCCGTCAAAGATTAATGCTTATTCTAATGATGCCATTGGAAAAGCATGTGGAGCTGAACACTCAGGCCGAGTTCGTGTTTTAGGTCCAGGTGTTTGTCCAACTGTTGTTTTTGGAAATCGTAGGCATTTCCCTGATTTTATCCAAGTTGGTAACTCTGACCAAGCGAATGTCGAAGAAGAACTTGCTAAAACCAAAGAAGAACTTGCTAAAACCAAGGAGGAGCACACACAAACCAAGGAGAAGCTTACACAAGCAACAAATAAATTGGAAGGTCTTTACAACTTCTTGCAACATAAATTTGGAGATGAATTATCGATGTTCAACCTAGGTTCATCCTCATCTTAGTCTAGATATTTAGAATCTCTAATTACTTGTTGATTGGGTATTTTTGTAGTTGTGGTTTTTTGGTAACTATATGTTGAATATTACTTTTTAATGGATGTTAGAATTTCATTTTAAGTAATTAATTAGCTATATATGCAAAAGTTTATTCCACCACATCTTTATTAATTTTGCTTTTTTATTTACTTATTACATATGGTCAATGGAAGAGTAAGTTCCCATTAACAAAGAAGCTTTGTTTTAGCAGGAAGAATAATTATCGGTTTAGAAGGAAGAACAAATTTATAAAAAAAAAAAAAATTGAGTTAGCCACGGTTAAACCGTGGGTAAATAGTGACTAAATTCCCGCCCGTTTCCCTCCAATCTAGCCACCGTTGGAACCGTGGCTAATATGTGAATATTAAAAGCTTGGAACGAGGATTTAGCCACGGTCTGGCCGTGGTAAATCAAACAAAAACCGTAGCTAAGTGTATGTTACCACGGTTTATTTAGGCGTGGCTAAAGCTACTTTTGACCGTGGCTAAAATTTGGCGACGCCCTTCGTTCCCACTGTTACGGTAACCGTGGCTAATAACGTTTGCCACGGTCGGGAGGGCTGTTTGCCACGGTTTTGACCGTGGCTAATCGCCGAGTTTTTTGTAGTGAGATCAGATGTAGTGATGAACCCGCAACCACAGATATTTTCATTGCAGCTCCCTATTTTGCACCAGCCGGGAATCGAACCGAGTCTGTACCGTGGCATGGTTCTATTCTACCACTAGACCACTGGTGCTGTATGACTTCAACAACATAAGTGTTTAATATATTTTAATATGATTTGGAAGGAAGGGAAATCGCAATAGGAAAAAACTATATAAGCTAAATGATTTTTGCAAGATATGGAAGAAGCGTGATATACTTTATAAGTGATATTTTAGTAGCAATGACATTTATGTCAAAAAGAAAATGTGACATTGTCGTTACTTTTTATTTTGAAATAAATATTTTAAAACATGTATTTTACGATGTTAATCACCTTAAAATCTAATTTATATTCACCGTCGGTGTAAAAAAACTAAAGACGTCATGAACTCATAGATTGTCATGCCTTTCTAAATTGTGAGTCTTCTCCTTACTCCCTCAAAAGTCATCTATATCACAATTTGTGATTGTTTGTCAGTGTGAAATGTTTTACAGTGACAGTGCATGCTAGTTAAACTCTTAAACATTTGGTGTATACCTACGCTTCTATATTTTACAGGACAGGAACTCTTTCATAATGAAAAATGACTACTTCATTTCATTAATTATAAGAGCAACAACACTGTCTGAAACTGATATAATATGAGGAAGAAAGACTATTGTATTAAAATTGTTTGTTCTTGGAGACTATGATGTTATAACAAGAGGAAGAAACTCTATCTTTTTTGTTGTTTTACAGAGGCTATATTTTTTTGGAAAGAAAATTCTATGTTTGATTATGTGTGTTTTTAGTTTATTATTTTGGCAATTAGTAATTGTGTTGTCAAAACCATAGGAAGAAATTCTGGATAATCAAAACTGCTATTATTTTAACGTATGCACTTTTTCAACACCTGGATTTAAAAATGTTTATGATATTAATGGATACTATGGGCTTAATATTTTTCATGCCAATATTGTTATTCCCCATTCTCAATCCTCATCAAAGTCTTTCCCGATTAGGATAATACTTTTCGTATTAATATACAAAGTTATAATGTAAAGAAACTGAATAAATTGATACTGATTTTCTCTTTTAGGATAAAGATGAATAGTAAGAAATCTTTTGCGTGAAATTTAACGACAGTAATAAAATTACGTTAATTTCACTCACTATTCCTTCGCCAACTTTGTAAAAAAAAAGTCATTTGACAATTTTTATTAATTAGGATATAAAAATGTCAAGAGAGATCAGATATATTTTATATCATCATGTAGATCAGATGTAGTGATGAACCCGCCACCACAGATATTTTCCTCACAGCTCCCTATTTTGCACCAGCCGGGAATCGAGCCCGGGTCTGTACCGTGGCAGGGTACTATTCTACCACTAGACCACCGGTGTTGTATGACTTCAACAACATTAGTGTTTAATATATTTTAATATGATTTGGAAGGAAGGGAAATCGTAATAGGAAAAAACTATATAAGCTAAATGATTTTTGCAAGATATGGAAGAAGCGTGATATACTTTATAAGTGATATTTTAGTAGCAATGACATTTATGTCAAAAAGAAAATGTGACATTGTAGTTACTTTTTATTTTGAAATAAATATTTTAAAACATGTATTTTACGATGTTCATCAACCTTAAAATCTAATTTATATTCACCGTCGGTGTAAAAAAACTAAAGACGTCAAGAACTCATAGATTGTCATGCCTTTCTAAATTGTTAGTCTTCTCCTTACTCCCTCAAAAGTCATCTATATCACAATTTGTGATTGTTTGTCAGTGTGAAATGTTTTACAGCGACAGTGCATGCTAGTTAAACTCTTAACATTTTGTGTATAACTACGCTTCTATATTTTATAGGACGGGAACTCTTTTAAAATGAAAAATGACTACTTCATTTCATTAATTATAAGAGCAACAACACTGTCTGAAATTGATATAAAAAGAGGAAGAAAGACTATTGTATTAAAATTGTTTGTTCTTGGAGACTATGATGTTATAACAAGAGGAAGAAACTCTATATTTTTTGTTGTTTTACAGAGGCAATATTTTTTTGCCAAAAAAATCTATGTTTGATTATGTGTGTTTTTAGTTTATTATTTTGGCAATTAGTAATTGTGTTGCAAAACCATAGGAAGAAATTCTGGATAATCAAAACTGATATTATTTTAACATATGCACTTTTTTAACATCTGGATTTAAAAATGTTTATGATATTAATGGATACTATGGGCTTAATATTTTTCATGAAAATATTGTTATTCCCCATTCTCGATCCTCATCAAAGTGTTTCCCGATTAGGATAATACTTTTCATATTAATATGTAAAAGTTATAATATATAGCTGACTGAATAAATTGAAACTGATTTTCTCTTTTAGGATAAAGATGAATAGAAAGAAATCTTTTGCATGAAATGTAACGACGGTAATAAAATTACATTATTTTTACTCACTATTCCTTCACCAACTTTGTAAAAAAAAAGTCATTTGACAATTTTTATTAATTAGGATATAAAAATGTCAAGAGAGCTCAGATATATTTTATATCATCATGTAGATCAGATGTAGTGATGAACCCGCCACCACAGATATTTTCATCACAGCTCCCTATTTTGCACCAGCCGGGAATCGAACCGGGTCTGTACCGTGGCATGGTTCTATTCTACCACTAGACCACTGGTGTTGTATGACTTTTTTTTTTATTAATCAAAGTGGTACTAATAACCATTTTATAACTGTCCCCGAGGGGATTTGACCTCAGCACCTTGAGGATATAAGACTAGCTCTTACCACTGAGCTAGCACCTCAAGTGTGGTGCTGTATGACTTCAACAACATAAGTGTTTAATATATTTTAATATGATATGGAAGGAAGGGAAATCGTAATAGGAAAAAACTATATAAGCTAAATGATTTTTGCAAGATATGGAAGAAGCGTGATATACTTTATAAGTGATATTTTAGTAGCAATGACATTTATGTCAAAAAGAAAATGTGACATTGTCGTTACTTTTTATTTTGAAATAAATATTTTAAAACATGTATTTTACGATGTTAATCACCTTAAAATCTAATTTATATTCACCGTCGGTGTAAAAAAACTAAAGACGTCATGAACTCATAGATTGTCATGCCTTTCTAAATTGTGAGTCTTCTCCTTACTCCCTCAAAAGTCATCTATATCACAATTTGTGATTGTTTGTCAGTGTGAAATGTTTTACAGTGACAGTGCATGCTAGTTAAACTCTTAAACATTTGGTGTATACCTACGCTTCTATATTTTACAGGACAGGAACTCTTTCATAATGAAAAATGACTACTTCATTTCATTAATTATAAGAGCAACAACACTGTCTGAAATTGATATAATATGAGGAAGAAAGACTATTGTATTAAAATTGTTTGTTCTTGGAGACTATGATGTTATAACAAGAGGAAGAAACTCTATCTTTTTTGTTGTTTTACAGAGGCTATATTTTTTTGGAAAGAAAATTCTATGTTTGATTATGTGTGTTTTTAGTTTATTATTTTGGCAATTAGTAATTGTGTTGTCAAAACCATAGGAAGAAATTCTGGATAATCAAAACTGCTATTATTTTAACGTATGCACTTTTTCAACACCTGGATTTAAAAATGTTTATGATATTAATGGATACTATGGGCTTAATATTTTTCATGCCAATATTGTTATTCCCCATTCTCAATCCTCATCAAAGTCTTTCCCGATTAGGATAATAGTTTTCGTATTAA
Organism: Astragalus membranaceus; assembly: GCA_039519185.1. Classification (NCBI taxonomy): domain Eukaryota; kingdom Viridiplantae; phylum Streptophyta; class Magnoliopsida; order Fabales; family Fabaceae; genus Astragalus; species Astragalus membranaceus. Next base: position 101,655,458 of record CM076851.1, read on the forward strand.
TATACAAAGTTATAATGTAAAGAAACTGAATAAATTGATACTGATTTTCTCTTTTAGGATAAAGATGAATAGTAAGAAATCTTTTGCGTGAAATTTAACGACAGTAATAAAATTACGTTAATTTCACTCACTATTCCCTCGCCAACTTTGTAAAAAAAAAGTCATTTGACAATTTTTATTAATTAGGATATAAAAATGTCAAGAGAGATCAGATATATTTTATATCATCATGTAGATCAGATGTAGTGATGAACCCGCCACCACAGATATTTTCCTCACAGCTCCCTATTTTGCACCAGCCGGGAATCGAGCCCGGGTCTGTACCGTGGCAGGGTACTATTCTACCACTAGACCACCGGTGTTGTATGACTTCAACAACATTAGTGTTTAATATATTTTAATAGGATTTGGAAGGAAGGGAAATCGTAATAGGAAAAAACTATATAAGCTAAATGATTTTTGCAAGATATGGAAGAAGCGTGATATACTTTATAAGTGATATTTTAGTAGCAATGACATTTATGTCAAAAAGAAAATGTGACATTGTAGTTACTTTTTATTTTGAAATAAATATTTTAAAACATGTATTTTACGATGTTCATCAACCTTAAAATCTAATTTATATTCACCGTCGGTGTAAAAAAACTAAAGACGTCAAGAACTCATAGATTGTCATGCCTTTCTAAATTGTTAGTCTTCTCCTTACTCCCTCAAAAGTCATCTATATCACAATTTGTGATTGTTTGTCAGTGTGAAATGTTTTACAGCGACAGTGCATGCTAGTTAAACTCTTAACATTTTGTGTATAACTACGCTTCTATATTTTATAGGACGGGAACTCTTTTAAAATGAAAAATGACTACTTCATTTCATTAATTATAAGAGCAACAACACTGTCTGAAATTGATATAAAAAGAGGAAGAAAGACTATTGTATTAAAATTGTTTGTTCTTGGAGACTATGATGTTATAACAAGAGGAAGAAACTCTATATTTTTTGTTGTTTTACAGAGGCAATATTTTTTTGCCAAAAAAATCTATGTTTGATTATGTGTGTTTTTAGTTTATTATTTTGGCAATTAGTAATTGTGTTGCAAAACCATAGGAAGAAATTCTGGATAATCAAAACTGATATTATTTTAACATATGCACTTTTTTAACATCTGGATTTAAAAATGTTTATGATATTAATGGATACTATGGGCTTAATATTTTTCATGAAAATATTGTTATTCCCCATTCTCGATCCTCATCAAAGTGTTTCCCGATTAGGATAATACTTTTCATATTAATATGTAAAAGTTATAATATATAGCTGACTGAATAAATTGAAACTGATTTTCTCTTTTAGGATAAAGATGAATAGAAAGAAATCTTTTGCATGAAATGTAACGACGGTAATAAAATTACATTATTTTTACTCACTATTCCTTCACCAACTTTGTAAAAAAAAAGTCATTTGACAATTTTTATTAATTAGGATAAAAAAATGTCAAGAGAGCTCAGATATATTTTATATCATCATGTAGATCAGATGTAGTGATGAACCCGCCACCACAGATATTTTCATCACAGCTCCCTATTTTGCACCAGCCGGGAATCGAACCGGGTCTGTACCGTGGCATGGTTCTATTCTACCACTAGACCACTGGTGTTGTATGACTTTTTTTTTTATTAATCAAAGTGGTACTAATAACCATTTTATAACTGTCCCCGAGGGGATTTGAACTCAGCACCTTGAGGATATAAGACTAGCTCTTACCACTGAGCTAGCACCTCAAGTGTGGTGCTCTATGACTTCAACAACATAAGTGTTTAATATATTTTAATATGATATGGAAGGAAGGGAAATCGTAATAGGAAAAAACTATATAAGCTAAATGATTTTTGCAAGATATGGAAGAAGCGTGATATACTTTATAAATGATATTTTAGTAGCAATGACATTTATGTCAAAAAGAAAATGTGACATTGTCGTTACTTTTTATTTTGAAATAAATATTTTAAAACATGTATTTTACGATGTTCATCAACCTTAAAATTTAATTTATATTCACCGTCGGTGTAAAAAAACTAAAGACGTCATGAACTCAAAGTTTGTCATGCCTTTCTAAATTGTGAGTCTTCTCCTTACTCCCTCAAAAGTCATCTATATCACAATTTGTGATTGTTTGTCAGTGTAAAATGTTTTACAGTGACAGTGCATGCTAGTTAAACTCTTAACATTTGGTGTATAACTACGCTTCTATATTTTACAGGACGAGAACTCTTTCATAATGAAAAATGACTACTTCATTTCATTAATTATAAGAGCAACAACACTGTCTGAAATTGACATAAAAATAGGAAGAAAGACTAATGTATTAAAATTGTTTGTTCTTGGAGACTATGATGTTATAACAAGAGGAAGAAACTCTATCTTTTTTGTTATTTTACAGAGCCTATATTTTTTTGGAAAGAAAATTCTATGTTTGATTATGTGTGTTTTTAGTTTATTATTTTGGCAATTAGTAATTGTGTTGTCAAAACCATAGGAAGAAATTCTGGATAATCAAAACTGCTATTATTTTAACATATGCACTTTTTTAGCACCTGGATTTAAAAATGTTTATGATATTAATGGATACTATGGGCTTAATATTTTTCATGCCAATATTGTTATTCCCCATTCTCAATCCTCATCAAAGTCTTTCCCGATTAGGATAATACTTTTCATATTAATATACAAAGTTATAATATAAAGAAACTGAATAAATTGATACTGATTTTCTCTTTTAAAATAAAGATGAATAGTAAGAAATCTTTTGCGTGAAATTTAACGACAGTAATAAAATTACGTTATTTTGACTCACTATTCCTTCACCAACTTTGTAAAAAAAAAAGTCATTTGACAATTTTTATTAATTAGGATATAAAAATGTCAAGAGAGCTCAGATATATTTTATATCATCATGTAGATCAGATGTAGTGATGAACCCGCCACCACAGATATTTTCATCCAAGCTCCCTATTTTGCACCAGCCGCGAATCGAACCCGGGTCTGTACCGTGGCAGGGTACTATTCTACCACTAGACCACTGGTGCTGTATGACTTCAACAACATAAGTGTTTAATATATATTAATATGATTTGGAAGGAAGGGAAATCGTAATAGGAAAAAACTATATAAGCTAAATGATTTTTGCAAGATATGGAAGAAGCGTGACATACTTTATAAGTGATATTTTAGTAGCAATGACATTTATGTCAAAAAGAAAATGTGACATTGTAGTTACTTTTTATTTTGAAATAAATATTTTAAAACATGTATTTTACGATGTTCATCAACCTTAAAATCTAATTTATATTCACCGTCGGTGTAAAAAAACTAAAGACGTCAAGAACTCATAGATTATCATGCCTTTCTAAATTGTGAGTCTTCTCCTTACTCCCTCAAAAGTCATCTATATCACAATTTGTGATTGTTTGTCAGTGTGAAATGTTTTACAGTGACAGTGCATGCTAGTTAAACTCTTAACATTTTGTGTATAACTACGCTTCTATATTTTACAGGACGAGAACTCTTTCATAATGAAAAATGACAACTTCATTTCATTAATTATAAGAGCAATAACACTGTCTGAAATTGATATAAAAAGAGGAAGAAAGACTATTCCTTCGCCAACTTTGTAAGAAAAAGTCTTTTCACTTACTATTCCTTCGCCAACTTTGTAAAAAAAAGTCATTTGACAATTTTTATTAATTAGGATATAAAAATGTCAAGAGAGCTCAGATATATTTTATATCATCATGTAGATGAGATGTAGTGATGAACCCGCCACCAAAGATATTTTCATCACAGCTCCCTATTTTGCACCAGCCGGGAATCGAACCCGGGTCTGTACCATGGCAGGGTACTATTCTACCACTAGACCACTGGTGCTGTATGACTTCAACAACATAAGTGTTTAATATATTTTAATATAATTTGGAAGGAAGGGAAATCGTAATAGGAAAAAACTATATAAGCTAAATGATATTTGCAAGATATGGAAGAAGCGTGATATACTTTATAAGTGATATTTTAGTAGCAATGACATTTATGTCAAAAAGAAAATGTGACATTGTCGTTACTTTTTATTTTGAAATAAATATTTTAAAACATGTATTTTACGATGTTCATCAACCTTAAATCTAATTTATATTCAACGTCGGTGTAAAAAAACTAAAGACATCAAGAACTCATAGATTGTCATGCCTTTCTAAGTTGTGAGTCTTCTCCTTACTCCCTCAAAAGTCATCTATATCACAATTTGTGATTGTTTGTCAATGTAAAATGTTTTACCGTGACAGTGCAAGCTAGTTAAACTCTTAACATTTTGTGTATAACTACGCTTCTATATTTTACAGGACGAGAACTCTTTCATAATGAAAAATGACTACTTCATTTCATTAATTATAAGAGCAACTGTAACACCCCTAATTTCGGTTAATTTCGTTTCATGAAATCAACTGGAAAGTTATTATTCAAGGAAATAGTAAATCGAGTCATGGTCTTATGCGAGGAATGAAGTCGTTACTTAATTGTGTGAATGTTGGGGTATATATGGGGTTTAATTAAGAATTAGAGCACGAAGGGTAAATTGGTCTTTTCACCACCGAAATCAAATATCAGCTGAGTCAATAATTGCAAAACACAAAATACAACTCAATGACTCCACTTTTTGATTTTTTTTTTGAAAAGAAAGGATAGAACATAGGTTAAGTGAGTATTAGTGAGCCCAGGGTATTTTCGTCATTTCCCACTCATTAACACCCTCAGCTCACTAACACCCAGCTGACCCACTCTCAAAACTCATTCAGCCAAAACAGTTTCCAGAATAGAGAGAGGGAGAGAGGAACTCATGATGGAGAGGGAAGAAAAGAGGAGAGAACCTTGACCATTCTTCATGCATGTCACCTTCCTTGATGCCATTAAATTCATCTCATTCTCCTCTTTATATTGATACTGATTTCACCACCAAAGAACCCTCCATTCACTTCTCACAATTTTCGCACCCAAGCTCCCTTTTGGAGAAAAATGAGTTTCCTAGCTTGCATGTGAGTTCAATGAAGCTCTAGGAGTGGTTTGAAGTACTACATATCAGTATTGGTGAGCGATTCAACAAGAAACAGCACCTACATTGCGAATTAAACAGCCTAGGAGGGACTTCCAGTAGCTGGGGTTGAATATAAAGAGCTGGGACTTGAGTTGTGGTTCCTGGTGGAGGGATTGAAGATGCAAACTCATAGGAAGATTCTGCTATACAAAGACAGTTTCGACACCCTTCAGTGTTTTCTTCGTAATTCCTTGTACCGACCTCATTTATGCCCATTTTTGTTTCATTCGAAACTAGACTCAAAATCCTTCAGTTTAGGCACCAGAAACACTTAATTTGACTGAGATTACTTGGAGATATCATGTTTACAAGTTCCTGTTTTGAATCAGTGCCAGTCTTGAGCCAGTCACCATGTTTCGTCGATAACTCTTCAAATACCTATCGTATGAGCAAAAAACCTGAACCCTCAGAAACTAGATGGAAGGTTAAGAATCGATGGAGTGAGTTCTGTTGCAAAACAGTGATAGATGCTGCCCAACTGGTTTTGAAGTTAGTTGTTGTGTTCTGGAAATTGGGGCTACATCGGAGTAGAAAGGGGATTTCAATGTTGATTCGAGATGCATGTGGAGAAGCTTCGGTAGCTGGTCAAGTTTGGGGATTCGTCCGGGATCGGTTTCGGCTTTGAGTTAATTGGAGCGGATTCGGGAGAGTTCGCGAGTTACCGTTCGTTCAAGTTCACGAAGTTTCGGTGGTGTGCAATTATCATCGCCAAAGGTGAGTTCTATAATCACTAGGGAAATTGATGTTAATATATGTGTTGTTGTTTATTGATGAATATATGTTTTGATGACTGAAATTGGATGCTTATTGTGTTGATAATTTCACTGTGTGGAGACATTCTGGATAGGTTCGGTTTTCTGGTAACTGGGACTGTTTTACCGGTTCAAAAAATGTGACTTACCTTTTTAGAAATGAGATTGAATTCTTGTCATTTTGGCTTTTGTTTGGTCGCATTTGGAGTAGTATAGCTCCAGTTATAGGCTCCACAAGATATGGTAATATTCTGGAAGCAGTCTAGACATAGGTACTGTCTTTTTGAAACTGGGAATGTTTTATGAATCCAAAAATTATGTGGTCAATTGTTTTAGAAACTATACTGAATGCTCGTTAATTTGGCTCTGATTTGGTTGAATTTGGAATTGTGTAGCTCAAGTTATAGGCTCCACAAGTTAGAATAAAATTCTGGGAACAATCTGGACATATGGCCAGTGTTTTGATTGTGGTGTCTTCAAATGAACTCCTTTTTGAATGAATCCAATTTCTTTGAAAATTAGACAAAATGTTCTACTGTTTATGCTCAAGTTTCGTGTTATTTGGGTTTGTTTTCGTCATTGTAAAAGAGTCTCAACTTAGGACACAGTTGCTGCCCCATTTTCTGGACCTACTGCATTGTTTGCGAAAACTGTACTATTTGACTCATTATTTTGAAATTCTAAAAATATAGTCAGAAACTAGACTTCATAAGCTTTCTGTAGAGAGATCGTTCGCTAAATTCCGTGGTCGCTTGATAGGTTAAGTAAATTCTCAAAATTTAGGTACGGTTGCTGAATTAGAGTGTTTGGATTGTTGTTTCTTTAGTGGATTATGTCTTCAATGAATTGCTTGATGTTTATGATTATGTTGACTATGATTGAAGTAATTATGATTGGATTGAATTGTAAATGTATATCAGTCAGGTTAACGAACTTAGTAACCACGAGTGAGATCACGACAGGCTAAGATAAGACGGACTTAATGTCCCTAAGATTATAATGTTGACATTAAGATCATGTTATGTATATATGAGATCGTTATGTTCATGTCAGGTATATATTTATATACATATCAGTTCAGTCTAGGGTGACGACTCTATTTTCAGGTTAGCGTACTAGGGGAGGGGAAGTCATGAGCCCTACGAACCTAGGCCCCGTCATGTTTGTCCCTGCTATGGTCAGGGAATGGGTTTACCGGCATTCGGCTTAAGGGCTTCGGTGATATGCTAACAATCATGTTTCAGATATATTTCTCGTAGTCGGCCTAAGGGCTACGGGTCATATTAAGGATTGGCACTTGTAGTTGGCTTAAGGGCTACGAGGGACAATGTTAGAGTACCCCACGTAGTCAACTTTAAGGACTACGATTAATGAATCAAGCACAATGAACCGAGAGAGTTAGTAAGGGGTCTCGATAGAACTCACTGAGATAAGTTGTCTCACCCAATCATTGTTGTTGTTTTGTTTCAGAGAAGTAGGAAAGGTTGAGAGCAATGAGGCTCGGTTATGAAGTTCCCGCAAGGAGATGTAGATGTTTTAGTTTAGTTGTTTATGTTATTTTTTCTATTGTCTGATATGTATATTCGATTGTACGACTTATTATTGTATCAAGTTGTAAATCTTTTCCGCAACTTTCTATTTTAGGTATTGAACACTAGGCATGAGAAGTAGTAAGACACGTATTTCAGATTATGTAAAGTCATGTAAGCGCGTTCGATAATTTATTATCGAAAATTTTAGTCGTGTTCAATATCTAAGACAGGAAGTAACTCCGATGTATGCCAAGTGGTGCATTTCGATGTTTCGACAAGTTAGTAAATATCGGGGTGTCACAGCAACAACACTGTCTGAAATTGATATAAAAAGAGGAAGAAAGACTATTGTATTAAAATTGTTTGTTCTTGGAGACTATGATGTTATAACAAGAGGAAGAAACTCTATCTTTTTTGTTGTTTTACAGAGGCTATATTTTTATGGAAAAAAAATTCTATGTTTGATTATGTTTGTTTTTAGTTTATTATTTTGGCAGTTAGTAATTGTGTTGTCAAAACCATAGGAAGAAATTCTGGATAATCAAAACTGATATTATTTTAACATATGCATTTTTTAACACCTGGATTTAAAAATGTTTATGATATTAGTGGAAACAACGGGCTTAATATTTTTCATGCCAATTTTGTTATTCCCCATTCTCGATCCTCATCAAAGTGTTTCCCGATTAGGATAATACTTTTCATATTATTATACAAAGTTATCATATATAGAAGACTGAATAAATTGATACTGATTTTCTCTTTTAGGATAAAGATGAATAGTAAGAACGGTAATAAAATTACGTTATTTTCACTCATTATTCCTTCGCCAACTTTGTAAAAAAAAAGTCATTTGACAATTTTTATTAATTAGGATATAAAAAAGGCAAGAGAGCTCAAATATATTTTATATCATCATGTAGATCAGATGTAGTGATGAACCCGCCACCACAGATATTTTCATCACAACTCTCTATTTTGCACCAGCCGGGAATCGAACCCGGGTCTGTACTGTAACACCCATTTCTACCCGGTAATTTATAAGCGTAAAATCAGAGTTTTCAAAAACCATTTTCAAGAAAGAAACGGATGCTACCCTTCGACAATAGTTACATAACACTCTCACTAGAGGTGAACCGGCAAACCATATTTTGCGTCTTAAAAAAAAATCAACTTTATTCAACATGCAGCGGAAAATCAAAAGGGTTCGTAACATCAATGAAACGACATATGTATACATTTAATATAAAAACAGCGGACATCCCTCCCCGAGTGCTACGTATCAGAGCGACGACACCAAACTAATGAAGAGTTATAGTCTTCATTCGAGATCACCTGCACGTTACCATCATAGGGGTAACATTCAAACAGAAGGGGTGAGATATCACACTATATAATGAATCGTATGAAAAGCAGTATATACTTAGGTCATGGCAACAAAATTATCACGGCACGACAATCACGTCACGACAGTCAATATTATCTCAATCAGTATCATCAACAAAATCAACAATACAATAACAGCGACAACAACAACAATAGCCACACCAACGACAATAACGACAACATATAGCAACAACAGCAACAACACACAACAACGACAATAACATCGATTACAATCACCAATAATCATCACCCATAAACGTCACCAATGGTCATCACCAAAACATCACCAAAATCATCATCAAGAGTCATCACCTAAATCATGTGTAAATGAATGAATGCAACCCACACCAGCGGGCATATGCATGTGGTACCAATCACCAAAAGTTTTTCCTGTAAATAGAGGCGTCACCAAAATTGAGAGCTTTCACACCCGGCTCACCAATTTAGAAAAATTGAGCTTTCACACCCGGCTCACTAGTTTTAGAAAAAATTGAGCTTTCACACCCAGCTCCAAGACCGAAGGCCTTCACCGAAATAAATGCGTATGCTGTATGCGACACCATGAATGCACACAGACAATCATCAAAAATTAGTCACAATGTGACACACCAAAAATCAATCACCAAATATCACCAAAATTGGGGCTTTCATACCTAGCCCAACGACACAGAAACACCAAACTACCCGAAACAACGGAACACCAAGATTTGGAGCCTACACACCTAGCTCAAACAATACCAATGCTTGAGCCTTCACACCTAGCTGAAACAGCACCAAGACACCGAGATGACAATAATTTTCCAAAACATTTGAGACGCGATGATTTTTCCCAACACCGGAGACAACGACAATTTTCCAAAATATTTGGGACGACGACAATTTTCCAAAACAGCAACATTTAACGGCTAAGCCAACGGCTAACAATTTCCAGAAAAATAGATCACTTTGCCTCAAATTAAAATATTCAACTAGGCCTCTGAATAAGCTTTCCAACGCATTTTAGAACGCCTCAATCGGGTTCCCGGATCAAAAGATATCGCGAAAACAAAATAGTTCGAAGTTGCTGAAAATCAGCAGGAAACGGCGCCCATGGCGCCCAGCGCCAGTGCACAACAGGATGGCGCCCAGGAACAGCAGCAACGGTGCCCACGGCGCCCAGGGACCCCCAAAACCCAGTTTTTCACGAATTAAAACCTCAAAACTGATTTCCAATAGTTAACAAATATTCTCAAACATCAACAAATATTCTGAACATCAATAATTGATTTTCAAATATCAATAATAGATTCTAAACACCAATAAATGGATTCAATCATCAACGATTAGATTCAATCAACAAATAGAGTTTCCAACACCAATTCAATTTTTTTATGATCATGGCAAAACACAACAACAATTTCTAGGGTATATGAACATCAATTACACAAACATGATTACTCAACAAGGTATCGTAACATATGATCACACAAACATCTTTCAACAAATTAACAACATAACATATATAGTCACACATATAATGCATCATCAAACCCTAACCCCCATACATACAACAATTCATAGAACCCATTAGATAGATAGAATCCCACCCTTACCTTAGCCTTAGAAGACCACAAACCCTAGCTTCTTCTCTCTCCTCTTGAGCGCCACTTCTCTCTCTCTTTTCCTCTTGTTTCACGCTTTCTCTCTTTCTTTTCCTCTTATGCTAGCGCCGCCCCCTCCTAGCCCTCTCTTCTCAACTTTGGTTTTTCTTCTAAATGAATAAAACCCGAACCTCATCCCTTATATAGACTCATTAATCCTATGGGCTTTTTATTTAACTTATGCGACTAATCAAGGCCCTTTCCTCTTAACACCTCTCATTTACTAACCCCAACAATAATAATAGGTCCACGTACTCTATTATATTTTATTCTATTTATTTTCTACCAAATAATTCCTAATAATTAATCATACAAATAATCAATTATTTTTGGGGCGTTACAACTCTCCCCCACTTAAAAGAATTTCGTCCTCGAAATTCAACTACCGATGCGAACACTCTTCTACTAACCAACTAACGTCATCTAGACAACTAGTGCTATGTATCATGCTGATCACTATTGCTTTGATTACCGGCGGTAAGTGATTGGGCGACCGTCCCTCCTACTTGTTCAGCCAGGTAACTCAAGTAATAACAATCAGACTCACTCTCTAGTTGTTCCGTAAGGATCCCGCTGCGCTACTCTGATAAACTAACTTATATTCCAACTCACTCATCTACCCTCCTGGACAACAAAACATATCAACGCACACTAATAGTCTGCTAATGGTTTGGTTTTTATGACAACATCACAACAAGTTTACAGAGTGCATAACGATTGCAAAACAAGCCACATAATTAGAGTTTACAGGCACAGATTATATACATGGAAGTCATGAAACAATTCACAAAGCAGAAAGTTCACCAGAATGGATGTCGAGGAAATTAGACACACAGAACAAAACAGGTTAAACAAACAACACAAGAATGTAGTTAACATTTAAAACACATTACGTCTGATTACACCCAAAACCTCCTGGTTGTAGCATTTAGGTGGAAGGGAAACTATTACTCATAGTGCTTAGAATAGTACCGCATGTTATAGCAAGGCAACATCTTAAAATTACTAAGAACGTGATTCCACAAACCACTCAGTCGGATTCATCAATACACATTTAAGGCACGTCGTGACAAAGGTTTTTCACAAGGCAAGTCACAAACTCACAAAATGGATATTTTAATAACTAGGGAAGCTCAGCACATAGTGAGTTGAGAACAATTAAGCAAACAGAACAAAACGGAACAAACAGGTGGGTCAATGATAATATAAACGCACAACCACGATCATAAACCTCTACACTAATTGCAACTGTCATGAAGGTAAAAGAAGACACACTTTATAGAATTAGAACAGATTTTCCTTTCGTCCAAACATGATGACACATTAGTAGAGAAGTAGTACTGGAAAAATACAAGGATAACTCCACATAGTCGGTAGCATAATTGCGTAAACTAAAAGCATGTTGTAGCAAAAAGGATTACAAAACTAAACATTAATTTAACCAAATTAATTTAGGCACCTATGTGAACGTTTGGCAATAAAACTAATTTTAAGAAAATGTACATCCATCCTTAGCACACATTTTAATCCTAGATCACACACTACCTGATCCCAATAATACAAACATTTACATATAATACAAAAGCATGTCCCAAGGTGTTCAAGACCAAAGGATCAAAGGAGTATGGCACTAAGAAATCTTATGACTAGGAATTAATGAATACTCAATGCACAAAATTCAAACAGCACAGCAGTCACACATTTGACATATCACCAAAGGCGGTACTCCTTTTTACCCCAAAAGTATTTGTAAGCGGAAGTGCGAAAAACGAGAAAAATTGTTTTTCAAACAAAATCAACAATTTATTTCTGGAAATAGTTTTCGCAAGTAGAAAATGTCACCAGCTTCTCAAATCATGTAATAATTATTTATAAGAGCATCAAAGCCTAGGGCGGTAAAACATTTCTTTTGATACAAAAGCTAGGACGACCGGAAATACAACATTGAAAATACAGCCCAAACTCCGACGTCACAAAATCAGAGCACTTAATCTTCAAATCAGTGTAGAAAATTCAAAGAAACCTCGATAACATTTTCCTTCGGATCCAAAAGAAGTAGCTACTGCGTTTCTCGAAAACCAAGCTTTTTTTCCAAACCAGCAGAGAATCAAAAACCAAGTTCAGTGATATTAGTCACCAATAACCAAAAAAATATTAGCCTTTTAGAGTTAACGATTTAGACATAACTACCAATATAGTTGGGTATAGGGAAAATAATTTAACTAGTGGAAATAGCAATTAGAGCCTCAAAACAACTAGAAGGACCAATCCATGGAAACATTGATTCACAGTTAAAGGCACATACACGGAAGGTACAATTAAATAGATACACCAAAATACTTTGCTTAGAGTTTCTGATACAGAAATAAAACATGTTATAGAAATTGATTTTCTCTACGAGACCGAACGTCAGCTTAAACAATTTAAATAAGACACCCTTAAGAACATATAGCAATGAAAGCTATTCCACTAGAAGTGCACCAATAGTACCAATTCGCAATCTAAGGTTTATCAAATTTACGTAGCACAAACTATAAAGAATATAGTGGCCAAAACCAAATCATGAAAACTCAGTGTTCATTTATTAAAATAAGTTTTAATACCAATATTAGTATCCAACCATAAAATTGTTTAATAGATATTCAAAAGCAATTGCAGAAATCACTTTACTTTTCGGATTACAATACCACATAGCACAAACCAAGAGGTAACGACTAAAATCATGTCATACAATTCAAGCGTACAAGATCACACTTTGAGAAAAATTGCGCAAATAGGGGAGAAAGTGAAGGTAGTAACAACCTAAAATAATCGACAAAACAATTTTACAATGCATTTCGTCTCAAACACCAAAACACACTACAAAGGAGTTTATACAAGACTTAGTGTTGATCAACTAAAACAGTTTGAACAGATTAAGACATATGTGAGTATCAACAACAAGGTAAATCATTGGGGATCATACTAATGAAGTCAAGGTTCACACAACAAGAAGGTTAACAATGAGAACCAAGCACAAAGACATAGAGTTCACACATAGAAACACAATACAGCACACAATACCAGTAAGGGCATCTCCCCCACTAGTTCTCTTACCGTCAGCAACATTCGGTTTACCTTTACCTGCGGAAGCATCACTACAACACAAACAATGGTTAGAACTAAAAGACAACAGTTGGTCGCTAACCGACACAACGACTCGACAACTTGGTCGGACGGACCAACCATTGCTCTGATACCACTAATGTAACACCCATTTCTACCTGGTAATTTATAAGCGTAAAATCAGAGTTTTCATAAACCATTTTCAACAAAGAAACGGATGCTACCCTTCGACAATAGTTACATAACACTCTCACTAGAGGTGAACCGGCAAACCATATTTTGCGTCTTAAAAACAAATCAACTTTATTCAACATGCAGCGGAAAATCAAAAGGGTTCGTAACATCAGAGAAACGACATATGTATACATTTAATATAAAAACAGCGGACATCCCTCCCCGAGTGCTACGTATCAGAGCGACGACACCAAACAAATGAAGAGTTATAGTCCTCATTCGAGATCACCTGCACGTTACCATCATAGGGGTAACATTCAAACAGAAGGGGTGAGATATCACACTATATAATGAATCGTATGAAAAGCAGTATATACTTAGGTCATGGCATCAAAATTATCATGGCACGACAATCACGTCACGACAGTCAATATTATCTCAATCAGTATCATCAACAAAATCAACAATACAATAACAGCGACAACAACAACAATAGCCACACCAACGACAATAACGACAACATATAGCAACAACAGCAACAACACACAACAACGACAATAATATCGATTACAATCACCAATAATCATCACCTATAAACGTCACCAATGGTCATCACCAAAACATCACCAAAATCATCACCAAGAGTCATCACCTAAATCATGTGTAAATGAATGAATGCAACCCACACCAACGGGCATATGCATGTGGTACCAATCACCAAAAGTTTTGCCTGTAAATAGAGGCGTCACCAAAATTGAGAGCTTTCACACCCGGCTCACCAATTTAGAAAAATTGAGCTTTCACACCCGGCTCACTAGTTTTAAAAAAAATTGAGCTTTCACACCCAGCTCCAAGACCAATGGCCTTCACCGAAATAAATGCGTATGCTGTATGCGACACCATGAATGCACACAGACATTCATCAAAAATTAGTCACAACGTGACACACCAAAAATCAGTCACCAAATATCACCAAAATTGGGCTTTCAAACCTAGCCCAACGACACAGAAACACCAAACTACCCGAAACAACGGAACACCAAGATTTGGAGCCTACACACCTAGCTCAAACAATACCAATGCTTGAGCCTTCACACCAAGCTCAAACAGCACCAAGACACCGAGATGACAATAATTTTCCAAAACATTTGAGACGCGATGATTTTTCCCAACACCAGAGACAACGACAATTTTCCAAAATATTTGGGACGACGACAATTTTCCAAAACAACAACATTTAACGGCTAAGCCAACGGCTAACAATTTCCAGAAAAATCGATCACTTTGCCTCAAATTAGAATATTCAGCTAGGCCTCTGAATAAGCTTTCCAACGCATTTTAGAACGCCTCAATCGGGTTCCCGGATCAAAAGATATCGCGAAAACAAAATAGTTCGAAGTTGCTGAAAATCAGCAGGAAACGGCCCCCATGGCGCCCAGGATGGCGCCCAGCGCTAGCGCACAACAGGATGGCGCCCAGGAACAGCAGCAACGGCGCCCAGGGACCCCCAAAACCCAGTTTTTCACGAATTAAAGCCCCAAAACTGATTTCCAATCGTTAACAAATATTCTCAAACATCAACAAATATTCTCAACATCAATAATTGATTTTCAAATATCAATAATAGATTCTAAACACCAATAAATGGATTCAATCATCAACGATTAGATTCAATCAACAAATAGAGTTTCCAACACCAATTCAATTTTTTTATGATCATGGCAAAACACAACAACAATTTCTAGGGTATATGAACATCAATTACACAACCATGATTACTCAACAAGGTATCGTAACATATGATCACACAAACATCATTCAACAAACAACATAACATATATAGTCACACATATAATGCATCATCAAACCCTAACCCCCATACATACAACAATTCATAGAACCCATTAGATAGATAGAATCCCACCCTTACCTTAGCCTTAGAAGACCACAAACCCTAGCTTCTTCTCTCTCCTCTTGAGCGCCACTTCTCTCTCTCTTTTCCTCTTGTTTCACGCTTTCTCTCTTTCTTTTCCTCTTATGCTAGCGCCGCCCCCTCCTAGCCCTCTCTTCTCAACTTTGGTTTTTCTTTTAAATGAGTAAAACTCGAACCTCATCCCTTATATAGACTCATTAATCCTATGGGCTTTTTATTTAACTTATGCGACTAATCAAGGCCCTTTCCTCTTAACACCTCTCATTTACTAACCCCAACAATAATAATAGGTCCACGTACTCTATTATATTTTATTCTATTTATTTTCTACCAAATAATTCCTAATAATTAATCAAACAAATAATCAATTATTTTTGGGGCGTTACATGTACCGTGGCAGGGTACTATTCTACCACTAGACCACCGGTGCTGTATGACTTCAACAACATAAGTGTTTAATATATTTTAATATGATTTGGAAGGAAGGGAAATCGTAATAGGAAAAAACTATATAAGCTAAATGATTTTTGCAAGATATGGAAGAAGCGTGATATACTTTATAAGTGATATTTTGGTGGCAATGACATTTATGTCAAAAAGAAAATGTGACATTGTCGTTGCTTTTTATTTTGAAATTAATATTTCAAAACATGTATTTTACGATGTTCATCAACCTTAAAATCTAATTTATATTCACCGTCGGTGTAAAAAAACTAAAGACGTCAAGAACTCATAGATTGTCATGCCTTTCTAAATTGTGAGTCTTCTCCTTGCTCCCTCAAAAGTCATCTATATCACAATTTGTGATTGTTTGTCAGTGTAAAATGTTTTACAGTGATAGTGCATGCTAGTTAAACTCTTAACATTTTGTGTATAACTACGCTTCTAGATTTTACAGGACGGGAACTCTTTCACAATGAAAAATGACTACTTCATTTCATTAATTATAAGAGCAACAACACTGTCTGAAATTGATATAAAAAGAGGAAGAAAGACTATTGTATTAAAATTGTTTGTTCTTGGAGACTATGATGTTATAACAAATGGAAGAAACTCTATCTTTTTTGTTGATTTACAGAGGCTACATTTTTTGGAAAAAAAATTCTATGTTTGATTATGTGTGTTTTTAGTTTATTATTTTGGCAATTAATAATTTTGTTGTCAAAACCATAGGAAGAAATTCTGGATAATCAAAACTGATATTATTTTAACATATGCACTTTTTTAACACCTATATTTAAAAATGTTTATGATATTAATGATACTATGGGCTTAATATTTTTCATGCCAATATTGTTATTCCCCATTCTCGATCCTCATCAAAGTGTTTCCTGTAACATCCTCAAAAATAATTAATCGAATTATTTGGATGTTGACCCAAGTTAATTATTTTTAGTACTTGATTGGTGTATTTGTCGAGTGCTAAAGTTGATTAATTGGATGTCTCAGGAACGATAAACTGATAAAACGGAATAAGGGTGATTTGGGGAAGAAATAAGAGATTAAGAGTATTATGGTCATTTAACCATATTACCACTTAATAGAAGAAAGAAAGAAGAGAAGTCAAATTTTAAAAGAAAAGAAGGAAAGAATCGAAGGAAAGGAGAGAAGAGAAGAAAGGAGAAGAAGAAAAGAAGAAGAGGAAGGAAGAGGAGAAAGGAAGAAGAAGGAGTGAAGCCCAAGCCCCCAAAGTTCATCAACATCATCATCTCACCTCCATTGTTGTCCTCCAAAAACTAGGTAAGCTCTCAACCATTTTTCCCCCCTTTGTGAGGAATCTGAATTTCATAGGGTTTTGAGAGGGATTTCGAATTTAGTGTTGATTTGATTGATTAATCTTGATTAGGAGCGAGCTAGAAGCGGATTGAACGCGGTTGGAAGCTCAATTTGAAGTTTGAAGCGGATTGGTGATATATGGTTTAGGTTGGAGATTTTGAGGTTTCGGTGATTTTGGCCCGGTATTGGCTCTCGCTTCAAGGGTGAGTTTTACTCACGTTTAGGATGTCTTCGTGTTGAAATAATTTTTACGTTGATTGTTGTCGAGAGATTTTGAGTCAAAACCGTTATTTGGAAAATATGTCGTTGTTGATAAAATTCGTTTCGACTGAAATTGTTATTGATTTGATTGATTGTGTGGTATTGGTTGGGTCTGTTTTGTTGGTTGTTAAATCTGTTTTCAATCAGAACGGGAATCGGAATTGAGCGGAATAGTGAGTTTCGCGAAAAACCAAAAAACCTGCAGAATTCTGCAGATGGTCGCCTCGCGACCCGACCCATCGCCTCGCGACCAGATCCAATTTTGCAACAAAAAATGCCACTGTCCCTTCTCGCGTCACGACGGTTTAGAGATTTTCAGCATCGATACACTGATTTTGTTTTCGCAATAACTTTTGATCCGGGAACCCGATTGAGGTGTTCTAAGATGCGTTGGAAAGCTTATTCAGAGGCCTAATTGAAAGGAACCATTTTTGGATTCGTAAATTGTGTTGAAAAGTGATGAATTAGTATGCGAGAGTGAATGTGGATTTAATTTGTAATGTTCAATTATTTGTCTGAGGTAAATGAACTATGAGTTCATGTGATGGTAGATATATATACTATATCGAGTTGGGTGACGACCCATGATGTTAACATACTAGGCGAGGCAGTCATGATCCCCTACCCTAGACTCCGTGCCATTAGGAAAAATGCTATTGGTAAGGGGGTTCACCGGGAATATAGCAGTGGATTGCAGTCGGTGTTATGTTAAAATTTGTTGTGCGATACACCGGGATTATAGCAGTGGATTGCAGTCAGAGCCGTACTTTGTTTGTTGTGTGATAAACAGGTTCACCGGGTATGTAGCGGTAACGCAGTCGGTGATCTCTTAAAAGTTAAATAATGCGGCTCACCGGGTTTGTAGCAGTAATGCAGTCGGTGCCGTGTTAAGTTAAAAAGGAACTCATAATTGAACGGAGAGTGTTAGTAGGGATCTCGGTAGAACTCACTGAGATTGTTTCTCATTGTTTATATGTTGTTGTTTTACAGAGAAACAGGGAAAGAAAGGACCACAGAGGCACGAGTAGGTTGAGCTCGGACTGGTTGCTGATAACTTAGCATTATGCTTAAGTTTACATTTCCTTTTTGTTGTCTATGTATCGCAACACTATAACCTTGGTGTAATGTCATTTTATTTCCGCTTCCTTGGATGATACTGAGCACAATAGTTCGCTGAATCGTATGGTCTGAAAACCTTTTATGATCTTATGTGTATTAAGACTGCTTGGCTGTTGTCCAGTGGAAAATATTTTGCAGTGTTCAGTATTTATGCAGGAATTTTATATCTCTGATGTGTTACTAATGTACACTTGGGTATTTTTAGTGAATAGAAATACCGGGGTGTTACAGTTGGTATCAGAGCGGTTCGACCTAGTCGGACTTAGCTATTAGAGTCTTTTACTTCATTCAGTTGTGATTTTCTTAGTATGCTATTAGACATTGAGCTTGATCAACTTAATACTTTGTGCATATTTCGCAGAATCATGGCCCGAAGAGGTAGAGGAGTTCCTCCCCCTCCTGATCCACATTTTGACTGGATGCAAAATGTGATCGAGAACCAACAGAAGATGATGCAATACATGATGCTTATGCATCAGCAGCGACAGATCCAACAGCAAAATGCTCAGCAGCAGCAAGCTCAAGAGCCACAAGTGAACCCAAGGAGAATATTCACAGAATTCCTGAAAATGAAACCCTCCGAGTTCAGAGGTGGGCCTGATGTCATGAAAGCACAACACTGGCTGGATGACATTGAAAAGATTTTCCTCACAATGCAAGTTACAGACGAAGATAAGCTGAAATTGGCATCCCATACGCTGAAGGGAGAGGCCAATAAATGGTGGACAAATGCTAGGGCCATGAAGGAGACAATGGAAACTCCCCAGACTTGGGAGAATTTCCGGACATCATTTCTGGAACAATTCTTTCCCACTGCAATGAGGTTTGATAAAGAGAATGAATTTTTAGCTCTCACACAAGGAGGTTTGACCGTGGGCCAATACACGGCTAAATTTGAAGAGTTGTATCAATTCTTCGGTTTAGCTGGATATGCTCCCAACGACCGATGGAAAATTGACAGGTACAAGTATGGGCTGAGAGAGGATATTGCACAAAGCCTAAGTTCTTTTCCGAGGAGCAACTATGCAGCCATGGTACAACAAGCCTATATTGCCGAAAGTGATTTGGCAAGATTGTATGCAAGCAGAAAGGCATTCCACCAGAATAAGAGGAACACTGGGCCATCTAGCTCTCAAATAGGTCTCAGGCACGACACGGGAAAGGGAAGAAATGATAAAGGGAAACAGGTGCAAACAGGTGCTAGGAATTGTATGAAGTGCGGAAGGTATCACCGCGACGATTGTGTACACAAATCTAATAGGTGCTATGTCTGTAATGAAGAGGGCCACTATGCCAATGAGTTCCCGACAAAGAAGAATTTCCAAAGAGCACCAATTGCTCCTAGTCAGGGGCGAATCAACACTTTGGATTCTCGGACCATCACGCCTACTGATAATCTTCTGAGGGGTATGGGATCTCTTTTTAATAACTCAGTCAATAATTTATATGATTCCGGTGCAACTCACTGTTTTATATCACAAGCGTGTGTGGATCGGTTGGGACTAGCATTGTCTGAGCTATTCGAACCGATAACTATTTTAACTGCTGCCAAGGGTCGGGTCCAGACCCAATCATTGTGTGAAAATTGCCTACTTGTCATAGGGGACAGACATTTTGTTGTGAAATTTATTTGCTTGCCTATGAGAAGTATGGACATTGTGCTGGGTATGGATTGGATGACTGCAAATCATGTAACAATCAACTGTGCTGATCAAACCATCAGCTTCGCCTCCGAATCTGTGGGATTGACACAGGCAAATTCCGAAGCAGCTATCTCTTTCACCTCAGCGAGCCAATCATTATTCCAAGGTGCGGAAGCTTATATTATTATGTTGTCTGCGTCAACTGAAACGGGTTTAGATTTATCTTCTGTTCAAGTGGTAAATGAATTTCTAGATGTATTTCCAGATGAAGTTTAATCCTTACCTCCTGACCGAGAGGTAGAGTTTCCTATAGAGTTGATCCCTGGCACAGGATCAATATCTATTTCTCCTTACAGAATGTCTCCTTTAGAATTGAAGGAATTGAAATCTCAACTTGAAGAATTAATATCGAAGAGGTTCATCCGACCGAGTGTTTCTCCATGGGGTGCTCTGGTGTTGTTAGTTAAGAAGAAGGACAGAAGCATGAGATTGTGTATTGACTACCGTCAACTCAACAAGGTGACAATTAAGAACAAATATCCATTACCAAGGATCTGCTTGATCAACTTGGAGGTGCAGTTGTGTTTTCAAAGATTGATCTAAGGTCGGGGTATCACCAAATCAAAGTTAGAGCCTAGGTATGGACATTACGAGTTCGTAGTAATGCCCTTCGGTTTGACTAATGCTCCGGCGGTATTCATGGACTACATGAACCGAGTTTTTCACACTTACCACGATCAGTTTGTAGTAGTTTTTATTGATGATATCTTGGTGTACTCTAAGACCATTGAGGATCATGTTCAACATCTCCGCATTGTTCTGAATGTACTCCGAGAGAAGAAATTGTATGCAAAGCCGTTGAAGTGTGACTTCTGGATGCCTGAAGTGAAGTTTTTGGGACATGTGATTTCCCAAACGGGGGTTGCGGTAGATCCTAGTAAGGTGGAAGCGGTGTTGAACTGGGAACGACCGACATCAGTCACTGAAATAAGAAGTCTCTTGGGTCTAGCTGGTTACTACAGGAGGTTTATTCAAGGATTTTCACAATTGGTTCTTCCACTTACTCGGTTAACGCGTAAGGCCCAACCGTTTATATGGGATACCGATTGTGAGGAATGTTTTCATGAGTTGAAGGTTAGGTTGACTTCTGCTCCAATCCTAATTCTTCCAGATCCGTCTTTGGAATTCCAAATTTATAGCGATGCTTCTGGAAAGGGTTTGGGATGTGTTCTCATGCAGAACCAACAAGTTGTGGCTTATGCCTCCAGACAGTTGAAGACTCATGAAGAGAATTATCCGACTCATGATTTGGAGTTAGCAGCTATTGTGTACGCACTGAAGATTTGGAGACATTACCTGTATGGGTCTAGTTTCGAAGTCTTTAGTGATCATAAAAGTTTGAAATATATGTTTGATCAGAAGGAGTTGAATAATAGGCAGAGAAGGTGGGTGGAATTTCTGAAGGATTATGACTCGAATTGAGCCATATGAAGATCTCTAGTTCCTTAAGAGAATCTATTCGAGTAGCACAGGAAGTTGATGTGAAGCTACAATCACAAAAAGTGTTGCCAGATTTTACCGAGGATAGTGATGGAGTTATTTGTTTCAACGGTAGGATCTGTGTGCCCGACGATGAAGGTATTAAAAAGCAAGTGCTAGAGGAAGCACACCGAAGTCTATTTTCTGTACATCCTGGGTCCACCAAAACGTATAGAGATTTAAAACAGATGTACTGGTGGCCGGGAATGAAGTTGGAAATTGCTGAATTCGTATCGCAATGCTTAACTTGTCAAATAGTTAAGATAGAGCATCAGAAGCCGGTTGGTCTGTTACGGCCACTAGACGTGCCAATGTGGAAATGGGAAGACATTTCCATGGATTTTGTTATGGTGTTGCCAAGGTATCAAGCCGGTAACGACTCCATTTGGGTAGTTGTGGATTGGTTAACTAAATAAGCTCAGTTTATTCCAGTTCGTTTGACCAGTAAAGTATCGAAGTTGGCCGAGGAATATTTGAGGAGCATAGTGAGGTTACATGGGGTTCCTACCAGTATTGTGTCGGATCGAGATCCGAGGTTTACTTCTCAATTTTGGAAAGCTTTGAATGAAGCCTTAGGAACCAAGTTATTTACTAGTACCGCTTATCACCCACAGACAGATGATAAGACCGAGAGAACTATCCAAACTTTAGAAGATATGCTTCGGGCTTCTGTGCTCGATAACGGAAAGAAGTGGGAGAATCATCTTCCATTGGTGGAATTTGCTTACAACAACAGTTATCACTCCAGCATGGGTATGGCACCTTTTGAAGCTTTGTATGGGAGGAAATGCAGGACTCCATTGTGTTGGTGGGAAGTCGGCGAGAACCGATTATTAGGACCTGAGATGATTCATGAAACTACTGAAAAGATCCGCCAGATCAGGGAAAGAATGAAAGCCGCTGAAAGTAGGCAAAAGAGTTATGCCGACAAAAGGAGAAGGCCGTTAGAATTTGAGTCGGGAAATCATGTGTTTTTGAGATTGTCACTGACAATTGGTACGGGTAGGGCATTACGGGTGAAGAAACTCAGTCCCCGGTATATTGGACCTTTCCAAATTATCGAGCGGGTTGGGCTACTGGCATACCGTATTGCTTTACCACCACCATTGTCAAATCTACATGATGTATTCCATGTGTCTCAGTTACGGAAGTACATTCCTGATCCAAGTCAACCGTTAGACTTTGAGATGATTGACCTTCGACCGGACTTGTCTTTCCAACCTCATCCAAATTACATCATGGAACGTGGCGAGAGGACACTGCGGACGAAGTCAATTCCCATAGTCAAGGTGGTTTGGGATGGTTTTTCCACTGAGGAAGCTACGTGGGAGTTGGAGGTTGATATGCGGACTCGCTATCCGTATTTGTTTTCATGAGGTACGTTGTGTTAAATTTTGAGGACAAAATTATTTCAAGTTGGGGAGAATGTAACATCCTCAAAAATAATTAATCGAATTATTTGGATGTTGACCCAAATTAATTATTTTTAGTACTTGATTGGTGTATTTGCCGAGTGCTAAAGTTAATTAATTGGATGTCTCAGGAACGATAAACTGATAAAACGGAATAAGGGTGATTTGGGGAAGAAATAAGAGATTAAGGGTAATATGGTCATTTAACCATATTACCACTTAATAGAAGAAAGAAAGAAGAGAAGTCAAAGAAAGAAAATAAAGAAAGAATCGAAGGAAAGGAGAGAAGAGAAGAAAGGAGAAGAAGAAAAGAAGAAGAGGAAGGAAGAGGAGAAAGGAAGAAGAAGGAGTGATGCCCAAGCCCCCAAAGTTCATCAACATCATCATCTCACCTCCATTGTTGTCCTCCAAGAACTAGGTAAGCTCTCAACCATTTTTCCCCCCTTTGTGAGGAATCCGAATTTCATAGGGTTTTGAGAGGGATTTCGAATTTAGTGTTGATTCGATTGATTAATCTTGATTAGGAGCGAGCTAGAAGCGGATTGAACGCGGATGGAAGCTCAATTTGAAGTTTGAAGCGGATTGGTGATATAGGGTTTCGTTTGGAGATTTTGAGGTTTAGGTGATTTCGGCCCGGTATCGGCTCTCGCTTCAAGGGTGAGTTTTACTCACGTTTAGGAAGCGTTCGTGTTGAAATAATTTTTACGTTGATTGTTGTCGAGAGATTTTGAGTCAAAACCGTTATTTGGAAAATGTTTCGGAGTGGGCTCGAAGCCCAATTTCGCCCAACAGGCCCAGCGCGGCCCAATACCTGGTTTGCTCCGCAAGATGCGTCCAGCTCTGAGATAGGCGCGATGGCCAAATGCCTGCGCAGTCAACAGTATATATACCACCCTAGCATGTGGCTTCAGGTACGTTTTGACTCACCTTGTGACCCTGCCCGTTGAAGCACCTCTGACTTGGGCGTTGGAGTGCCTTTGCAGGTACCACCCGCGTGCGGCCCAGAACTCGGTCCTTCATCCCAACGACCGAGTGATACCATCAGACAGCAGCAACCCTTCGTATTGATCAGGTACGATCAATTGGCGACCACAGTGGGAGCCCGAGCGCTATTCCACCTCAAACCATGCCGCCACGTCAGAAACGCACTTCTTCCAGGCTCAACCCCTCTGGACAGGACCGTCCTCAACAGACCCCAGAGGGCATGCCTGTGACAGTTCATGAATCACAAGGCGAGCCTCGCCAAGAACCCTCGGTGCAGGGTGGCCGCGGGCCAGTCACCCAACCAGCCCAGCAACTACCGGCCGAGCTGGCCGAAGCCGGAATCCCAGAAGCATTGCCAGAGCATGTGACCCAAGCACTCATACAAATTCTGGAGCAAAAGAATCAAGTGATTGCTGATCGAGATGAGCTGATCGACCGCTATGAGAGAGGGTCGATCTCGATCCGCCCGCGTGCGGATAGCGGTCGCCGAGGTCAACCATCTCGACCACATCGTTCACCGCCACGAAGAGAAGCTCCTCCTCGTCGAGGCATATCCCAACGCAAACCTTCAAGAAGGGCGATCGTCCGCAGGTCGCCCCCTTATCGAGGAAGACGCCACCGTCGTTCCCCTGTGGAAGACTACCAGAGTCAGGCAGGTCGCCGACAAGATACTCGTCCAACGAGTCTTCAGGATCCCGCCGATCAAGAAGCAGGTCGTGGGACTCATACGAGGAGTTTAATGACTACCGCAACGGGGAGATTAGAGATGTCTCCCGTGCCATCAGCCGACAAAGAAGAAACTATTCAGAGCGGCCTAGAGGACGGTCGTCGTCGCATGCTCCACCATACCATGGACCCCATAGACCCCCTCCAATTGCCGACGGATTCCTTGGTCAGCCGGTCGGCCTTTACGGTCTGCCCATCGATCAAACTTATGCCGCCATGCAGCCCCACAGGCAGAATTACATCCCGACCGGACAAGGGCCCTTCACCAGCGAAATAAGACGTTATCGCATTCCAAGGGATCTGAGGAAGCCCCCGAACCTGAACAAGTTTAACGGCCGCGGGGATCCCGATAAACACCTCATGTACTTCAACAACTATTGTAGCTATAGAGAGCTGGGTCGGACGATGAAGTGCAGACTTTTTCCTCAGTCGCTCGAAGGCTGAGCGTTAGAATGAAGGGAATCCCTACGTCCCAACACCATCTCTTCTTGCGAAGGTCTTGTGGCAATGTTCTTGGCCAATTATACAGCCAACCGTTGTCAGTATCGTTATGAAGAGCACTTGGACTCGGTCGTCCAAGGAGAGAACTAACCATTGAGGGAGTTCATCGATCGGTTCATGTCTGAGGCTGACACAGTCCGCAACCTATCAGACACGGACAAACTGAAGTATCTCAAACGTGGTATAAGAAAGAACCACAGATTTGCTGAAGAATTCTCGTTGAACCGCTACTACGACCTCGGCTTGTTCCTTAGAAGGGCCAACGACCAAATGGGCTATGAAGAGCAATTGGCCTCCGACAAGGGCGCCCGCGTGCGTCCCAAAGAAGAGAATAGCAGGCCGGTCAAGGGGCAAGAAAACTATCGTGACAGTAAGCCCGAGTACCGGCCTAAGAAATACGAGCATCGAACAAAGTTGAATACTCCGATAGCGCAGATCTTCACGGAGTGCCAAAACAATGAGTTCACTGGTGTTAGGCGACCTGATCCTCTAGTGTTGAAGAAAGGAGGTCGGCCTACCAAGAAATACTGTAGATACCACAAGAGTAAGGGGCACGATACCAATGACTGTATGGCCCTAAAAGATGACATAGAAGATCTCATTCAGAAAGGCAAGTTGAGGCAATATGTCAGAGAGGAAGGTAACGATCGCCCTGAAGAAAGAGCCGTTGGCCAACCCGCCAATGACAGAGGAAAAGCGATTGTCAACTCGACGGTCGAGCGACCGCGTGGTAATTCTGAGGAAGATTGCGACCCAAGACAGTCGAAGGGCCGCAATGTAGCCATGGTCATCCATGGAGGTAACCCGTTGGATATCAGAGAGTCCAACAAGGCAATGAAGAGGAAGTGGAATGAACTTATGATGGTCGGTTCAACTTCAACCCCGCGGCCGGCCTCGAATAGGCCGCCCATTTCTTTTGGGGACGAAGACTTGCTCGAAGGCAAAATCAATAATTACGTCCCTTTGGTAGTATCGGCCGTAATGGCCAACACTGAGGTCAGAAGAATACTGGTCGACCGAGGGAGCTCGGCCGACATCATGTTTGAAGAACTGATTGACAAGTTAAACGTGGACAGGAGCGAAATCATTCCGCAAGCCGTACCAACCCCATTAACCGGGTTAAATGGGGCGACCACCTACCCCCTGGGGACGATAGAATTGCTTGTTACTTTTGGAGATGATACGAACGGCAGCACGTTGTACAGGATGGTCAGGACGACGTTCTTAGTTCTGCCAATCAAATTGTGTTACCACTGCATCATCGGCCGGCCAACACTGGGAAAATTGGAGGCCGTAGCCTCAATCGTGCATTTAAAAATGAAGTTCTACAATAAAAGCGACCAGGTTGTGACAGCAATGGCCAACATGGAAGCGACCATGAGGAGCCATTTCCTCTATCAAGAGATTTGTGACATGGAGGTGGTAAGTGCTAAACCGCAGGATCTCGGAGAGGGGCATCAGGTCAATGTGGCCGACCTGGATGCTCGTTACGACCCAGATAGCGACCCTGAGGACAGCGAGGACGATTTAGCCCGCGAGCTAAAGAATAAACTGAAGAGGCCTGAGCCCCACGGGGAATTGGTCGATGTTCAATTATCGGACGGCCAAACTAAGACAGTTAAGTTGGGGAGCGACCTACCTGAACAGGACAAGCAAGATCTCATCACCTGCCTCAGGGATTACGTAGACCTTTTTGCATGGCAGGCATCAGACATGCCCGGGATCCCAATAGAAATTGCTTGCCACCAACTGTCCGTTGATGAGACAGCCAGACCAATCGCACAAAAGAGATGCACACAGAGCGAAGAGAAAGCATTGGCGGCCGCACAGGCAGTTGACGACCTCATCAAGGCCAATTTCATTGAAGAGATTAAGTATACGACTTGGCTTTCCAACGTCGTGTTGGTGAAGAAGAAAAATGGTAAGTGGCGCATGTGCGTCGACTATACCGACCTGAATAAGGCATGCCCAAAGGACGCCTTTCCCCTGCCAAACATTGACAAACTGGTCGACGGAGCTGCGGGCTACAAACTCCTGTCTTTTTTAGACGCTTATTCAGGTTACAACCAAATCACTATGTACCCACCCGATCGGCATAAGACCGCGTTCATGACCAATCGTGGAAATTTTCAGTACAAGGTAATGCCCTTTGGTCTGAAGAACACCGGCGCGACCTATCAAAGAATGATGAACAAGGTCTTCAGGCGGCAGATCGGTCGAATATCAGAGGTCTACTTGGATGATATGATCATCAAGAGCAATACCATCCAATACCACCTTGACGACCTGAGGGAAATTTTTGAGGAAGCAAGGAAGAATTCCTTGAGGTTGAATGCAGAGAAGTGCACCTTCGGAGTAAGGGCGGGCAAGTTCCTGGGTTTCCATTTAACAGAGCGAGGGATCGAAGCAAACCCTGATAAGTGTAGGGCGGTCGCCGACATGAGACCACCCACTACGAAAAAAGAAATTCAGCAATTGAATGGCATGGTCGCTGCCCTGTCACGATTTATACCCAAATCAGCGTGCAAATCGCTTCCACTGTTCAAGCTCTTGAAGAAGGAGGTCGAGTTTGAATGGACCGACCAACGCCAGCGAGCATTGGACGAGCTGAAGGCGGCACTCACCAACCCGCCCATCATGACCAAGCCGCAACCAGGGGAGACGCTCTACTTATACTTGGTCATAATGGACGAAGCCATGAGCGCTGTTCTCGTAAGAGAAAGCGACCTAAAGCAAAACCCAGTCTATTTCATCAGTAAGGTATTTCAAGGCCCAGAGATCAGATACCAGAAGATCGAGAAGCTAGCCCTGGCATTACTCGTGGCCACTCGTAGATTACGCCCTTTTTTCGTGGCCCATCAAGTCGTGGTGAGGACCGACCAGCCTATTAGGCAAATCCTTCACCGACCTGACCTAGCAGGGCGTATGATCAAGTGGGCTGTGGAACTCAGTGAGTTTGGGATCAAGTTCGAGGCTAGATCGACCGCTAAAGCCCAATTGTTGGCCGACTTCATCGCTGAGATGACTCCAATACCAGACGGTCAGGCCATCACGACCTGGACTTTGCACGTAGATGGATCCTCCAACAGCAAAGGAAGTGGGGCCGATCTGAAACTTGAGAACTCAGAAGGACTTACCGTTGAAGTGTCATTGACTTTCGCGTTTCACACTTCAAACAACCAGGCCGAGTATGAAGCGTGCATTGCCGGGCTGCAGCTAGCCAAAGAGTTCAACGTCGACCGTGTTGAACTTCACTCTGACTCTCTACTGGTAGTCTCCCAAATTCAAGACCTATACTGGTAGTCTCCCAACAGCTGGTGACTGATAATGGAACCCAGTTCGCAGACAGAAAGTTCAGAGAAATGCTGCCCGGCCTATGTGTGAAACAGCGTTTCACCTCGGTCGAGCACCCACAAACCAATGGCCAGGCGGAAGCGGCCAATAGGGTAGTACTACGCGGACTGAAAAGAAGGTTGGATGAAACCAAGGGCAATTGGGCAGAAGAACTACAGTCGGTCCTTTGGGCCTACAGAACGACCCCCCACTCATCGACCGGGGAGTCACCATTTAGACTTGTCTACGGAACTGACGCTGTCATCCCGATTGAGATGGGAGAGCTAAGTTGAAGGACGATCAACCCACCAACCCAGGCCGCAAATGAGCGAGCAACAAGAGAAGAGCTCGACCTGATTGATGAGCTGCGAACCAAGGCATCACTTAGGGAGCAACTCATTAAGCAGAAGGTCGCTGCCAGGTATAACACCCGCGTCCAGAAGAGGGAGTTCTCCATCAGACAGCTCATCCTTAGGAGGGCCGACGTGGGGAATAAGAACACTCGCCAGGGAAAACTCGCCCCTAATTGGGAAGGACCATACCGTGTTATCAGCAAGACTGGAAAGGGAGCTTACGAGCTGAAAACCATGGAAGGGGCGACTATCCCCAGAACATGGAATGCTGACAAGTTGAGAAAGTATTATGTTTAAGTTGTAAACACTAATTGATCAATAAAAAACAGGCGGTCGCTCTTTTTCCCCACAGGGGTTTTTTACCGAGGACCGACCTTAAAATTTTGACTTGTGTACTTTATTCCCTACAAATTGTATGCACGGTCGCTCACCATGCGAGTAGCAGTCGAGCGACCAGTAGAGTGCCATCGAATGGCCCAAACGAGAGCCGCCGAGCGGCCTTAAAGGGTGCCATCGAATGGCCCAAACGAGAGCCGCCGAGCGGCCTAAAAGGGTGCCATCGAATGGCCCAAACGAGAGCCGCCGAGCGGCCTTAAAGGGTGCCATCGAATGACCCAAACGAAAGCCGCCGAGCGACCTGTGCGAAGGACCATCGATTGGCCGAGCGGTCTAAAGGAGTAGCAAAAAAGAATTGAATCCAATTACAGAGCAATTAAACAGGCCAAAATTCATGGAAAAATTGTCATTAAGTACAAACGAGGACGCCTTGGTCGAATCCAGGGCGCCCATTAAAACACCGCTCGCAGGCGGGCCAAGATTACAAAATTCAAAAGATTACAAGTCAAGGGTCGCTAGGGGCCTGGTAGATGACCGCCTCTTCTTGAAGGACCTTCCCCTTCAGCATCTTCTTGGGACGCACGATTTGCCGCTCGATCACACGATGTGTGCATTGCACGATATCGCGATCGACCCCCAGATCAGGGTAGAGGATCTTTATCTGACTGACCGCATTCTCAAATTGACCCTCCACAGCTCCCTTCGCCCGGTCAAGAACGTCTTTGTAGCGACCTCGAAACATGTTCTTTTCCTCCTCCACGGCATCCAGGTCATTTTTCAATCCAGCGACCTGGTTCGACAGTTCTTTATTCTTTGAAGTGAGGCGTTCGACCTCTTTTTCAGCTGTTTCCTTGTCGACGACCGCCTTGTCTAGGGCAGACTCGGCCGCAGTTTGAGCAGCAACAGCGGCCGCAAGTTGGCGTTCTGCATCGTCGAGCTTCTTCTCATTGTCCGCCATCGCCTTGATGCTCGGTTCAAGTTCCTTCATCTTCCTAAGCAAATCATCTCGCTCACCCCTCATTTCTGCGAGCAACGACAAGGCAGAGTTCAGTTTAAAATTTTTGTCAACTAGATCGTCTTCAAGCAATGAATATCTATTGGCAAGGCGCCTACCTTCCAGGCGATCTGCTTCCTCATCTTGGTATTTTTTGAAGAGAATTCCAGCGGCCTTATCGCATCGGCCATCACTTCGAACGGTTCTTCCTTGAAACGAGCGCAATCCTCATCGCCCAATCCAAGCAGGTCGATTTTAGGCGACCGGTAGTGCCCGTGGCCTTTCCCACTCTTGTGCTTCTTGTTCTGACCCCCACGATCTACCGACCGATCCCTCTTGACCTTTCTTGATTTTGAATTGGGCTACCCAAGTCAATGGCTCGATTTGGTGTGCCCGCCAGAGAGTCTGACGATCGGGCTGAGATCCAGTTCCGGCAGATTGGGGCGTACCCCCAGGTTGAGCTTCAGGAATTCCGCAGACGGGCGAAGTATCACCATCCTCGGCCGCCCATTGTTCCAAGAGGTCGAAGTCGTTCATGTTCGCCATGTCAACTGCAAAGGCAAAAGTAGATTGTTAGAAGCAGTTAAATAAAACGAAGTGACAGAAAACAAACTAGGCGAGCGACCACCAACCAAGAGCGGCCTTGACTTTTTTCTTGCCACGAGCATCCACAATGTTTTTGACCTTGATGCGACCCTCAGGGACTAGGGACGCAATATTTCTCAACCTATGGATCGTCCCCCTGTCCAGGTCGTCAAGCTCTGTTTCCCTAAAAGCGTACTGGCCCGGTTTTTTCGAGAAATGGTTAAAACTCCACACCGTGGGAAACAGGGGCGTTCCTTCCTGATCATCCTTTGACATCTGGGCGATCCCTCGATGGGCCTCGGCCGAATTTGGAACGACCCAAAAGAATTCTCTCTTCCATCCGGTCGTCAATGATTCCATATAAGGCTTGAAAAAGTTGTATGTTGAGCGGTTTTTGAACGAAACCGCTTCCTTACGGGTGCCCTTGGAGCCTTTCTCATAAATATAGCTCATTTCAAACAATGTGAAAACAGTCTTACGGAGACCGGCCGTTTCAGAACTACAAGAACATCTTCGTACGCCTGCAAGAACGCCCAAGCCTTCGGGTTCAGTTGAGAGGGGGCGACCTGAAGATAACGTAAAACCTGGCGTTGGAACCTGGTAAACGGCAGAATTATGCCCATGCGTTCGAAAACGATGCGGTACATCGTGAATTTTAGCACATCAGTCCAGGACGCGACGTCTTCCCCTTTGCCCATGCCTTCTATTCTCCATCCTTCGTTTAGCCCGGTCGCAAGATACGCTATGTCCTGCCCCCCCTGTTGAATTTTGCTACGTTGACCTCTCAGGTTAAGAGAAACCCAAGACATGTCCTTTGCAGCTGCGACCTCAGGATCTTCTCGATGGTCGCCCTGTTGGCCTCTGTTGGCCGTTGCAGTGCCTTCGGCCGCGGCTTGACCAATACCTTCGTCAGAGGCAACCCGTGCGTTGCTTTCCGCGGCGTTACCAATTACAGCCTCAGTGGCAACCCGAGTCCCAGATTCACCAGAGGAAGTCCAGTTCAGGGTTGAAGACCCAGAGGAAGATTCATCGTCAGAAGAGGACGACCGGGCTTGCACAGAACTTTGCTCCACTGGTCGGGTCATACTATGTGCAAGGGAAACGGCCGGACTTCCAGAGATACGGCGGGTCTGTTTGGTTTGCGCCAGAATAAACCTGGGAAGGGGAATAACGGTCAAGGTCTTGCTGGCGCGTGGAGAGGGGCGACGTGGTCGTCCCCAGACCTGACACCCCCTCCACCAGGTGGAACATAAAAACTCAAATAAAGAAAGAACGGTGATTGCAAGCGAGCTGATTGCGAGCGAGCTTTGTGAACAGCGATCGACCCAACACCTCTGCAACGAGCGATCAACGAGAGCGGTGGAAATCAGAGAAACGTGCGAATGAGAAACTCCCTTGAACCCTATATATAATGGGCCAACCATCATCATGGGCCGGAAGCGAAGAGGCGCGACTCTTCGTGTACCTCTAAACGTCACCTCGAACAAACCAAAAGTCACCTCATTAAAGTAACTATCGCCTCAGCATTCATGACGATTGATTGTCAGGCATCACTCCCTAGACGGCACCTGGCCCCGTGTGACCAGGCCGCGTGGCAGCGACCACGCAGTCGACCAATTAGCGATCGGCCAGCTAACGTTCGACCAGTTATCGTTCCAGAACGGTCGTTTGTGACCACGCTGGGGGGGCAAGGAATCAAGCCTTAGCCCGCCCCCAGGCGACCTAGGCTTGGGGGGCAACTATTCCGGAGCGGGCTCGAAGCCCAATTTCGCCCAACAGGCCCAGCGCGGCCCAATACCTGGCTTGCTCCGCAAGATGCGGCCAGCTCCGAGATAGGCGCGATGGCCAAATGCCTGCGCAGTCAACAGTATATATACCACCCTAGCATGTGGCTTCAGGTAAGTTTTGACTCACCTTGTGACCCTGCCCGTT
This sequence comes from Astragalus membranaceus, assembly GCA_039519185.1. Lineage (NCBI taxonomy): Eukaryota > Viridiplantae > Streptophyta > Magnoliopsida > Fabales > Fabaceae > Astragalus > Astragalus membranaceus. The sequence goes on from CM076851.1 coordinate 101,688,611, forward strand.
GAAGCACCTCTGACTTGAGCGTTGGAGTGCCTTTGCAGGTACCACCCGCGTGCGGCCCAGAACTCGGTCCTTCATCCCAACGACCGAGCGATACCATCAGACAGCAGCAACCCTTCGTATTGATCAGGTACGATCATAAAATATGTCGTTGTAGATAAAATTCGTTTCGATTGAAATTGTTATTGATTTGATTGATTGTGTGGTACTGGTTGGGTCTGTTTTGTTGGTTGTTAAATCTGTTTTCAATCAGAACGGGAATCAGAATTGAGCGGAATAGTGAGTTTCGCGAAAAACCGAAAAACCTGCAGAATTCTGCAGATGGTCGCCTCGCGACCAGATCCAGTTTTGCAACGAAAAATGCCACGGTCCCTTCTCGCGTCGCGACGGTTTGCAGATTTTCAACATCGATACAGTGATTTTGTTTTCGCAATAACTTTTGATCCGGGAACCCGATTGAGGTGTTCTAAGATGCGTTGGAAAGCTTATTTAGAGGCCTAATTGAAAGGAACCGTTTTTGGATTCGTAAATTGTGTTGAAAAGTGATGAATCAGTATGCGAGAGTGAATGTGGATTTAATTTGTAATGTTCAATTATTTGTCTGAGGTAAATGAACTATGAGTTCATATGATGGTAGATATATATACTATATCGAGTTGGGTGACGACCCATGATGTTAACATACTAGGCGGGGCAGTCATGATCCCCTACCCTAGACTCCGTGCCATTAGGAAAAATGCTATTGGTAAGGGGGTTCACCGGGAATATAGCAGTGGATTGCAGTCGGTGTTATGTTAAAAGTTGTTGTGCGATACACCGGGATTATAGCAGTGGATGGAAATCGGTGCCGTACTTTGTTTGTTGTGTGATAAACAGGTTCACCGGGTATGTAACGGTAACACAGTCGGTGATCTGTTAAAAGTTAAATAATGCGGCTCACCGGGTTTGTAGTAGTAATGTAGTCAGTGTCGTGTTAAGTTAAAAAGGAGTTCATAATTGAATGGAGAGTGTTAGTAGGCGTCTCGGTAGAACTCACTGAGATTGTATCTCATTGTTTATATGTTGTTGTTTTACAGAGAAACAGGGAAAGAAAGGACCACAGAGGCACGAGTAGGTTGAGCTCGGACTGGTTGCTGATAACTTAGCATTATGCTTAAGTTTACATTTCCTTTTTGTTGTCTATGTATCGCAACACTATAACCTTGGTGTAATGTCATTTTATTTCCGCTTCCTTGCATGATACTGAGCACAATAATTCGCTGAATGTTATGGTCTGAGAACCTTTTATGGTCTTATGTGTATTAAGACTGCTTGGTTGTTGTCCAGTGGAAAATATTTTGCAGTGTTCAGTATTTATGCAGAAATTTTATATCTCTGATGGATTACTAATGTGCCCTTAGGTATTTTTAGTCAATAGAAATACCGGGGTGTTACATTTCCCGATTAGGATAATACTTTTCATATTAATATACAAAGTTATAATATATAGAAGACTGAATAAATTGATATTGATTTTCTCTTTTATGATAAAGATGAATAGTAACAAATCTTTTGCATGAAATGTAACGACGGTAATAAAATTACGTTATTTTCACTCATTATTTGTAACATCCCCAATTTTAGCCAAGTTGGTTAATGGAAATCAACAAGGGGTTATGTTTGATTAATTAGCTAATTTGAGCAATTTAGCTTAATTAATTAATGATGGGGTGATTGTCATGGATTGGATAGATCAATTATGTGTTTAATTACTAAATAATATTAAGTATTTGAGTTACGAATCAAAATAATTAAATGATTTGATTGGGTAATTGTTGGTTAGTTAAATTAAATCGTGTTGGGTAGTGCATAAGTAAATAGAGGGGTGTACTCACCTTAAGGGCGAAATGGTCATTAACTTAGCTAAACTCCTTCAGCCCATTAACTCACCCAAGGGACCAACACACACACCCTCATTAGTGCAAAATCAGAACAGAGAAAGAAGAAGGAAGTCGAGAGAAGAGAGGGAGAGAACTCGAGGAGAGGGAAGAGAGGGAGAGGAGTTCATCTTCATGCATGTCCCTTTTCTCCATTGATTTGGAACCATGTAAGTCTCCTCATTCTATTTCTTCCATCAGAATTTCGAAAACCACCATAGTTGAAGGATCCCCAAATTCTGAAAATCTACTTTTGCTACAAAAACCTTCAAAGTGCTTGGGTGTCATCTTGTATGTGTCCATTTCAGCAACCTTGGGACATTAGGACCTGATGGGAGCTTCCATTCCACTACCTTAAAGTTGTAGAAGTCCACAAATTCATTTTGGAGCTGATGGAGGGAGTTTTAGTTGCTGAGTTCATGGTGCTTGTCGGTAGAATTGAAGAAATCAACTCACACTACAAGTTCAGCAGAAAACCCGTTTTGAAAATCTTCGGTAATTCCTTCTTAATTCCCTGTACAGATCTCTGTTTAAGATCATTTTTGCTTCTTTAGAAACTAGACACAAAATGCTTCAGTTTAGGCACAAGAACCACTTGATTTGACTAAGTATAGTGGGACGAAAATGAATTACAAGTTTCGGTTTTGAATCAGTGTCAGTTTCAAGCCAGTCTCAATGTTTCGTAGCTAACTCCTTGAATACTTGTCATATGAACACAAAACCTAAGCCCTCAGAAACTAGATGAAATTCACTTCACAATATACAGCTGTTTTGCTAAGTTTGGTTGAGAATTGACGGAGTTATGTCCGTTGCAAAATGGCACTTTGTTGTTGGAAACAGCAGGAGCAATTGGGAAGCTGGGTTTCGGTTTCGAGTCGTTTGGAGCGGATTCGGGGAAATTTCAGAGTTGTGTGCGATTTTCGTCGCCAAAGGTGAGTTCTATACTCACTAGGGATTTAATTTCAAAATAATGGTCATGCATGTTGGTTCTGTCCTTTTATTTGTGAAATTGTATGTTAAAAACCGTTTTGCGAAAAATGGTACTTTGAACGAGGAGCTAAGCGATTGATTATTCGAGATTATGCATGTTTGATGTGAATGATTGTGTGAAAGTGTTGGTTATGGATTGCTTATGATGTTTGTTGTGATTGAAATATGTGTTGGATTAATTTGGTGCTTGCTTGGTGTTAATTGTATTGCTAATTTCACTGTTTTTGGATGCTCTGGAGTAGGTTCAGTACTTCAGTTACTGGGAACGAATTACTGACTAGAAAATCATTTGGTCTATCACTTTAGAAACTAGACTGAATGCTCGTTAATTTGTCTCTGATTTGTTTGAATTTGGAAATGTGTAGCTCAAGTTATAGGCTCTACAAGTTAGGGTAAAATTTTGGCAACAATCTGGGAAATGTGTAGCCCAATGCGGGTAGACGGCCCAATGCGGGTATATTGTTTATGTGACGGCCCAATGCGGGTACATTGTTTGTTGACGGCCCAATGCGGGTAGATGGCCCAATGCGGGTATATTGCTTATGTGACGGCCCAATGCGGGTACATTGTTTGTTGACGGCCCAATGCGGGTAGACGGCCCAATGCGAGTATATTGTTTATGTGACGGCCCAATGCGGGTAGTGTTGATTGTGTTTGAGATACATGAATGTAGGTGGTTTAACTGTAGATGTCTACAAGTCAGGATAACAAGCTTAGTTGAAACATCCCTGTTTCGTAAATTTCGATTTTTCGAAATCAACTGGCAATTTATTTTTCGATCAAATGGTAAATTGAATCATGGATATGAAAATCTCGCGAAAGCAATATTGAATTGCTCAATTATATGAAATGCACACAATTTATCCGAATTGTGTGAATCGTTGTGGGAATTAGAGCAGAAGGGTAAAATCGTGATTTCGTCTCATAATGAGGAAGTATCATTGATGAAATAACGGATTGGGTCCAAATCGTGCTAGGACTATGGAGATGTTATTTAAATTGCTAAGTCATATGGATTGATGGGTATTTGAGGGATTATGTGAGAATTTAAGAAGTAAGGGCATCTTGGTCTTTTCCTCACCCTTACTAACCTTCAGCTGAATTTAAGTCCCACTCACTCTCATTTTGCAGACAGCACTCACACCTTCAGCAAAGAAGAAAAGAAAGGAAACATAGTGAGAATGAGAGGGAGAGGCGAAAGTGAGAGTGAATGGAAGAGGATGAAGGATCATCATCATCTCTCAATGCATGTGGATAAAAGCTTCACCATTCTCTTTCTTTTCTCCTCCTCTACAAAATGAGACCACTTTCCACTCTTCATTCCATCTCTAACTCTATTCACCATGGAAGGAGCTTCAAGCTCAAATTGAGAAGATGATGGAGTCTTGTAGCAATAGAAGCTTGTGGGAGGTTCTAGGTTCGATTTTGAAGCTATGGAGCTAGCTACAGTGGAGATTGTAACGCCCCTAATTTTTAAAGACTCGTATTATGATGCCTAGGACCGATTAATTATTTGTGGGAATAATTAGTCGTGTGTCGGGGATTATTATTGACCGAGGAAATTGTCCAATTAATCCTATGTTACATTTAATTGTGGCTTAGTCATGGTTAATTATAACATTTTAAGCTGAAGGGCAAATGGGTCAATTCACACCTTCTCTATATATATCCCTTTTTAAAACCTGAACCTTAGCCACTCACTCATTCTTCATATTCTGAGAAACTGAAATTCTGAAAACAGAGCAAAGGAAGGGAGAGAGGGCGACTTGGAGAAGAGGGAGAAAAAGGGGAAAGCTTCTATCTTCATTGCATGTAAGTCCTTCCTAAACATTCCCTCTCCATTTTTTTTTCTCCTTCCGTTGATCATAATTTCAAAGCCTGATCCTCCCTATATCTATCCTTGCCATCTTCGAATATCAAAGCTTCAAGGTTGAAGAAGATGAAGTTCTGAATCCGTTTTTGATTGCATGCTGCTGTTTTGAAGTCCAAGTTGAACTGTGACCTTTGATTTCGAATTTGCAAGTGATTCAACCCTTGATGGTTGCTGTCCAGTTTCAGCCTTGAGGAGCTAGTTGTTGTTTCGATTCTGTTGGTGCCTTTGGTCCTCGTTCGTTAGTTCCTTGTCTTAATTACCTCGCGATTCGGTTGAAGCTTCAAGTGAAATCGACATCACGGTGAGTTCTACTCACGATAGGGCATTTTTCTATTCTGAACTTGTTTTCGGTATTGGGTTCCTTGGTCACATTTTCTGTTTTCGAAATACTTAGAACCGAAAAACGATTTTGAGTCCAAACGCTATTTTACGGTTTAATGAGAATTTTGATTAAATCGTTGAAATGAAATGTTTTGTATATGTTTTCTAGAATGCCTGGACATTTTCTGAGTTTCAGGAGTAGTTGACATTGGGAATCGAACTGGGCGAAAACGGAGAGCGAAAATGAGAAAAACTGTGAAATCTGGGACTGTTGCAGGACGCACGGATCGTGCGCCCCTGGGCACGTATCGTGCGCCTGCTTCTAATGCCTGAACGTGCGTGTAATACAGGACGCACGGGTCGTGCGCCCCTGGGTACAGACCGTGCGTACCTTTCTGATAGGAATGGATTAATGAAGTGTTTCACGCACGGGTCGTGCGCCCCTGGGCACGGATCGTGCGTGAGGATCTGTCCCCGGTTTCCGTTTTCTCATTTCGTCGTTCCGTTTGATCCCGAACCCTTCCTAATCTCTTTCTCAACCATTTAAAAAGGAATTCCACTACTGAAAACCTTATTTAGAACTCATTCAACTCATGATTTGAAAAAGAACTTTGAAAGCCCATTTGATCGAAAAACCGAAAACCCTAGTACGAGTGTGGGTACACCGACTGATGGACTGACTGAATATATATGTTTATATATGTCAATTGAATATGATTATAATGCCGGAGGTCTAATATATGAATTCCTCAAAACGGATTGTAGATCGATATGGATATTGTTTATCTAACTATTATGTGATTGATCCTTTGGTGATCGAAAAAGATATAAATTATCTAACTCTCGAGAATTTGATGCGTATTGTCATATGTATCGCGTTGGGTGACGACCCGACAAGTAGCATACTAGGAAGGGAAGTCATGAGCCCTCACCCTAGGCCCTGTATACGTTTTGGCGTGGTCAATTCGTGGGTTACCGGGATTAGTGAATGGTTGCACAGGCGGTTTATGCTAAGTAAGTACACGATTCGCCGGGATTAGTGGTCGTTGCACAGTCGGCGTTTCGATTAATTAGTAAGACATTGTTATGTCAGCTTTTGTTGTAACGGTTTAATGAATTGAACCGAGTGGCAGTGAGGGGGCACAGTAGGACTCATTGAGATAATGTTATCTCACCCTATCCATATTTGTTGTTTTTCAGAGAAGCAGGGGAAAAGGAAGACTATTGTGCACGAGTAGTTGATATACTCTTGGAGGTGCTGAAGACTTAGTCATTTTATCCTTTGTTCTTCTGTTGTCCTATTGGTTGTATAAGCTTGTATTGATTATGAGTTATACGAACCGTTTTATGTTTCTATTTGGCATTTGGACTTGGATATTGTAATCCATTCGGTATGGAACCAATAAACTTTTACTTTTATGAAGTAATGCTATTTCCGATTAAGGGTATATTACGGAAAAAGTTTGTATGTCCAATACTCTAACAGGAACTGTGTTCTCTGAATTTCCGCATCTGTGCATCTTCGGTCTCTCTACATGTTAGAAATACCGGAGTGTTACATTTGGTATCAGAGTGGTTCGCCCTAGTCGGACTTAGATGTTAAGAGTCTTTTACGTCTTCTAAGTCTGATTTTTCTTAGTATGCTATTAGACATTGAGCCTGATCAACTTAATACTTTGTGCATACTTCGCAGAATCATGGCTGGAAGAGGTAGGAGAAACCCACCTGTTGATCCTCATCAAGAATGGATGCAGAATGTCATCGAGACTCAGCAGAAAATGATGAATGACATGATGCTAATGCAACAGCAACAGATGGCCCAAATGGCTCAAATGCAGCAGATGCATCAGATGCCTCAACCACAACCAGCTGAGCCAGTTAATGTGCCAACACCTGAGGATCCCAAAAGGGTGTATTTTCGGTTTCTGAAGATGAAACCCCCAACCTTCAAAGGAGGATCCGAGGCAGTGAAAGCCCATTTCTGGGTAGATGCCATGGAACGGATCTTCGATACTTTACAATTTAATGAAGGAGAAAAGGTAATTTGTGCTGCTAACGCTCTGGACGAAGATGCTCACACCCGGTGGGTTAATACTCGTAGAATACTACAAACTCAAGGAACTCCTCTTGAGTGGAATACTTTCAAGGAATTATTTTTGGGTCATTATTTTCCCGACTCTCAAAGACTGGCCAAGCAGATGGAATTTCTGAGTTTGAAACAAGGAGAACTGACAGTTGGGGAATACGCTGCAAAATTTGAGAGGTTGTCACAATTCTATGAATTGGGGACCACCGCTCCTGATGATAAGTGGAAGATGGTAATGTTCAGACAAGGTCTCAGAGGCGATGTGATTCAAGGTCTCAGTTCTTATTCCATGACCACTTATCCTGCTTTGGTTCAACAAGCTCATTCAGCTGAGAGCGATCTTAAAAGAATGTATGCAGAGAGGAATGATTTCTGGAAGGATAAGAAGAAGGGTACTGAACCAACTTCTTCAAACCCGAGGTATAGAGGGAATTCAGATAAAGGGAAACAAATACAGCCAAGTGACTCTGCAAGGTTTAGCAAGTGCAACATCTGCAAGAAATTTCATAAAGGCAAATGCCAGGCGGGACCAAACCAGTGTTACCTTTGCAAAGAAGTGGGCCATTATGCTAATAATTGCCCGTCAAGGAAAACTTTCTTGGAGTCTCCTGATGCTCCGAGGCAGGCTCGAGTCAACACTTTGGATGCCAAGACCATCAAACCAGCTGATAACCTCATAAGGGGTACAGGTTCTCTCTTTAATCAAACTGTTAATATTTTGTATGACTCTGGTGCTACTCATTGCTTTATCTCAGAAGCATGTGCTGAACGGTTAGGATTGACAGTATCTCCTATATTCGAGCCAATAACTATCCTTACTGCTGTAAAGGGTCGTGTGAGAACCCAATCATTATGCCTTAACTGCCTACTCACGATAGGAGGCAGGGATTTTGTTGATGATTTTATCTGTTTGCCTATGAGGGGAATGGAGATCGTTTTGGGAATGAATTGGATGACTTCCAATCACGTCACTATCGACTGTTTCAATCGTGCAATTAATTTTCCTTCTGAAGTAGTGGAACATTCACTACCTGCAGATGATGGTGTTATTTCGTTCGCTTCAGCCAGCCAGTCTCTATTCCAAGGTGCGGAAGCTTTTGTTGTTATTTTGTCGGCGTCAACTGAAGCTGATTTGGACTTATCATCTATTCAAGTTGTTAATGAATTCTTAGATGTTTTTTCCGAGGAAGTTTCCTCTTTGCCTCCAGAGCGAGAGGTAGAATTCTCTATAGATTTGGCGCCTGGTGCAAGGCCAATATCCATAGCACCTTATAGGATGTCTCCTCTCGAACTGAAGGAATTGAAATCCCAACTTGAGGAATTAATTTCCAAGTTTATTCGACCGAGTGCTTCTCTATGGGGTGCTCCGGTATTGCTAGTCAAGAAAAAGGACGGGAGCATGAGATTGTGCATAGACTACCGTCAGCTGAATAAAATCACTATCAAGAACAAGTATCCATTGCCAAGGATAGATGATCTACTTGACCAACTTCGAGGTGCTAAAGTCTTCTCCAAAATTGATCTAAGGTCAGGGTACCATCAAATCAGGGTAAGAGCCTTAGACATTCCGAAGACTGCTTTTCGTACGAGGTACGGACACTACGAGTTTGTGGTGATGCCCTTCGGATTGACGAACGCTCCAGCCGTATTCATGGATTACATGAATAGAGTCCTTCATTCCTACCTAGATCAGTTTGTGGTCGTATTTATTGATGATATCTTGGTTTACTCAAAGTCAGTTGAGGAGCATGCCCATCATCTCCGCTTTGTCCTAGGAGTACTCCGAGAGAAGAAGCTGTATGCTAAACCGTCGAAGTGTGACTTTTGGATGTCAGAAGTGAAGTTCTTGGGTCATGTGATATCCCAGGAGGGTGTTGCAGTTGATCCTGGCAAAGTGGAAGCAGTGTTGAATTGGGGACGACCAACGTCAGTGACTGAGATCAGAAGCTTTCTGGGTTTAGCTGGTTACTATAGATGATTTATTGAAGGTTTTTCACAATTGGTACTTCCGCTTACTCGGTTAACTCGCAAGGGCCAACCGTTTACTTGGGATGCCGATTGTGAAGAGTGTTTCCTTGGATTGAAAGAAAAGTTAACTTCTGCTCCGATTCTAATTCTTCCAGATCCATCATTGGGATTTCAGATTTACAGTGATGCATCTGGGAAGGGTTTAGGATGTGTTCTCATGCAGAATCAACACGTTGTGGCCTATGCATCTAGACAATTGAAAACTCACGAACGGAATTACCCAACTCATGACTTAGAGTTGGCGGCTATTGTGTTTGCACTAAAAATTTGGAGACATTACCTCTACGGTTCTCGTTTCGAAGTTTTTAGTGATCACAAGAGCTTGAAATATCTGTTTGACCAAAAGGAGTTGAATAACAGACAGAGAAGGTGGACTGAGTTTTTGAAGGACTACGACTTTGAATTGAAATATCACCCTGGGAAAGCCAATGTGGTAGCAGATGCTCTGAGCAGGAAGTCTATCCACACGGCAAGGTTAATGGTCCACGAGATGGCTTTGTTAGAGTCATTCAGAGACTTGAAGCCCAAGGTAACAAGAAAGAAGGACCGCATAGTGTTGCGGCATATACGGATAGCCAGTGTGCTAAGGGAACAAATCCGTGTAGCTCAAGGAGCCGATATGAAGCTACAGTCTCAGAAAGGATCGCCAGATTTTACTGAGGATGGTGATGGAATGATTTGCTTTAATGGGAGGATTTGTGTTCCCGATGATGATGCTATCAAAAGGCAAGTATTGGAAGAAGCTCATAGGAGTCAGTACTCTGTGCATCCGGGATCCACCAAGATGTACCGAGACTTGAAGTTAATGTATTGGTGGCCTGGGATTGATAAGTCTATTTTTAGAGTCTTTTTAATAGTTATTTTCATTAAGTTTTTTTTAGGTATTTCAATTATATTTTATATCTTTGAACTATTTTACTACATATGTTTGGTTTTTATTTTCAGGTTTTATTTTGGAGCAAAAGAGAAAATATGAGCTAAAATGAAGAAAAAAGGAAATATTTGAGGAGGAGCAATTTTTAAAGCACTAGACACCCTCATGGGCGCCAAGGGCCCCAAAAACCGAAAACTGGCCAAGGGCGCCAAGCAGCAAAACTGGCGCAGCACAGGGCGCCAAGGGCGCCAAGCAGCAAAAACTGGCGCAGAGCCTGCGCACGACCCTGGCACATGTTGCACGACCCTAGTGCAAAACTGGCGCACGACCCTGGCAGATAGGCGCACGACCCTGGTAAAAACTGGCGCAGAGCCTGCGCACGACCCTGAGTGCACCACGCACGACCCGTGCGTGTTTTCAACTGAAAATGGCCCATTTTGGCAGAACAAGGCGCACGACCCTGGCACATAGGCACACGACCCATGCTTGCCAGCAACGCAGAACAGCTTTTCCAGCACATGGCGCACGACCCTGGCACCATAGGCGCACGACCCTAGTGCAAAACTGGCGCAGAGCAGCCAAAATTGACTGGCCAGGGCGCACGACCCAGGCACATGGGCGCACGACCCTGGCACCAGACAAGTCAATTTTGGCTGCACCCACTTGCTGATGGCTTTCCCTTGCCACTTGATTTGCCACTTTTTTTTATGACCATTTTGCCCCTCCTCTCAAGTGCCCTAGACCTAATATTTTCCTATAAATAGAGGCTTGATCCTCACTTGTAACCAAGCTTGAATTTTGTTAGAAAATCAATGACAAAGGCTCTCTAATGATTCATGACTTCAATTTACTCTTCATGCTATTTATGATTCTTGTTTATTTACTTTCTTGCCCTTTAAATTCTTGCTATTTATTTTCTTGCCCTTTTTTCTTTCCAAGTCATTTACTTTCTTGCTCCTTTAATTTCTTGCACCTTTAAATTCCAAGTCATTTACTTTCTTGCCCTTTAAATTCTTGCTATTTATTTTCTTGCCCTTTTACTTTCCAAGTCATTTACTTTCATTGCTATTTAAAATTTTCGCTCTTTACTTTCTCGCTCTTTACTTTTCCGCTCTTTTATTTTCCCTGCTATTTACTTTTTCGCCCTTTAAATTTCCAAGTCAAGTAAACTACTGGCAAGTCAAGTGAATTACTGGCAAGTCAAGTAAATTACTGGCAATTTTCTTTTCAAGCAATTTACTTTCTTGTCATTTACAATTCCGCTATTTATAATTTTGCACTTTACCGCTTTCTTTTATTTCTCGCTATTTAACTTTATGTTTTCTTCTTTTATTTCCTTTTCTCCTCTTTTGTCTACAATGATCATAAGTGAGTAGACTTTGCTAAAATATTCCTTCTTTCCAAAAACACTTTCTTTTCAGTTAATCAACTTTGAAAAATTAAATTGGTATTCACTTAGGCTCTCCCTGTGGACCGATACTCTTTTATTACGCGATACGACCCGTGCACTTGCGGGGCTATCAAGTTTTTGGCGCCGTTGCCGGGGAGGCAGTGATATTAATTAAATTTTTCGAAACCGGTTAGACTGAAATTTTATTTTCTTTATTTTTACTTTTTTCTTCTGTTGTCCCTCGAATGCGAAGAACCAGAAGTTTCGGTGAAACTGTTCAACAAATTCCCGAAATCGAAAGGTTCTTACATAGAAGGAGGAGAGAAATTCCCGATAACCAAATGGCAGCTAATGAAAATCGTGCTCTCAAAGAGTACGCAACACCTTCAGCAGAACCATCGGCTGCCATTGTACATCCAAATGTGGAAGCAAATAATTTTGAACTCAAATCATCTCTGCTTTCAATGGTTCAACAAAACCAATTTTCTGGTTTTCCCACGGAGGACCCAAATCTTCATATTTCAATTTTTCTGGAATACTGTTGGACTCTCAAATTAAACGGGGTACCTCAAGATGCCATAAGACTAAAGCTCTTCCCTTTTTCATTAAGGGATAGAGCAAGAGCATGGCTACATTCTTTGCCTTCGGAATCCATTACCAGCTGGGGCCAATTAAAACAAGCCTTTCTTACTAGGTTCTTTCCCCCAAGTAAAACAGCTCAAATGAGAAGTCAAATTACTCGATTTTCTCAAAACGACGGGGAATCTCTTTATGATGCTTGGGAACGTTTCAAAGAAATGTTAAGGCTATGCCCCCATCATGGACTAGAGAAATGGCTCGTTGTTCATACATTTTATAATGGATTACAATATGCAACTAGAATGACTGTTGATGCAGCTGCAGGTGGAGCTTTGATGAACAAAAATTTTACTGAAGCTTATGCACTCATTGAAGATATGGCTCAAAACCATTGTCAATGGGCAAGTGAGCGAGCCATAGCAGATAAACCAGCATCGTCAAAAGAGCCAGGTAAGTATGAAATATCCGCTGTTGATCATCTTGCCTCAAAAGTGGACGCACTTTTTCAAAAATTTGAAAAATTAAATGTAAGTGCCGTTTCACAAACTTTTTCTCCTACTACTCCACCATGTGAATTATGTGGGGTTGTTGGCCATATTGGAGCTAAATGCCAGCTTGAGGCATCTAGTACTGGAAATGAGCATATAAACTATGCTCAAAAAGAAGATCCGTTTTCAAATACTTATAATTCTGGGTGGAGAAATCATCCAAATTTTTCTTATAAAAATCCTCCACCCAATCCAGCACCTAGACCACCTCCTGTCTTTCAAAATCAAAGCGTTTTTAACAACCCACAAAACAACCCACAAAAGTCGAACTTGGAATTTTTGATGGAAAAATTTGTGTCATCTCAAACAAAACAAAATGAAGAATTCAAAAATCAAACTGGTTATTTGAATGACACACTTATCAAATTAAAATCAAAAATCGACTCTATTGCCACTCATAGTGAGATGCTTGAAAATCAAATAACTCAAGTGGCAACACAGGTGGCTTCATCCTCTAAATCTTCGGGGGTATTTCCCGGACAGCCTGAACAAAATCTAAATGGCCAAATATATGCTGTCACCCTTAGAAGCGAAAAACAATTAGAGGAACCAAGAGCAAACCAAGAAAAATTTGTGAGTGAAAAACATAATTCACCGTGTGAGCAAGAAGAGAAAGAAAAAGAGAAGGAACCAGAAAAAGAAAAAGAGAAGGAACCAGAAAAAGAAAGAGAAGAACCATACATCCCCCCACCACCATACAAACCATCTCCTTTATCTTACTTTTCACTTTCCTTTGTGAAAAAAATAACTTTTGATCTGGGGGGAATTGTAAGAAAGATCTTATTGCTTACACAACTTCCATTTTACAAGCCATGGGATCTAGGAGTGTGCTTTCATTCTTCATATGTCACTTGGTCTCTATGCTTCAAGCAATGGGACCCAGGAAAAACTTTATAAAGGGAAAAGGTCAAGCTAATGACCATAAACGAGCGCTGCGTGGGAGGCAACCCACGGCTTAATGTATTTTTCGATTTGTTGAAAAATAAAATACCCCAAGGCCGAGTATCCTGAACCAGACAGCCAGGTGAGCTCTCCTAACCCCTTTTGTTTTATTTGAAAAATCATTGAGGACAATGCCTAGTCCAAGCATGGGGGGGTATTTTATTGCTTTTATTAGGAATGTCTTTATTGCTTTGCCAAGTTTTTATCTTTTTTTTGTACTTTGAGTTGTATCTGCTCCCTCCATCACGAAACTTTGTGAACCCTAAAGCATGTTTTAGATAAGCCTTTTCTGAACAAAAATAATTTTTCAATCTTTCATTAGCAATCATCTAGGTGGACTGGTTGGGAGCAACAAAAATTGTATAATGGTTCGATTTCTACCTCTAGGGCTTTTTCACACACACACTACTGAGACTGTTTTCAGTTGTTAATACAATTAGAAGGACTGAAAAGAAACTAGTGACCTGGTTCTCTTGGTGACATTCACTGGATGCGCGGTTACTGGAGAAAAACGTCTGAGTTGGGGTATTCAAAAATAAAAAAAATAAAAAAAAAATTGCAAAACCAATTCAAAATGCAAAAATTGGTGCATTTTAAATGTCAAAATGAATGGTTAGCATATACAGTCAAAGAAAAAGAAAAAGAAATATTGCTTGAATACCCAACGTATAAAGACCCTCCTTTGAGACCCGGTCTTAGTGAATGGAGGACCCAAACTTAAGAATGCTGGGGAACCGGTTCAATGATGACATTGATATCCTCTCTAATGTATTGATACTTTAAATTTGTCTCCCAATTCCACAAGAAGCCCGGATAGTAGTTCTCAAACCGAAGTGTTAGAATTGCCCCACAGTTCGCTTAATGATTCGATGTGAAAATAATTTTCCTTCAGAATCGGCCTAAGGATTTACACTGTTTTTGCTTGAGGACAAGCAAAGGTTCAAGCGTGGGGGAGTTTGATAAGTCTATTTTTAGAGTCTTTTTAATAGTTATTTTCATTAAGTTTTTTTTAGGTATTTCAATTATATTTTATATCTTTGAACTATTTTACTACATATGTTTGGTTTTTATTTTCAGGTTTTATTTTGGAGCAAAAGAGAAAATATGAGCTAAAATGAAGAAAAAAGGAAATATTTGAGGAGGAGCAATTTTTAAAGCACTAGACACCCTCATGGGCGCCAAGGGCCCCAAAAACCGAAAACTGGCCAAGGGCGCCAAGCAGCAAAACTGGCGCAGCACAGGGCGCCAAGGGCGCCAAGCAGCAAAAACTGGCGCAGAGCCTGCGCACGACCCTGGCACATGTTGCACGACCCTAGTGCAAAACTGGCGCACGACCCTGGCAGATAGGCGCACGACCCTGGTAAAAACTGGCGCAGAGCCTGCGCACGACCCTGAGTGCACCACGCACGACCCGTGCGTGTTTTCAACTGAAAATGGCCCATTTTGGCAGAACAAGGCGCACGACCCTGGCACATAGGCACAAGACCCATGCTTGCCAGCAACGCAGAACAGCTTTTCCAGCACATGGCGCACGACCCTGGCACCATAGGCGCACGACCCTAGTGCAAAACTGGCGCAGAGCAGCCAAAATTGACTGGCCAGGGCGCACGACCCAGGCACATGGGCGCACGACCCTGGCACCAGACAAGTCAATTTTGGCTGCACCCACTTGCTGATGGCTTTCCCTTGCCACTTGATTTGCCACTTTTTTTTATGACCATTTTGCCCCTCCTCTCAAGTGCCCTAGACCTAATATTTTCCTATAAATAGAGGCTTGATCCTCACTTGTAACCAAGCTTGAATTTTGTTAGAAAATCAATGACAAAGGCTCTCTAATGATTCATGACTTCAATTTACTCTTCATGCTATTTATGATTCTTGTTTATTTACTTTCTTGCCCTTTAAATTCTTGCTATTTATTTTCTTGCCCTTTTTTCTTTCCAAGTCATTTACTTTCTTGCTCCTTTAATTTCTTGCACCTTTAAATTCCAAGTCATTTACTTTCTTGCCCTTTAAATTCTTGCTATTTATTTTCTTGCCCTTTTACTTTCCAAGTCATTTACTTTCATTGCTATTTAAAATTTTCGCTCTTTACTTTCTCGCTCTTTACTTTTCCGCTCTTTTATTTTCCCTGCTATTTACTTTTTCGCCCTTTAAATTTCCAAGTCAAGTAAACTACTGGCAAGTCAAGTGACTTACTGGCAAGTCAAGTAAATTACTGGCAATTTTCTTTTCAAGCAATTTACTTTCTTGTCATTTACAATTCCGCTATTTATAATTTTGCACTTTACCGCTTTCTTTTATTTCTCGCTATTTAACTTTATGTTTTCTTCTTTTATTTCCTTTTCTCCTCTTTTGTCTACAATGATCATAAGTGAGTAGACTTTGCTAAAATATTCCTTCTTTCCAAAAACACTTTCTTTTCAGTTAATCAACTTTGAAAAATTAAATTGGTATTCACTTAGGCTCTCCCTGTGGACCGATACTCTTTTATTACGCGATACGACCCGTGCACTTGCGGGGCTATCAGGGATGAAGGCCGAGGTTGCAGAATTTGTTTCTCGGTGCTTAATTTGTCAGAAGGTTAAGGCGGAACGCCGAAGACCGGGCGGTCAGTTACAACCGCTAGATGTGCCAGTTTGGAAATGGGAAGATATCTCAATGGATTTCGTCATGGGTTTGCCGAGGTCACAGGCCGGCAATGATTCTATTTGGGTAGTAGTGGACCGATTGACTAAATCCGTTCACTTTATTCCCGTTCGCTCGACTTACAAAGTTTCCAAGTTAGCAGATGAATATGTGAAGAACATTATCAGGCTGCATGGAGTTCCAACCAGTATCGTGTCAGACCGAGATCCCAAGTTTACTTCGAGATTCTGGAGAGCATTGAATGAGGCTTTGGGAACAAGGGTGCTGGTTAGCACTGCTTATCATCCTCAGACTGATGGCCAGACTGAGAGAACTATTCAGACTCTTGAGGACATGCTACGGGCTTGTGTGCTCGATAACGGGAGAAAATGGGAGGACCATCTTCCATTGGTAGAATTCTCCTACAACAACAGTTACCACTCCAGCATTGGAATGGCACCGTTTGAAGCACTTTAGGAGGTGTAGAACTCCGTTGTGTTGGTGGGAGATCGGTGAAGATAAGTTTTTGGGACCCGATATGGTTCGCGAGACTACTGAGAAGATCAAGTTAATCCGCGAAAGGATGAAGGTTGCTCAGAGCCGGCAGAAGAGCTATGCTGACAACCGAAGGAGACCGTTGGAATTTGAGGTTGGTGATCATGTGTTCTTGAAGGTTTCTCCAACCATAGGCACCGGAAGAGCTTTGCGAGCGAGGAAGCTCAGTCCTCGATATGTGGGACCTTTCCAAATCATCGAGCGTATTGGGCCAGTTGCCTACCGTCTCGCACTGTCTCTGGCCTTATCCAATCTACATGATGTCTTTCATGTGTCTCAGCTAAGGAAGTATATTCCCGACCCACATCAGCCGTTAAGTGTTAATACGATCGATCTTCGACCGGATCTGTCATTTCAACCTTATCCTAGCCATATCTTAGAGCGCGGTATGAAGACTCTGAGTTCAAGGACAATTCCGATTGTCAAAGTAGTCTGGGATGGCTTTTCAGCCGAAGAGGCTACCTGGCAACTGGAAGAAGACATGCGGACTCGATATCCATATCTCTTCCATTAAGGTACGTCTTGCAATTTTGAGGACAAAATTTTTAAAAGTTGGGGTGATTGTAACGCCCCTAATTTTTAAAGACTCGTATTATGATGCCTAGGACCGATTAATTATTTGTGGGAATAATTAGTCGTGTGTCGGGGATTATTATTGACCGAGGAAATTGTCCAATTAATCCTATGTTACATTTAATTGTGGCTTAGTCATGGTTAATTATAACATTTTAAGCTGAAGGGCAAATGGGTCAATTCACACCTTCTCTATATATATCCCTTTTTAAAACCTAAACCTCAGCCACTCACTCATTCTTCATATTCTGAGAAACTGAAATTCTGAAAACGGAGCAAAGGAAGGGAGAGAGGGCGACTTGGAGAAGAGGGAGAAAAAGGGGAAAGCTTCTATCTTCATTGCATGTAAGTCTTTCCTAAACATTCCCTCTCCATTTTTTATTCTCCTTCCATTGATCATAATTTCAAAGCCTGATCCTCCCTATATCTATCCTTGCCATCTTCGAATATCAAAGCTTCAAGGTTGAAGAAGATGAAGTTCTGAATCTGTTTTTGATTGCATGCTGCTGTTTTGAAGTCCAAGTTGAACGGTGACCTTTGATTTCGAATTTGCAAGTGATTCAACCTTTGATGGTTGCTGTCCAGTTTCAGCCTTGAGGAGCTAGTTGTTGTTTCGATTCTGTTGGTGCCTTTGGTCCTCGTTCGTTAGTTCCTTGTCTTAATTACCTCGCGATTCGGTTGAAGCTTCAAGTGAAATCGACATCACGGTGAGTTCTACTCACGATAGGGCATTTTGCTATTCTGAACTTGTTTTCGGTATTGGGTTCCTTGGTCACATTTTCTGTTTTCGAAAGACTTAGAACCGAAAAACGATTTTGAGTCCAAACGCTATTTTACGGTTTAATGAGAATTTTGATTAAATCGTTGAAATGAAATGTTTTGTATATGTTTTCTAGAATGCCTGGACATTTTCTGAGTTTCAGGAGTGATTGACATTGGGAATCGAACTGGGCGAAAACGGAGAGCGAAAATGAGAAAAACTGTGAAATCTGGGACTGTTGCAGGACGCACGGATCGTGCGCCCCTGGGCACGTATCGTGCGCCTGCTTCTAATGCCTGAACGTGCATGTAATATAGGACGCACGGGTCGTGCGCCCCTGGGCACGGACCGTGCGCCCCTGGGCACGGACCGTGCGTACCTTTCTGATAGGAATCGATTAATGAAGTGTTTCACGCACGGGTCGTGCGCCCCTGGGCACGGACCGTGCGTGAGGATCTGTCCCCGGTTTCCGTTTTCTCATTTCGTCGTTCCGTTTGATCCCGAACCCTTCCTAATCTCTTTCTCAACCATTTAAAAAGGAATTCCACTACTGAAAACCTTATTTAGAACTCATTCAACTCATGATTTGAAAAAGAACTTTGAAAGCCCATTTGATCGAAAAACCGAAAACCCTATTACGCGTGTGGGTACACCGACTGATGGACTGACTAAATATATATGTTTATATATGTCAATTGAATATGATTATAATGCCGGAGGTCTAATATATGAATTCCTCAAAACGGATTGTAGATCGATATGGATATTGTTTATCTAACTATTATGTGATTGATCCTTTGGTGATCGAAAAAGATATAAATTATCTAACTCTCGAGAATTTGATGCGTATTGTCATATGTATCGCGTTGGGTGACGACCCGACAAGTAGCATACTAGGAAGGGAAGTCATGAGCCCTCACCCTAGGCCCTGTATACGTTTTGGCGTGGTCAATTCGTGGGTTACCGGGATTAGTGAATGGTTGCACAGCTGGTTTATGCTAAGTAAGTACACGATTCGCTGGGATTAGTGGTCGTTGCACAGTCGGCGTTTCGATTAATAAGTAAGACATTGTTATGTCAGCTTTTGTTGTAACGGTTTAATGAATTGAAGCGAGTGGCAATGAGGGGGCACGGTAGGACTCACTGAGATAATGTTATCTCACCCTATCCATATTTGTTGTTTTTGTTTTTCAGAGAAGCAGGGGAAAAGGAAGACTATTGTGCACGAGTAGTTGATATACTCTTGGAGGTGCTGAAGACTTAGTCATTTTATCCTTTGTTCTTCTGTTGTCCTATTGGTTGTATAAGCTTGTATTGATTATGAGTTATGCGAACCGTTTTATGTTTCTGTTTGGCATTTGGACTTGGATATTGTAATCCATTCGGTATGGAACCGATAAACTTCTACTTTTAGTAAGTAATGCTATTTCCGATTAAGGGTTTATTACGGAAAAAGTTTGTATGTCCAATACTCTAACAGGAACTATGTCCTCTGAATTTCCGCATCTGTGCATCTTCGGTCTCTCTACATGTTAGAAATACCGGGGTGTTACAGAGATTGAAGGATTAATTGAAAAAGTTCAGTTCCTGGTTTCGTCTCTAGGTGATTGGGGTGGGTTTTGGAGCAAATTTCGCAGCTCTTGATAATTGAGGTTGAAGACACCCACTCAAAGTAATTTCGGGGTAAAACCCGTTTAACCTACCTTCAGTATTTGCCCTATATCTCTCTCTACACAACTCCTATTAACGTGATTTTTATTCCTCTGGAAACTAGACATAAAGTTCTTCATTTTGGGCACAAGAACCATCGGGTTCCATTAGGAAATGAAGGAGATATTGTGTCCACAAGTTTCGATTTTGAATCTGGCCCAGTACTGAACCAGTCCCCTTGTTTCGGTGATATATCCCAAACTACTGGTTGCATGCACGTGAATCTTCAACCATCAGAAAGTAGACAAAATTCTCTTCACAATGGGCACTGATTTGGATGGTTTGGTCACGAATTGACCAAGTTACGCCTGTTGCAAAACTGTACCCTGATATAGGAAATCGGAAACAAAACTGGAAATATCGGTCCGTCGAGTTTGGTTTCGATTCGTCAAAGTCTCGAGAGTCATCAGTTCAATATACCGGAGAGGAGTTCAGTAGCAAGAATGATTGATTGAGTTGTTGTTTGTGCAAGTGGGGCCCATTGAGTTCAGTTGCGGAGACAGTCAGAGCGTGTTCGTGATTACGGGGATTGTTCTAGTGGTTAATGGTTCGATTGTTCGAGAGAGGACGCGACTTCTTGGGGACTCGTCATACCGGTGAGTTTTACTCACGATTAGGGTTTCATTTTTATGACCTTGCATGATTTGAAATTTAGTTTCTGAAGCTAACTCATTTTCGATGGAATTATCGAGTCAAAAACCGTTTTCGGGAAAATAGCGTTTTTACGGTTTTTCGGTGAATATATATGTTTTTATCGATTTATTGATTTTAATGCTTTCGCTGTAATATGGACTGAATTTTTGGTTCTAATGTCTATTTTTAAGTTCCGATGGTTAGGAAATGTCTCGGAGTCGATAAGAAAGCGAAACTGTACAAAACGGGTGTTCGAAATGCTGTTTTCAGCCATTTCTACCTCCCATCGCGTCGCGGCCCGTGGCCATCGCGTCGCGACCTCCCTGATTTTTGCAACGCAAAACTTTCTGTCACTTTTCGCGTCGCGACGGAACCAGTTCGCGTCGCGACGCTTTGCAGTTTTTCAGCAAAACACACTGATTTTGTTTTCGCAATAACTTTTGATCCGGGAACCCGATTGAGGTGTTCTCAGGTGCGTCGGAAAACTTATTCAAAGACCTAACTATATATATATATATATATATATATATATATATATATATATATATATATATATATATATATATATATATAATTTGAATTGGAAAATACACTGTTTTTGAAAGTCAAAGTTGTTTTTAAAACTGAATTGTAGACCGCGTGTTAGCATATGTTTTTGAACAACCAAACGGATAAACTGTCAAATTTGTGATATGATTATAATGCCGGACGTCTAACGTTGAATTCATCAAAACGGGTTATAGATCAACATTAGATATTGATTATCTAGAACTTAAGAGACGGTCCAATGCGGACACGATATATATTTTATTATGTATCACGTTGGGTGACGACCCGACAAGTAGCATACTAGGAAGGGATGTCATGAACCCTCAACCTAGGCCCTGAAACGTTTTGGCGTGGTCTAACGTGGGTTATCGGGATTGTGGGCTTTGCACAGCCGATTTATGCTAAGTTAAGTTCTCGACTCATTGGGATTGTGGGCTTTGCACAGTCGATGTTTCGTTTTGAAAAGCTTGTAATTATATATTAATTGACAAGGCTTAAAAATATATAATAGCACTTCATTTACCGGGATTGTGGGCTTTGCACAGTCGGTAACGAGCTAGGTATATATTGACGCAAATAGTTTATAAATTTAATTATGTTGCAACGGTTTTATAAATAAACCGAGTGATAGTGAAGGGGCACGGTAGAACTCACTGAGACAAGTTGTCTTACCCTATCATTGTTGTTGTTTTTATAGAGAACAGGAAACGGAGAGGCAAACAGGATAGTCAGTTGTCACGCTCGACGAGAAGATAGAAGATTGACTTATTCCTAGTTGTTTATGTTTTCTGCCGTTGTCTCTGTATTTGATATCATGACTCGAACTTGAGCTATGTTATGTTTTAGTTTCCGCTGTTTTCTTGCAACGATGTATATCTAGGCAGGAATTTTTATACTCTGATGTAAACCAAGTTGTATATTTAAGTATTTCTTTGTTTTAGAAATACGAGGTGTTACAATTGGTATCAGAGCGGTTCGGCCTTGTCGGACTTAGGGACCTTTTGGTCAAGAGTATTAGATCGAGTCAGCTAGGGACTTAGACAGTTAATTGTCAGATCCTTCCAGTATATTATGTGACGTATTGAGTTAGGATCCACTCAATGTTTCATGTAGATTACTGAAAATTATGACAGTTAGTTGCCTCAGCCCAGAAAATGTTTGAAACCGAGCCATAGGATTTCCAGCCTTCTCGTTTCATCAGAGCGCGCAGCAGCAGCAGAGGGCTACAAATGACATTTGGGAACAATGATGGACATCCGCGATGAATCGAGGAAACTGTGGGCGGCTGTTCAGTCAGTGAATCTGATGCGACCAGTGAGTCGCGGCGTATGACGCCGTAGGTTTTCCCGAGAGTACCAGCTAAGAGAAGCCATTGGACAATAGTAATGTTAGTGTACTGAAATCTATCAGATTAGTTAACACCCAAAACCCTGACCATTGATTAGTCAGCCTATTAGTTATCGAGATATTGTTTCACAGTGAATCTTACCTTCTGGGGTGAGTTCACTCCAGTTTAGGCAGCAGTTAAGGAAGTCCTTTCGGATAATCCCAAACATAGATCCTGATTCTTCTTCTCCTTTCGAATCACAATGTGTCGATCAGGTTAAGTCCCGATCAGGATTATGGATCAAACCCTCCTAAAGCAGTTTAGTATGTGGAACCGGTAGGAGTGACGTTATCTCAATCCGCTAGATAGAGGCATCCCAATTGCGGTCTGTAAGAAATTCTCGTTAGTCTTCCGACTCGTTTTGTTCGTAACTTCTGCTCCGGAACTCCGATTTTTATGTTTCGAGAGGCGTTGGAAAGCTAACGAAAATATCTACACCTCTGATTGGGTTATGAACTGTGTCTCCAAATGCATTGTGAAGTGTACCTCTGCTTTATATCTGAACCGTAAACTCTAAAGCATTCGTGGACTGTGAACCTCCCTGTGTGCGAGAAGTTGGAAGAACGAGAAGCTTAAGGTCACCTAAATGGCGAGCGTGATATTGTCATATGAGTAGAACTCGTTCTAAAGGTTGGTTGATTGACGTGGTAGTGATAATCATGGTTGGATAGTTACGGGAAACTCGGAAAGAAGTGGGCCAAGAAAATGTTTAGTGATATTTACTTAAACTTCACGAATCAATACGACGACACTGAAGGTGTGCTCGCTTGATTTCCAAAATAAATTCTTTTTTTTTCAAAATTCCCTTGGTGCCACCGCAAGTCCAAATTCGTAACTAATCCGAGAATAGTTGCTACGCTGAAGTTAATCAAGAAACCAAGGATTTCCTAGGATGATACTAAATCTTACCTTCTATGGAAAACCTTATGTCGTTCCAGTAAGACTTCTAATATCGAAATTCTCATCTCAGTAGGATCTGAATGATCAAGATCTAAGAAGGACAGGTACCAAAGTTCAAGCCTGGTTGAGATAGAAAGGCAGTTGAAATTGGATAAGTCGTTGACTTAGACAATTCTGAAAGAGCCATAACCCGTGTAAGGACACCAGACTGTAGGTTTGAGTCCCGAGGACCGAGTCATAAAGGTCGAAAAACGCATCCTTATCATTATTTTGGGTTAGTTAAAACATCGGTTGTACCGGTGACTGCCTGAAATGGTAGAAATGTTCCAGAAATAACCAATGATGCGGGCTACTCAAACTCTTACTCGAAAGTAATGGAAGGCTGGGTAACACGTGAAAATAAATGCTAGTTGGAGAGGTATCAAGCCATGTTAGGGCAATTATCTTTCAACAGTTATAGTGTTCAAGCTTCCGCTACTAAGGTAAAAATCCAATCGTAACCTTGACCTCGTTAGGGTTAGCAGTAAGTTGCTATGACTTTAATCCACCGGATGGATCAAGATTAGTGATTCTGATAATCTATTGGTTAGACGTCAATAAAACCAGTAACTGCTGAAGTCAGAGTTGTCTGATTATAGTCCAGCACACGAGGCTGTCCCTAAGGAATCCGATGAGTTGGATACGTGTAGTATAGTTTTCTTTTATCCACTACACCAGTTTGATGGAAGAATGTCTGAGGATGAACCATATGTCGACCTGAGAATAGATGATTGGCCAGTGAGTGTATGATACACGAATCCTTGATAGTTAATCCTATAACCATTTTGTGTAGTCCCTCGAGACATTAAATTCATGCTTGTTTTTCATCACGAAATCTAAGTCTTTGTTTTAACCTTGAAGTTTTACCTTGGGCTAATTCGAGAAAAGGATTGAAAGGAAGTGAATTGGATCAAATAGAATAGCGGTTTAAGGAAAATGTTAAAATCAAATATCCGCTCTCCTTTCGGCTTAATGTCTTTCCCGATCCCTTCCTCAAACGAACCCAATTATTTTTTATCTTAGTGGAGCCAAACTCAAGCACGATAATGGAAGTTTGTGAGATTTTGATCGCACAAATGGTTGATTCCAACACGGTAACACTTCTATTCTCACTTTCGAACTTAAATTTTAAAAATCAGAGAATGAGATTCCGCTTTGTTGAAACGTCGTGCATCGAGTAAGGTCATGTATAAGTTGGGGTGAATTAACGTTTTTGGATAGTCGTATTTATCGAGGTATCATTATTTTAAAACCCCATTGAAAAGAATTTTCATCCAAGTGAAACGAGTGTGCTTTCAAGTTTTAGAAAAGAATTAACGAAAGAATATATCACTACTATTTTATAGTTTTCTTGGGTCAAGTTGCAAGGAAAATCGTTTTCTACATTCTTTGGACTGAGAGTCAACCTATTTAATAAAATGACTCTGTTTACTTCAGTCGAAATTTTTACTAAAATGAGTCAAGCGCTTATGTAAGCGTAACTCGGGGAAAGGAAGAAAACCGTTCTTCCAGATGCCGCGTAGTTTGATTTCAGATAATCCTCTCATAGACATCCTTTCCTTCCAATTCAATCCACGGCTAAGCCGAAACCTTCTGAGTTCCCGACTTTGATAGTGAAGGATGTATTGATACCCTAAGCTATAAGTTGGTGTTCTCAATAGATTGTAGGTATACCATTGGTACATAACTGTTAGTGTCTGCAAACGGTAGATCGGAATAGTCGATTATCGGACAAAGTTGCGTGTCAACAAGGTGTAGAGAATTGGAATGATTTTGAGGACAAAATCTTTCAAGTTGTGGTGATTGTAACATCCCTGTTTCGTAAATTTCGGTTTTACGAAATCAACTGGCAATTTATTTTTCGATCAAATGATAAATTGAATAATGGATATGAAAATCTCGCGAAAGCAATATTGAATTGCTCAATTATATGAAATGCACACAATTTATCCGAATTGTGTGAATCGTTGTGGGAATTAGAGCACAAGGGTAAAATCGTGATTTCGTCTCATAATGAGGAAGTATCATTGATGAAATAACGGATTGGGTACAAATCATGCTAGGACTATGGAGATGTTATTTAAATTGCTAAGTCATATGGATTGATGGGTATTTGAGGGATTATGTGAGAATTTAAGAAGTAAAGGCATCTTGGTCTTTTCCTCACCCTTACTAACCTTCAGCTGAGTTTAAGTCCCACTCACTCTCACTTTGCAGACAGCACTCACACCTTCTGTAAAGAAGAAAAGAAAGGAAACATAGTGAGAATGAGAGGGAGAGGCGAAAGTGAGAGTGAAGGGAAGAGGATGGAGGATCATCATCATCTCTCAATGCAAGTGGATAAAAGCTTCACCATTCTCTTTCTTTTCTCATCCTCTACACAATGAAACCACTTTCCACTCTTCATTCCATCTCTAACTCTATTCACCATGGAAGGAGCTTCAAGCTCAAATGGAGAAGATGATGGAGTCTTGTAGCAATAGAAGCTTGTGGGAGGTTCTAGGTTCGATTTTGAAGCTATGGAGCTAGCTACAGTGGAGATTGAAGGATTAATTGAAGAAGTTCAGTTCCTGGTTTCATCTCTAGTTGATTGGGGTCGGTTTTGGAGCAAATTTCGCAGCTCTTGATAATTGAGGTTTAAGTCAACCACTCAAAGTAATTTCAAGGTAAAACCCGTTTAACCTACCTTCAGTATTTTCCCTATATCTCTCTGTACACAACTCCTATTAACGTGGTTTTTGTTCCTCTGGAAACTAGACATAAAGTTCTTCTTTTTGGGCACAAAAACCATCGGCTTCCATTAGGACATGAGGGAGATATTGTGTCCACAAGTTTCGATTTCGAATCTGGCCCAGTACTGAACCAGTCCCCTTGTTTCGGTGATATATCCCAAACTACTAGTTGCATGCACGTGAATCTTCAACCATCAGAAAGTAGACAAAATTCTCTTTACAATGGGCTCTGATTTGGAGGGTTTTGGTCACCAATTGACCAAGTTACGCCTATTGCAAAACTGTACCCTGATACAGGAAATCGGAAACAAAACTGGAAATATCGGTCCGTCGAGTTTGGTTTCGATTCGACAAAGTCTTGAGAGTCATCAGTTCAATATACCGGAGAGGAGTTCAGTAGCAAGAATGATTGATTGAGTTGCTGTTTGTGCAAGTGGGGCCCATTGAGTTCAGTTGCGGAGACATTCGAAGCGTGTTCGTGATTACGGGGATTGTTCGAGTGGTTAACGGTTCGATTGTTCGAGAGAGGACGCGACTTCTTGGGGACTCGTCATACCGGTGAGTTTTACTCACGCTTAGGGTTTCATTTTTATGACCTTGCATGATTTGAAATTTAGTTTCTGAAGCTAACTCATTTTCGATGGAATTATCGAGTCAAAAGCCGTTTTCGGGAAAATAGCGTTTTTACGGTTTTTCGGTGAATATATATGTTTTTATCGATTTGTTGATTTTAATGCTTTCGCTGGAATATGGATTGAATTGTTGGTTATAATGTCTATTTTTAAGTCCCGATGGTTAGGAAATGTAACACCCCGATAAATTCTAATATATAGAATCACCGAAATGCACTAAATGGCATATATCAGAGTAACTTCCTGTTATTGAAATATTGAACACATCTAAAATTTTCGATAATACATATCAATTGGTTCTCTGAACCTCATACACTTCCCGAAAATGCTTAAGTTTCACAACTTAAGACCTTTACAATATCCTAGTGCTCAATACTCAAAACATAAAGTAGCGGAAACGATTTTACAACTTAACATCGAAAGTTATACAATCGGAACATAGAAACAATAAACGGGACAAAGGTCCGAAACATGAAACTAGGTCTTCAATGACTCCACTAGTCACATCAGCTAACCGTGCTTTATCGCCTTTGCTTTTCCCTGTTTCTCTGTAAAAACCACAAATATGAAGGGTGAGATAAACATTATCTCAGTGAGTCCTATCGAGACCCTTTACTACTCTAGCGGTTCATTATGCCTTGTTTTGAACTCGTGGTCCTAAAAAGCAACCACGTGGAAATACATTTAGTTCCTGTAACCTTCATGCTCATGGCCCTCCTAAGCGACACATGAAGCATGCAATCTTTGTTCCATGTTTTTAGCATAACACCTCAGTCTACCTATTTATAGGCACTTCTTTGACTTTGGTGAACCCATCCCGCTATTTCTAGTGGGGGAAACATTCTTGAGTCTAGGTTTTGAGGCTCATGACTTCCCCTCCCCTAGTATGCTAACCTCTTAGGGTCGTCACCCTTTTTCCTCTTGTATTTATTATACATTAACAGTCTGTGTACCCGCAATGGGCTGTTAGTCATTTCAGTCAAGTACCATGTACCATATCAGTCAATTACAGTGTATAATATCAGTCAAATACCGTGTATTATTATCATTCTTGACATATGCACTCTCGCGTTCTCTAAGTGCGGTTTTCCATTTTATTCATAACACACAATCTTTCTATCGAACATGTTCAATCTCATACCATTGTTACCTTTACAGTGTTGTGGAACCTTGGGGAATGGATTAAAAGAGGATTGGAATCATTTGGAATGGATAAAAAGGTACTTAAAAATTTGAGATCAGAAAGTCTCACACGATTCGTGCGTGGGGGCGCACGACCCGTGCGGGGTTGAACAGTTTGTAGAAGATTTCCAGAAAGATACGCACGACCCGTGCGACTAAGCGCACGATCCGTGCGTTATTCATTAAATTTGTAGAAAGTTCCAGAGGCATACGCACGACCCGTGCGACTAGGCGCACGATCCGTGCGTATTTTAAAAATCCAGTTCTTGTCGTATCAGATGGAGGCGCACGACCCGTGCTCATAGGCACACGATCCGTGCGTCTCTATCAGTTTTCCAAAAAACAGACTTTTCATAAGTTTTTCCATTTCCATTCCGATTCCAAAATTCCTTCCGATCGAGACCCAAACATGAACACATACATTATATCAGTATAGTGCAGCAGACATATACCATTCAATTCAGCACATTTCAACAATCAAAACATAACTTGTTATAAAAAGTCACTGTTTTTAGAAAAGCGGTTTTCGAAAAGGTGGAGACTCCGAAAATACACACATTCCCTAAGCGAGTTATAGAACTCACCTATCGTGATGAAAATCACGCAAACACCGAGACTCCGAGAACTCAACCGCTCCAAAACCATGAACTCTCTTCGAACTCGCTCCAACAACGAACTCAACTACTCCAAATCGCTTGGACAGCAGTTGATTTCGAATCCTAGCTACCCAAACAACTTCAACAGCAATTGTGGCAAGAAAATGAGTCTTGGTACTGAATAATGGGCTCTAGTAAGGACATGCAAACTATTTGGAGCATCAACACTCCATTTTTGAGCTTGGAGCTTCAAAGGTGTACAAATGGTGATTTGTGATGAAGGGGATTGATAGGAGATTTCTGGGTATCAGTGTATAGAGGAAGAAGAATAATGAACAATGGTGGTTTCAGATTCAACATGCATGAACAATGGAGGTAGGACCCCTCCTCTTTCTTCTCCACTCTCTCTCTCGAATTCTCTCCTCCTCCTCCCTACTTCTTGCTGATTTTCAAAATGAGGGAAAAATGAAAGGGGTGGGAGTTAGGGAGTTGACTTAGTCTGCTGAAGCCTCATTTAATGAGGTGAAAGGACCAAAATACCCCTACTCTCTAATATTCTCTTAAATCACTCCTAACACCACACTAATCCCATAACTCACTAACTTAACATAATATTGGAATTATGCACAACTATAATTTATTTATTCCAAACATCACATAATTAATGCAAATTAATCAACTTAACCTCTTGCTAATTTAATTAATCTAATTAGCTAATTAGAGGATGTTACAATCACCCCAACTTTTAAAATTTTGTCCTCAAAATTGACAAAACGCACCTTACTCGAACAAATACGGATATTTCTCCCGCATGTTCTCCTCTACTTCCCACGTTGCTTCGTCGGGTGATGCACCGTCCCAAAGCACCTTGACAATAGGAATTGACCTCGTTCGGAGCGTTTTCTCGCCACGTTCAATGATTTCGATTGGAGTAGGCTGATAAGATAAATCTGGTCTGATGTCAATCGCTTCATAACTTAATGGTTGATTTGGATCATGAATATATTTCCTTAGCTGAGATACATGAAACACATCATGTAATCTGGACAATTCTGGAGGCAATGCAATGCGATACGCTACCGGCCCAACTCGCTCGACAATCTGGAAGGGTCCGACATACCGAGGACTGAGCTTCTTCGCTCGCAAAGCAATACCAGTCCCGATGGTTGGAGAAAGTCTCAAAAAGACATGGTCTCCTTCTTTGAATTCTAACGGCCTTCTTCTCTTATCCGCATAACTCTTTTGTCGACTCTGCGCGGCTTTCATCCTTTCTCTTATCTGACGGATCTTCTCCGTAGTCTCACGGACCAAATCTGGTCCCAACAATCTCTGCTCACCTACATCCCACCAACACAATGGTGTTCTGCACTTTCTTCCATACAATGCTTCATATGGAGCCATTCCGATACTAGAATGATAACTGTTGTTGTATGAAAATTCCACCAATGGAAGATGATCCTCCCATCTGCCTCCACTATCAAGTACACAAGCTCTCAACATATCCTCCAATGTCTGGATTGTTCTTTCGGTCTGTCCGTCTGTCTGAGGATGGTAAGCGGTGCTAACACACACCTTTGTTCCTAGCGCCATATTTAATGCTCTCCAAAAGCGAGATGTGAACTTTGGATCTCGATCACAGATGATACTTGTAGGGATTCCACCACTGTGAGTAGAACGCACTGGAATAAAATGAGCGGACTTGGTCAGGCGATCCACCACTACCCAAATAGAATCATTTCCGGCTTGGGATCGTGGCAATCCCATGACAAAATCCATAGATATGCTTTCCCATTTCCATTCAGGTACATTCAACGGTTGTAACTGGCCACCGGGCTTCTGGTGCTCTATCTTAACCCTTTGACAAGTCAAGCATCGAGACACAAATTTTGCAATATCTAATTTCATACCCGGCCACCAGTACAACTGCTTCAAATCTCGATACATCTTGGTAGACCCAGGATGTATTGAGAACTGACTCTTATGAGCCTCCTCTAAAACTTGCCTCTTCACATCCTCATCATTCGGCACACAGATTCTGCCATCAAAACAAATTACACCATCACCGTCTTCGGTGTAGTTCGGCAATCTCTTTTGCGCTTGCAGTTCTACATCGCCTTCTTGGGTTGAGCGAATTAGATCTCTCAAGGGACTTGAAATCCGAATGTGACTCAACACCAATCTGTTCCTTCTTGACTTAACTCTCAAGTTGAGGTCTCTGAAGGATTCCAACAAGGACATCTCGTGCATCATCAGCTTTGCAGTATGGATAGACTTCCTGCTTAAAGCATCGGCAACAACATTAGCTTTACCAGGATGATACTTCAATTCAAAATCGTAGTCCTTCAAAAATCCTATCCATCTCCTCTGTCTGTTGTTCAGCTCCTTTTGGTCAAACAAATACTTAAGGCTCTTGTGGTCACTAAAGACTTCGAAACGAGACCCATACAGGTAATGTCTCCAAATCTTTAGGGCAAACACAATCGCCGCCAACTCTAAATCATGAGTTGGGTAATTCTCTTCATGCGGCTTTAATTGTCTGGAGGCATAGGCAACTACTTGTTGATTCTGCATCAGGACACATCCCAAACCCTTACCAGAAGCGTCGCAATAGATTTGGAATCCTATTGACGGATCCGGAAGAATCAGGATAGGGGCAGAAGTCAAACGACCCTTCAATTCCGTGAAACAATTTTCACAGTCTGAGTCCCAAATAAACGGCTGACCCTTGCGAGTTAACCGAGTGAGTGGAAGAACCAGCTGGGAAAATCCTTGAATGAACCTTCGATAATACCCAGCCAATCCCAAGAAACTTCTTACCTCAGTAACCGTAGACGGTTGTTCCCAGTCTACCACAGCTTCAATCTTACTGGGGTCAACTGCAACACCTTCCTGAGATATCACATGACCCAGAAACTTAACTTCGGGCATCTAAAAATCACATTTGGACGGCTTAGCATACAACTTCTTCTCTCGGAGTACGTTCAGAACAATTCGGAGATGTTGCACATGCTCCTCAATCGTCTTTGAGAACACCAAGATATCATCAATGAACACTACCACAAACTGATCCAGATAAGGATTAAAAATCCGATTCATATAATCCATGAATACGGCTGGAGCATTGGTCAAACCGAAGGGCATCACTACGAATTCATAGTGTCCATACCTCGTACGGAAAGCGGTCTTCGGGACGTCCAAAGCTCGAACCCTGATTTGGTGATAGCCGGACCTTAAATAAATCTTTGAAAATACAGAAGCTCCCCTCAACTGATCTAGCAAATCATCAATTCTCGGCAGAGGGTACTTATTCTTGACAGTCACCTTATTCAACTGACGATAATCGATACACAATCTCATACTTCCGTCCTTCTTCTTGACAAGCAACACTGGAGCACCCCATGGTGAGGCACTCGGCCAAATGAACCTTTTGGAAATTAGGTCTTCCAGTTGAACTTTCAATTCCCTCAACTCTAACGGCGACATCCTATACGGGGCTATAGAAATCGGTCCAGTGCCCGGAACCAACTCTATAGAAATTCCACCTCACGATCCAGAGGAAATGAAGGAACTTCATCGGGAAACACATCAAGAAATTCATTAACTACCTGCACAGAAGATAAATCCTGACCTGTCTCAGTGGATGCAGACAGCATCATGATATAAGCTTCCGCGCCTTGGAACAGATAATTACTGGCCGAAGTGAAAGAAATAACAGCTTCAGAATTGGGCGGTTGTAGCTCCACTGACTCGGAGGCGAAACCGATAGTTCGATGGAAGCAATCTATTGTCACATGGTTGGCCGTCATCCAACTCATGCCTAGGACGACGTCCATGCCCTTCATGGATAAACAAATGAAGTCTACTACAAAATTCCTGTCTCCAATGGATAGAAGACAATTTTCACATATCGCTTGGGTCTGAACACTACCCTCAGCAGCAGTCTTAATGGAGATTGGTTGAGGCAAAGGAGTTAAAGCCAATCCCAACCGTTCAACACAAACTTGAGATATAAAGCAATGGGTCGCACCTGAATCATATAAAATACTAACGGAGTTATTAAAAAGAGATCCCATACCCCTTAGTAGATTATCTGACGGTGTGACCTTGTGGGCGTCCAAGGTGTAAACTCTTCCATGAGTTGTAGTAGCAGCAGGGTTACTTCCTTGACTCTTTTCTTTCTCTGGGCAGTCCCGTGCATAATGACCGTCTTTCTTGCAGAAATAACACTGGTTGGATCCCATCTGGCATTTACCCTGATGATACTTTCCACAGTTGGAACATGTACTGAACCTTGAGGAGTTCGACGACTGAACCTGCTTCCCTTTGTTGGAGTTGTGCCTGGGGCCCGTCTGATGGTTGGATGATCCAACACTCTTCTTATTCTGATGGAATACTCTCCTACTTGCATATAACCTCTTCAAGTCACTCTCAGCTATGTGTGCTTGTTGAACCATGGCAGCATAGTTAGTATAGGCAAAAGAACTCAAACTCTGAGCAATGTCTTCCCTCAGCCCATATTTGAACCTTTCGGTTTTCCACTTTCCATTGGGAGCATACCCGGCCAAACCGAAGAATTGATATAACTCTTCAAACTTAGCCGCGTACTGACCCACAGTTGAGCTTCCTTGAGTGAGAGTCAGGAACTCGTTCTCCTTGTCGAACCTCATGGCTGTTGGAAAGAACTGCTCTAAAAATACCTGCTTGAAATGTTCCCAAGTCTGGGGAGTATCCATAGTTACCATCATGGCTTTGGTATTAGTCCAACAGTTGTTAGCTTCACCTTTCAGCATATGTGTCGCCAACCTCAACTTGTCCTCCTCCGTGACCTGCATAGCTATGAAAATCTTCTCTATATCATCTAGCCAATGCTGGGCTTCCATGACATCTGGTCCCCCTCTGAACTCGGACGGCTTCATTTTCAGGAATTCAGAGAAAACCCTCCTTGGGTCAACTTGAGGCTCAGGGACTTGCTGAAGCTGAGCTTGCGCATTTTGTTGCATTAGCAACATGTCTTCCATCATCTTCTGCTGTCTCTCGATCACGTTCTGCATCCATGCAGAATGCGGATCAATTGGTGGGTTATTCCTCGATCCTCCTGCCATAATTCTGCAAATGATACACCAAGTATTAAGTTGATCAGTCTCAATGTCTCTTAGCATCATAAGAAGCAAGATAGCAGAGTTACTCGAGGGACAAAACCACCCTAACTGTCTAAGCCCGACTAGGTCGAACTGCTCTGATACCATAATGTAACACCCCGATAAATTCTAATATATAGAATCACCGAAATGCACTAAATGGCATATATCAGAGTAACTTCCTGTTATTGAAATATTGAACACATCTAAAATTTTCGATAATACATATCAATTGGTTCTCTGAACCTCATACACTTCCCGAAAATGCTTAAGTTTTACAACTTAAGACCTTTACAATATCCTAGTGTTCAATACTCAAAACATAAAGTAGCGGAAACGATTTTACAACTTAACATCGAAAGTTATACAATCGGAACATAGAAACAATAAACGGGACAAAGGTCCGAAACATGAAACTAGGTCTTCAATGACTCCACTAGTCACATCAGCTAACCGTGCTTTATCGCCTTTGCTTTTCCCTGTTTCTCTGTAAAAACCACAAATATGAAGGGTGAGATAAACATTATCTCAGTGAGTCCTATCGAGACCCCTTACTACTCTAGCGGTTCATTATGCCTTGTTTTGAACTCGTGGTCCTAAAAAGCAACCACGTGGAAATACATTTAGTTCCTGTAACCTTCATGCTCATGGCCCTCCTAAGCGACACATGAAGCATGCAATCTTTGTTCCATGTTTTTAGCATAACACCTCAGTCTACCTATTTATAAGCACTTCTTCGACTTTGGTGAACCCATCCCGCTATTTCTAGTGGGGGAAACATTCTTGAGTCTAGGTTTTGGGGCTCATGACTTCCCCACCCCTAGTATGCTAACCTCTTAGGGTCGTCACCCTTTTTCCTCTTGTATTTATTATACATTAACAGTCTGTGTACCCGCAATGGGCTGTTAGTCATTTCAGTCAAGTACCATGTACCATATCAGTCAATTACAGTGTATAATATCAGTCAAATACCGTGTATTATTATCATTCTTGACATATGCACTCTCGCGTTCTCTAAGTGCGGTTTTCCATTTTATTCATAACACACAATCTTTCTATCGAACATGTTCAATCTCATACCATTGTTACCTTTACAGTGTTGTGGAACCTTGGGGAATGGATTAAAAGAGGATTGGAATCATTTGGAATGGATAAAAAGGTACTTAAAAATTTGAGATCAGAAAGTCTCACACGATTCGTGCGTGGGGGCGCACGACCCGTGCGGGGTTGAACAGTTTGTAGAAGATTTCCAGAAAGATACGCACGACCCGTGCGACTAAGCGCACGATCCGTGCGTTAATCATTAAATTTGTAGAAAGTTCCAGAGGCATACGCACGACCCGTGCGACTAGGCGCACGATCCGTGCGTATTTAAAAAATCCAGTTCTTGTCGTATCAGATGGAGGCGCACGACCCGTGCTCATAGGCACACGATCCGTGCGTCTCTATCAGTTTTCCAAAAACAGACTTTTCATAAGTTTTTCCATTTCCATTCCGATTCCAAAATCCCTTCCGATCGAGACCCAAACATGAACACATACATTATATTAGTATAGTGCAGCAGACATATACCATTCAATTCAGCACATTTCAACAATCAAAACATAACTTGTTATAAAAAGTCACTGTTTTTAGAAAAGCGGTTTTCGAAAAGGTGGAGACTCCGAAAATACACACATTCCCTAAGAGAGTTATAGAACTCACCTATCGTGATGAAAATCACGCAAACACCGAGACTCCGAGAACTCAACCGCTCCAAAACCACGAACTCTCTTCGAACTCGCTCCAACAACGAACTCAACTACTCCAAATCGCTTGGACAGCAGTTGATTTCGAATCCTAGCTACCCAAACAACTTCAACAGCAATTGTGGCAAGAAAATGAGTCTTGGTACTGAATAATGGGCTCTAGTAAGGACATGCAAACTATTTGGAGCATCAACACTCCATTTTTGAGCTTGGAGCTTCAAAGGTGTACAAATGGTGATTTGTGATGAAGGGGATTGATAGGAGATTTCTGGGTATCAGTGTATAGAGGAAGAAGAATAATGAACAATGGTGGTTTCAGATTCAACATGCATGAACAATGGAGGTAGGACCCCTCCTCTTTCTTCTCCACTCTCTCTCTCGAATTCTCTCCTCCTCCTCCCTACTTCTTGCTGATTTTCAGAATGAGGGAAAAATGAAAGGGGTGGGAGTGAGGGAGTTGACTTAGTCAGCTGAAGCCTCATTTAATGAGGTGAAAGGACCAAAATACCCCTACTCTCTAATATTCTCTTAAATCACTCCTAACACCACACTAATCCCATAACTCACTAACTTAACATAATATTGGAATTATGCACAACTATAATTTATTTATTCCAAACATCACATAATTAATGCAAATTAATCAACTTAACCTCTTGCTAATTTAATTAATCTAATTAGCTAATTAGAGGATGTTACAGGAAATGTCTCGGAGTCGAAAAGAAAGCGAAACGGTACAAAACGGGTGTTCGAAATGCTGTTTTCAGCCAAAACGGAACCGTGGCCATCGCGTCGCGACCTCCCTGATTTTTGCAACGCAAAATTTTCTGTCAGTTTTCGCGTCGCGACGGAACAGGTTCGCGTCGCGACGCTTTGCAGTTTTTCAGCAAAACACACTGATTTTGTTTTCACAATAACTTTTGATCCGGGAACCCGATTGAGGTGTTCTCAGGTGCGTCGGAAAGCTTATTCAAAGACCTAACTATATATATATATATATAATTTGAGTTGGAAAATACACTATTTTTGAAAGTCAAAGCTGTTTTTAAATCCGAATTGTAGACCGAGTGTGAGCATATAATTTTGAACAACCAAACGGGTAAACCGTCCAATTTGTGATATGATTATAATGTCGGATGTCTAACTTTGAATTCATCAAAACAGGATATAGATCAACATTAGATATTGATTATCTGGAACTTAAGAGACGGTCCAATGCGGACACGATATAAATTT
Organism: Astragalus membranaceus; assembly: GCA_039519185.1. Taxonomy (NCBI): domain Eukaryota; kingdom Viridiplantae; phylum Streptophyta; class Magnoliopsida; order Fabales; family Fabaceae; genus Astragalus; species Astragalus membranaceus. The sequence continues at coordinate 101,725,153 of CM076851.1, forward strand.
TATTATGTATCACGTTGGGTGACGACCCGACAAGTAGCATACTACTAAGGGAAGTCATGAACCCTCACCCTAGGCCCTGAAACGTTATGGCGTGGTCTAACATGGGTTATCGGGATTGTGGGCTTTGCACAGCCGATTTATGCTAAGTTAAGTTCTCGACTCATCGGGATTGTGGGCTTTGCACAGTCGATGTTTCGTTTGGAAAAGCTTGTAATTATATTTTAATTGACAAGGCTTAAAAATATAACTATGTTGCACAGTCGGTAACGGGCTAGGTATATATTGACGCAAATAGTTTATAAATTTAGCTATGTTGCAACGGTTTTATAAATAAACCGAGTGATAGTGAGGGGGCACGGTAGAACTCACTCCGACAAGTTGTCTCACCCTATCATTGTTGTTGTTTTTACAGAGAACAGGAAAAGGAGAAGCAAACAGGATAGTTAGTTGTCACGCTCGAGGAGAAGATAGAAGATTGACTTATTCCTAGCTGTTTATGTTTTCTGCCGTTGTCTCTGTATTTGATATCATGACTCGAACTTGAGCTATGTTATTATTTAGTCTCCGCTGTTTTCTTGCAACGATGTATATCTAGGCAGGGATTTTTATACTCTGATGTAAACCAAATTGTATATTTAGGTATTTCTTTGTTTTAGAAATACGAGGTGTTACATTAGTAGTCACGAGTGAGATCACTAAGGTTATAATGGTAATAATAATAATGTTATATTATGTTCAGGTTATTGATTGTTGACGGCCCAATGCGGGTAGACGGCCCAATGCGGGTGGAGATTAGCGTACTAGTGGGAGGGAAAGTCATGAGCCCCAAAACCTAGGCCCCATCATCGTTTGTCCCTGATAGAGAATGGACACGGAATGGGTTTGCCGGTAGCTTTCAAATATAGTTGCCGGTGATATGCTAAGAATCATTGTTATGTTTGTTTCTCGTATGTCGCTTAGGAGGGCTACGAGTTACACGTTCAGGTTTCCATGTAGTCAACTTTAGGGACTACAGCTTTATGAATTAAGCATAATGAACCGAGAGAGTTAGTAAGGGGTCTCAATAGAACTCACTGAGATATGTTATCTCACCCTTTATGATTTGTGGTTTTTCAGAGAAGCAGGAAAGATTAAAGGTAATGAAGTAAGGTTATGGAGCTTCTTGGAGGAGGCGCTGATATTTTATTTCTGTCATGTCTTGTATTTTTTTCCTTCTTATCATAGCATGTGTGATTGTACGACTTATGCTTGTAAAAGTTGTAAATCGCTTCCGCATACTTTCTATTTTGGTACTGAACACTAGTTATGCGTGGTGTAAAGAACGCATTATGTATTCTATGTTGAGTTATGCAAGCGCACTTGATGGTTTTTAGCATCGAGGTTTTAGTTCGTCTTCAGTATTTGAAACAAGAAGTACTCTGATATATGCCAGTGGTGCATTTCGGTGATTTCTACGAGTTAGAAAATGTCAGGGTGTTACACTATTCCTTCCCCAACTTTGTAAAAAAAAATTCATTTGACAATTTTTATTAATTAGGATATAAAAATGTCAAGAGAGCTTAGATATATTTTATATCATCATGTAGATGAGATGTAGTGATGAACCCGAGTCTGTACCATGGAAGGGTACTATTCTATGTTTGATTATGTGTGTTTTTAGTTTATTATTTTAGCAATTAGTAATTGTGTTGTCAAAAACAATATGAAGAAATTATGGATAATCAAAACTGATATTATTTTCACGTATGCACTTTTTTAACCCCTGGATTTAAAAATGTTTATGATATTAATGGATACTATGGGCTTAATATTTTTCATGCCAATATTGTTATTCCCCATTCTCGATCCTCATCAAAGTGTTTCCCGATTAGGATAATACTTTTCATATTAATATACAAATTTATAATACACAGAAGACTGAATAAATTGATACTGAACTTCTCTTTTAGGATAAAGATGAATAGTAAGATATCTTTTGCATGAAATGTAACGACAGTAATAAAATTACGTTATTTTCACTCACTATTCCTTCGCCAACTTTGTAAAAAAAAGTCATTTGACAATTTTTATTAATTAGGATATAAAAATGTCAAGAGAGCTCAGATATATTTTATATCATCATGTAGATCAGATGTAGTGATGAACCCGCCACCACAGATATTTTCATCACAGCTCCCTATTTTGCACCAGCCGGGAATCGAACCCGGGTCTGTACCGTGGCAGGGTACTATTCTACCACTAAACCACTGGTGCTGTATGACTTCCACAACATAAGTGTTTAATATATTTTAATATGATTTGGAAGGAAGGGAAATCGTAATAGGAAAAGACTATATAAGCTAAATGATTTTTGCAAGATATGGTTGAACCGTGATATACTTTATAAACGATAATTTTAGTAGCAATGAGATTTATGTCAAAAAGAAAATGTGTCATTGCCGTTACTTTTTATTTTGTAATAAATATTTTAAAACATGTATATTACGATGTTCATCAACCTTAAAATCTAATTTATATTCACCGTCGGTGTAAGAAAACTAAAGACGTCAAGAACTCATAAATTGTCATGCCTTTATAAATTGTGAGTCTTCTCCTTACTCCCTCAAAAGTCATCTATATCACAATTTGTGATTGTTTGTCAGTGTAAAATGTTTTAGAGTGACAGTGCATGCTGGTTAAACTCTTAACTTTTTGTGTATAACTATGCTTCTATATTTTACAGGACGGGAACTCTTTCATAATGAAAAATGACTACTTCATGTCATTAATTATAAGAGCAACAACACTGTCTGAAATTGTTAAAAAAAGAGGAAGGAAGACTACTGTATTAAAATTGTTTGTTCTTGGAAGACTATGATGTTATAACAAGCGGAAGAAACTCTATCTTTTTTGTTGTTTTACAGAGGCTATTTTTTTTGGAAAAAAAATTCTCTGTTTAATTATATGTGTTTTTAGTTTATTATTTTAGCAATTAGTAATTGTCGTGTAAAAAACAATAGGAAGAAATTATGGATAATCTAAACTGATATTATTTTAACATATGCACTTATTTAACACCTGGATTCAAAAATGTTTATGATATTAATGGATACTATGGGCTTAATATTTTTCATGCCAATATTGTTATTTCCCATTCTCGATCCTCATCAAAGTGTTTCCTGATTAGGATAATACTTTTCATATTAATATACAAAGTTATAATATACAGAAGACTGAATAAATTCATACTGAATTTCTCTTTTAGGATAAAGATGAATAGTAAGAAATCTTTTGCATGAAATGTAATGACAGTAATAAAATTACGTTATTTTCACTCACTATTCCTTCGCCAACTTTGTAAAAAAAAGTCATTTGACAATTTTTATTAATTAGGATATAAAAAGGTCAAGAGAGGTCAGATATATTTTATATCATCATGTAGATCAGATGTAGTGATGAACCCGCCACCACAGATATTTTCCTCACAGCTCCCTATTTTGCACCAGCCGGGAATCGAACCTGGCTCCGTACCGTGGCAGGGTACTATTCTACCACTAGACCACTGGTGCTGTATGACTTCAACAACTTAAGTGTTTAATATATTTTAATATGATTTGGAAGGAAGGGAAATCGTAATAGGAAAAGACTATATAAGCTAAATGATTTTTGCAAGATATGGATGAAGCGTGATATACTTTATAAGCGATAATTTTAGTAGCAATGACATTTATGTCAAAAAGAAAATGTGTCATTGCCGTTACTTTTTATTTTGTAATAAATATTTTAAAACATGTATATTACGATGTTCATCAACATTAAAATCTAATTTATATTCACCGTCGGTGTAAAAAAACTAAAGACGTCAAGAACTCATAAATTGTCATGCCTTTATAAATTGTGAGTCTTCTCCTTACTCCCTCAAAAGTCATCTATATCACAATTTGTGATTGTTTGTCAGTGTAAAATGTTTTAGAGTGCAGTGCATGCATGTTAAACTCTTAACTTTTTGTGTATAACCATGCTTCTATATTTTACAGGACGGGAACTCTTTCATAATGAAAAATGACTACTTCATGTCATTAATTATAAGAGCAACAACACTGTCTGAAATTGTTAAAAAAAGAGGAAGGAAGACTACTGTATTAAAATTGTTTGTTCTTGGAAGACTATGATGTTATAACAAGCGGAAGAAACTCTATCTTTTTTGTTGTTTTACAGAGGCTATTTTTTTTGGAAAAAAAATTCTCTGTTTAATTATGTGTGTTTTTAGTTTATTATTTTAGCAATTAGTAATTGTGGTGTCAAAAACAATAGGAAGAAATTATGGATAATCAAAACTGATATTATTTTAACATATGCACTTATTTAACACCTGGATTTAAAAATGTTTATGATATTAATGGATACTATGGGCTTAATATTTTTCATGCCAATATTGTTATTTCCCATTCTCGATCCTCATCAAAGTGTTTCCTGATTAGGATAATACTTTTCATATTAATATACAAAGTTATAATATACAGAAGACTGAATAAATTCATACTGAATTTCTCTTTTAGGATAAAGATGAATAGTAAGAAATCTTTTTCATGAAATGTAATGACAGTAATAAAACTACGTTATTTTCACTCACTATTCCTTCGCCAACTTTGTAAAAAAAAGTCATTTGACAATTTTTATTAATTAGGATATAAAAAGGTCAAGAGAGCTCAGATATATTTTATATCATCATGTAGATCAGATGTAGTGATGAACCCGCCACCACAGATATTTTCCTCACAGCTCCCTATTTTGCACCAGCCGGGAATCGAACCTGGGTCCGTACCGTGGCAGGGTACTATTCTACCACTAGACCACTGGTGCTATATGACTTCAACAACATAAGTGATTAATATATTTTAATATGATTTGGAAGGAAGGGAAATCGTAATAGGAAAAGACTATATAAGCTAAATGATTTTTGCAAGATATGGATGAAGCGTGATATACTTTATAAGCGATAATTTTAGTAGCAATGACATTTATGTCCAAAAGAAAATGTGTCATTGCCGTTACTTTTTATTTTGTAATAAATATTTTAAAACATGTATATTACGATGTTCATCAACCTTAAAATCTAATTTATATTCACCGTCGGTGTAAAAAAACTAAAGACGTCAAGAACTCATAGATTGTCATGCCTTTCTAAATTGTGAGTCTTCTCCAAAAGTCATCTATATCACAATTTGTGATTGTTTGTCAGTGTAAAATGTTTTACAGTGACAGTGCATGCTGGTTAAACTCTTAACCTTTTGTGTATGACTACGCTTCTATGTTTTACAGGACGGGAACTCTTTCATAATGAAAAATGACTACTTCATGTCATTAATTATAAGAGCAACAACACTGTCTGAAATTGTTAAAAAAAGAGGAAGGAAGACTACTGTATTAAAATTGTTTGTGTAACACCCTGGTATTTCTAACATGTAGAAACACCGAAAGTGCACAGATGCGGAAAAATTCAGAGGACACAGTTCCTGTTTAAGTTTTGGACATACAAACTTTTTCCGAAATAAAACATAATCGGAAATAACATTACTTCATAAAATAGAAGTTTATCGGTTCCATACCGAGTGGATTACAATATCCAAGTCCAAATACCAAACAGAAACGTAAACGGTTCATATAACTCATAATAAATACAAGTTTATACAACCAATTAGGACAACAAAAGAACAAAGGAATCAAATGACTAAGTCTTCAGCACCTCCAAGAGTATATCAACTACTCGTGCACAATAGTCTTCCTTTTTCCCTGCTTCTCTGAAAAACAACAAATATGGATAGGGTGAGATAACATTATCTCAGTGAGTTCTACCGTGCCCCCTCACTGACACTCGGTTCAATTATTTAACCGTTAACAATGTTTAATTAGCTACCATTAGCTATAATCGAAATGCCAAGCAAATCGTGTTCTCTTTTATGTTTTTAATAGCTTAGCTCAACCGACTGCACAACTGCTATTCCCGGTAGCTGTAGCTTAACATCTGCCGACTGCACAACTGCTAATCCCGGCAATGTTAACTTATAATCAATAACTTAGCACAAGCCGACTGCGCCACTGCTAATCCCGGCAACCCGTGAGTTGACCACGCCAAAACACATTCAGGGCCTAGGTAAGGGGTCATGACTACCCTCCCTAGTATGCTACTTGTCGGGTCGTCACCCAACGCGATTTATGTATGACAATACATAACGATTTCTCGAGAGTTAGATAATATATATCTTTCCGATCACCAAAGGATCAATCACAATATCTTTTTAGATAATTTATATCTTATTGATCTATAACCCGTTTTGATGAATTCATAAACATCCGGCAATATAATCATATTGTAATGTATTATTGACTTATAACCCGTTTTGATGAATCTATAAACATCCGGCATTATAATCATATACAGTTGACATATATATATATATATATATATATATATATATATATATATATATATATATATATATATATATATATATATATTCATTCTATTCATCAGACGGTGTACCCACACGTATACTAGTGTTTCGGTTGTTCGATCCAATGGGTTTCAAAGCTCTTTTTCAAAATCATGAGTTGAGCAAGTTCGAAATAAGGTTTTCAGTGAGGCAATCCCTTTTTGAATGGTTGAGAAAGAAATTAGAAAAGGTTCGGGATCAAACGGAGCAACAAAACGAGAAAAACGGAAGTCGGTAACAGAACTACACGCACGACCCGTTCCCAGGGGCGCACGACCCGTGCGTGGTGCACTACTCAGGACCCATCTACCATAAGGAAGCGCACGATCCGTGCCCAGGGGCGCACGACCCGTGCGTCCCGTTCTGTTTCCAATACTTCCATCCCGAAGCAGGCGCACGATCCGTGCCCAGGGGCGCACGGTCCGTGCGACCTGTGTCTGTTACCAGAGTTTCACACTTTTCTCATTTTCGCTCTCCGTTCTCGTCCAAGTCGATTTCTAATTTCAATCACCTGAAATCCAGAAAATTTCCAACTATTTCCAGAATACATATAAAGTGTTTCATTTCAATGATTCATTAAAATTCTCAATAAACCGTAAAACACCGTTTTGACTTAAAAACGCTTTTCGATTCTAAGACTTTTGAAAACAGAAAGTGTGACCAAGGGATTCCATATCGAAAACAAGTTCAGAATATCAAAATGCCCTATCGTGAGTAGAACTCACCCGTTGACGAAATCCGAGAGTTGAACCGAGAGACGAGATCGTCGAACCGAAAACAACGAACTATCCCCGCTAGAAACCAATTTCGAACCCGAACAGTGGCTTCCTTTCTCTCAAATTGAAACAGCACTCAATCTTTCACAACTTCCTCCAAGCCAAAAATGCAAGCTTGAGACTTCCCTTTCTTAACAGCAAAACTGAACATGCAAGAGAAGTGGCAGCTCAAAACTCCATTGACCTCACCATTGAAGCTTCAAGCTTCCAAAATGGAACAAGAGGTAGGGGAAGAATCAGGCCTCGAAACTAGGTTCATTGAATTCAGAATTGGAAATGGAGTGGGATGTGAGTGAGGGTTCTTACATGCAATGGAGATTTCAGCTGGAGCCTTCCTCTTCTCCTCCAAGCTCGCGCCTCCTCTCTCTCTATCCTTCAGCTTTTCCTTTTTTCTGAATTTTGGTGAAATGGTTAAGTATGGCTGAAGGTGCAGGTTAAAGGATATATATATATATATATATTGAGGGTGTGAAATTCCAATTTCGTCCTTCAGCTTAAGATGTTATAATTAACCATGACTAAGCCACAATTAATTTGGACTAGAATTTCCTTGGACTTTTCCTCGAATAATAATCCCCGAGACACGACTAATTATTCCCACAATTAAATAATCGGTCCTAGGCATCATAATACGAGTCTTTAAATTTTAAGGATGTTACAATCTCCCCAACTTTTAAAAATTTTGTCCTCAAAATTGACGAAACATACCTTACTGAAAGAGATAGGGATATCGAGCACTCATGTCCTCTTCCAGTTCCCAGGTAGCCTCTTCGACTGAAAAGCCGTCCCAGACCACTTTGACAATCGGAATCGTCCTAGAACGCAGAGTCTTCACACCACGCTCCAAGATATACCTTGGATAAGGTTGAAATGACAAATCTGGTCGTAGGTCAATAGTATCAACACTCAACGGCTGATGCAAGTCGGGAACATACTTCCTCAATTGAGACACGTGGAACACATCGTGGAGATTTGATAGGGCCGGAGACAATGCGAGGCGATAGGCAACTGGCCCAATCCGCTCGATGATTTGGAAAGGTCCAACATATCGAGGACTGAGCTTCTTTGCTCGCAAGGCCCTTCCAGTGCCTATGGTTGGAGAGACTTTCAAGAACACATGATCACCAACCACAAACTCCAACGGTCTCCTTTGGTTGTCAGCATAGCTCTTCTGCCGACTCTGAGCAACCTTCATCCTTTCCCGAATTAACTTGATCTTCTCAGTAGTCTCGCGAACCATGTCAGGTCCCAAAAACTTATCTTCACCAATCTCCCACCAACACAACGGAGTCCTACACTTTCTACCATAAAGTGCTTCAAACGGTGCCATTCCAATGCTGGAGTGGTAACTGTTGTTGTAGGAGAATTCGACTAACGGAAGATGGTCCTCCCATTTTCTCCCGCTATCGAGCACACAAGCCCGAAGCATGTCCTCAAGAGTCTGGATAGTCCTCTCCGTCTGACCATCAGTCTGAGGATGATAAGCAGTGCTAACCAGCACCCTTGTTCCCAAAGCTTCATTCAATGCTCTCCAGAACCTGGAAGTAAACTTGGGATCTCGGTCTGACACAATGCTCGTTGGGACTCCATGCAGTCTGATAATGTTCCTCACATATTCATCTGCTAACTTGGAAACCTTATAAGTCGAGCGAACGGGAATAAAGTGAGCGGATTTAGACAATCGGTCCACTACTACCCAAATAGAATCATTGCCTGCCTGTGACCTCGGCAAACCCATGACGAAGTCCATTGAGATATCTTCCCACTTCCAAACTGGTACATCTAGCGGTTGTAACTGACCGCCCGGTCTTCGGTGTTCCGCCTTAACCTTCTGACAAGTTAAGCACCGAGAAACAAATTCTGCAACCTCGGCCTTCATCCCAAGCCACCAATACATTAGCTTCAAGTCTCGATACATCTTATTGGATCCCGGATGTACAGAGTACTGACTCCTATGAGCTTCTTCCAATACTTGTCTTTTGATATCATCATCGTCGAGAACACAAACCTTCCCATTAAATCAAATCATGCCATCACTATCCTCAGTGAAATCTGGCGATCCCTTCTGAGACTGCAACTTTATATCAGCTCCTTGAGCTACGCGGATTTGTTCCCTTAGCACACTGGCTATCCGTATATGCCGCAGCACTACGCGATCCCTCTTTCTTACCACCTTGAGTTTCAAGTCTCTGAATGACTCCAACAAAGCCATCTCGTGAACCATTATCCTTGCCGTGTGGATAGACTTCCTGCTCAGAGCATCTGCTACCACATTGGCTTTCCCAGGGTGATATTTCAATTCGAAGTCGTAATCCTTCAAAAATTCAGTCCACCTTCTCTGTCTGTTATTCAACTCCTTTTGGTCAAATAGATATTTCAAGCTCTTGTGATCACTAAAAACCTCGGAACGAGAACCGTAAAGGTAATGTCTCCAAATTTTCAGTGCAAACACAATAGCCGCCAACTCTAAGTCATGAGTTGGGTAATTCCGTTCATGCGTCTTCAATTGCCTCGATGCATAGGCCACAACATGTTGATTCTGCATGAGAACGCATCCTAAACCCTTCCCAGATGCATCACTGTAAATCTGAAATCCCAATGACGGATCCGGAAGAATTAGGATTGGAGCAGAAGTTAAGTTTTCTTTCAATCCAAGAAAACACTCCTCACAATCGGCATCCCAAATAAACGGTTGACCCTTGCGAGTCAATCGAGTAAGCGGAAGTACCAATTGCGAAAAACCTTCAATGAATCTTCTATAGTAACCGGCTAAACCCAGAAAGCTTCTGATCTCAGTCACTGACGTTGGTCGTTCCCAATTCAACACTGCTTCCACTTTGCTAGGATCAACTGCAACCCCTTCTTGGGAAATTACATGACCCAAGAACTTTACTTCAGGCATCCAAAAGTCACACTTTGATGGTTTAGCATAGAGTTTCTTCTCTCGGAGTACTCCTAGGACAAATCGGAGATGCTGAGCATGCTCCTCAACTGACTTTGAGTAAACCAAGATATCATCAATAAAGACGACCACAAACTGATCTAGGTAAGAATGAAATACTCTATTCATATAATCCATGAATACGGCTGGAGCGTTAGTTAATCCGAAAGGCATCACTACAAACTCGTAGTGTCCATACCTCGTACGAAAGGCAGTCTTCGGAATGTCTAAGGCTCTTACCCTGACTTGATGGTACCCTGACCTTAGATCAATTTTGGAGAAAGCTTTAGCACCTCGAAGTTGGTCAAGTAGATCATCTATCCTTGGCAATGGATACTTGTTCTTGATAGTGATTTTATTCAGCTGACGGTAGTCTATGCACAATCTCATGCTTCCGTCCTTCTTTTTGACTAGCAATACCGGAGCACCCCATGGAGAAGCACTCGGTCGAATAAACTTCTTGGAAATTAATTCCTCAAGTTGGGACTTCAATTCCTTCAGTTCAAGAGGAGACATCCTATAAGGTGCTATGGATATTGGCCCTGCACCAGGCGCCAGATCTATAGAGAATTCTACCTCTCGTTCTGGAGGTAAAGAGGAGACTTCCTCGGGAAAAACATCTAAGAATTCATTAACAACTTGAATAGATGATAAATCCAAATCAGCTTCAGTTGATGCAGACAAAATAACAGCAAAAGCTTCTGCACCTTGGAATAGCGACTGGCTGGCTGAAGCGAACGAAATAACTCCATCATCTGCAGGTAGTGAATGTTCAGCTACTTCAGAAGGAAAATTAATTGCACGATTGAAACAATCAATCGTAATGTGATTGGAAGTCATCCAATTCATTCCCAACACGATCTCCATTCCTCTCATAGGCAGACAGATAAAATCAACAACAAAGTCCCTGCCTCCTATGGTGAGCAGACAATTAAGGCATAATGATTGGGTTCGCACACGACCCTTTGCCGCAGTAAGGATAGATATTGGCTCGGATATAGGAGATACTATTAATCCTAGCCGTTCCGCACATGCTTCAGAGATAAAACAATGAGTAGCACCAGAGTCATACAGAATATTAACAGTTTGATGAAAGATAGAACCTGTACCCCTTATAAGATTATCAGCTGGCTTGATGGTCTTAGCATCCAGAGTGTTGACTCGAGCCTGTCTCGGAGCATCAGGAGACTCTAAGAAAGCATTCCTTGACGGACAATTATTAGCATAATGGCCCACTTCTTTGCAAAGATAACACTGATCCGACCTTGCCTCTGATCGACACCTTCCTGGATGATTCTTCTTGCACACTTCACACCGGCGATGCCCAGAAGTGTTGTTCGACTGAATCTGCTTTCCCTTGTCTAGATTCCCTTTATACCTCGGGTTTGAAGAAGTTGACCCACCGCCTTTCTTCTTATCCTTCCAAAAATCTTTCCTCTCTGCATACATTTTTTTCAGATCGCTTTCTGCTGAATGAGCCTGTTGAACCAAAGCAGGATAAGTGGTCAGGGAATACGAACTGAGACCTTGATTCACATCGCCTCTAAGGCCTTGTCTGAACCTCACCATCTTCCACCTATCATCAGGAGCGGTGGTCCCCAATTCATAGAATTGTGACAATCTCTCAAATTTTGCAGCATATTCCCCAACTGTCATCTCTCCTTGTTTCAAACTCAGAAATTCCATCTGCTTGTCAAGTCTTTGGGAGTCGGGAAAATAATGACCCAAAAACAACTCCTTGAAGTTATCTGTAACATCCCTAATTCTTAAAAACTCAAACTATGAAGCCTAAGACCGATTTAATTATTTATGGGAATAATTGGTCGTGTCTCGGGGATTAATAGTCGAGGAAAAGTCCAAAGAAATCCTACCCTACATTTAATTGTGGCTTAGTCATAATTTAAATGAACAATTCCGCTGAAGGGTAAAATCGTCATTTCACCTCACATCGAAGACGTATCATTTGAGTGAGCAGTTAGTCTCGAATCGAATGAGGATTTGTCGAGAAACCTATGCCGAGTGGAAAGCCATAAGATTATTGGGGTTTTAGCCTCAAAACCAAGACTTAATGGGCCAAGGGCATTTTGGTCATTTCCATAGATTTCGAATTGTCAAAGTTAGTAAAAGGCTATAACAAGAAAATGGTTATTTAGACCGAGTAATTTAACTAATCTAAATGTCTAATGATAGGTGGATGGACATTGGAGATTAGTTGTTTGATTTGGAATCGAAAGTTTAAGTAAAATTCGAATTAAGGGCATTTTGGTAATTTGGCCTCATTAAACTTTCCCCTCAGCTGGTCAAAACCTCCACCACTTATGTTTCCTTTCATTTGCTGATCAGTTCCAGAAGTTTAGAAAACAAAAATAGAAAAGGAGAGGTGAGGGAGAGGGGCGCAATGGAGGAGAAAGAAGGAGGAGGGGGATCCTCCAAAATGTTTTGCATGTAAGTGCTCTCACTCCCATTCTACTCAGATTTCGATTTCCTTTCCAATGGAATAAATTTCAGAACCTGATTCTTCCCCTATCTCTTTGTCCCATTTTCGGATTTGGAGCTCCAAGGAGAAACAATGGAGTCTTGACCTCACTTGGAGCATTGCATGTTTAAATCGAAGCTAGAGGGAGTCAAAACTGAAGATGCATGGCTGATTTTGATGTATTAGGGTGAATTCCAGTAGCTTTGTTCTGTATTGGAATGTTTAGGTTAGCTATTGGAGCTCAAATTCGTGATAGCAAGTGATTGAGGATGATGATGATCAAGTCAATCAAGAATTCTGGGTGAAACCCGTATGGTATACCTTCATTGTTTTCATCGTATCTCACTGTACCATACTCCGATGATCGTGATTCTTGTTCCTCTGGAAACTAGACTCGAAGCTATTCATTTGGGGCACAAGAACCGTATGATTTCATGGAGAAATGAAGGAGATATCATGTCTTCAAGTTACGGTTTCAGAATCAAACACTGTCCTGGACCAGTCATCTTGTTTTGTTAATATCTCCCAAACCACTGGATGCATGCGTGTGAATCCTTGACCATTTGAAAGTAGACGAAATTATCTTCACAATGGGCACTGATTTGAGTAGATTTGGTCACGGATTGACCAAGTTATGCTTATTGCAAAACTGGGTCCTGATTCTGGGAAATGGAAATTTGAAGCTAGTATGCCCACTCGTCGAAATTGAGTTCGATTCGTCATAACTCTCGAGGGTCGTCAACTCAAGTACCGGATGAGTGTTCAGTAGCAAGAATTTGATCGAGTTACTGGTTGTGCATGTGGGACCCATCGAGTTCAGATGCGGAGGCACTGGGAGCGTGTACGTGACTACGGGGATTGTTCGAGTGGTTACAATCCGGCCGTCCGTGTTCCGGCGTGATTTCTCGCGGGATCGTCAACCGGGTGAGTTCTACTCACGGATAGGGATATTTTTCGTGTATTGAAATTATATCGGGTTGAGTCATAAGGCAATTATCAATTTTCGAAAGATTTTGGAACCGAAAACCGTTTTTGAACAATATCGCGTTTTTACGGTTTTTATTTAATTGTTGAACAATTTATGAAATTGTGATTTTAAGTGCTTTCACTGGAATATGGTCTGGAATGTTTTTTATTAAATCCGTTTTCAGGTTGGAGAACGATCGGAATTCGATTTGGGCGAGAAATGGAAAGCGGAATGAGAAACTAGAATTCGGTAACAGAACAGGCCGCACGGGTCGTGCGCCCCTGGGCACAGACCGTGCGCCCTCTTCGGGTTGGCTGTGTGGTTTTGGTAAATCACGCACGGGTCGTGCGCCCCTGGGCACGGACCGTGCGTGAGCTGCTGTTACCGGACTCCGATTTCTCATTTCGTCGCTCCTTTCGATCCCGAATCTCTCCTAATCTTCTTCCCAACCAATTTTAAAGATATTGCCTTACTGACAACCGTATTTTAAACTTGTTCAACTCATGTTTTTGAAAAGGACTTCGAAAGCATAATTGATTGAAAAACCGAAACCCTAGTACGCGTGTGAGTACACCGACTGATGGACTGACTGAATATATATAAATATATATATATATATATATATATAAATATATATATAAATATATATATATATATATATATATATATATATATATATGTTTATATATGTCAAATGAAAATGATTATAATGCCGGAGGTCTAATTTTATGAATTCCTCAAAACGGATTATAGATCGATATGGATATTGTTTATCTAATTACTATGTGAATGATCCTTTGGTGATCGAAAGATATAAATTATCTAATGAACTTATATGACTGATCCTTTGGTGATCGAAAAGATATAAATTATCTAACTCTCGAGAATTTGATGCATATTGTCATATGTATTGCGTTGGGTGACGACCCGACAAGTAGCATACTAGGAAGGGAAGTCATGAGCCCTCACCCTAGGCCCTGAATGTGTTTTGGCGTGGTCAACTCACGGGTTACCGGGATTAGTGGACGTTGCACGGCCGGTTTATGCTAAGTTAAACACACGATTCGCCGGGATTAGTGGTCGTTGCATGGTCGGCGTTTCGATTTATAACTGGACATTTCTTCCTAATTAATGTTGTAAACCGGGATTAGTGGTCGTTGCACGGCCGGTTTATACTAAGTAAAAACACGACTCGCCGGGATTAGTGGTCGTTGCACGGTCGGCGTTTCGATTAATAATTAAGAATATGAATTGCCGGGATTAGTGGTCGTTGCACGGTCGGCATTTCAATTAATCAATAAGACATTGCTATGTCAGCTTTTGTTGTAACGGTTTAATAATTGAACCGAGTGCCAGTGAGGGGGCACGGTAGGACTCACTGAGACAAGTTGTCTCACCCAATCCATATTTGTTGTTTTTACAGAGAACTGGTTATAAGGACAGCAGGCGGCACAGTTGGTTGTCGGGTTCGAGGAGAAGATTGAAGATTTATTCATTTATGGTTGTCCTTGTTCTTCTGTAGTAGTATCTGTGTTCGGTCGTATGACTCGAGCTTGTATTATATCCATATTGTAGTTTCCGCTGTTTCTTGTAAAGATGTATATCTAAACAGGAATTTTTATACTCTGATTTATACCAAATTGTATATTTAGGTATTTCTTTGTTAAAGAAATACCGGGGTGTTACATTTGGTATCAGAGCGGTTCGGCCTTGTCGGACGTAGTGACCTTCGGGTCGAGAACATAGGATCGAGTCAGCTAGGGACTTAGACAATTATATGTCAGACCTTTTTAGTATATTATGTGACGTATTGAGTCAGGATCCACTCAATGTTTCATGTAAGTTACTGAAAAACTATGACAGATAGTTGCCTCAGCCCCGAAAATGTCCGAAACCCTACACCATAGGATCCTCAGCCTTATCGTTTCATCAGAGCGCGTAGCAGCAGCAGAGGGCTACATATGGCATTTGGAAACCATGATGGACATCCGCGATGGTTCGAGGAAACTGTGGGCGACTGTTCAGTAAATGAATCGAATGCGGCTAGTGAATCACGGCATGAAACGTCGTAGATCTTATCAAGGAGTAAAAATCAAGCGAAGCCTTAGGCAATAGCAATGTCAGTGAACTGAAAGCTATCAGACTAGATATTACCCGAAAACCCTGACCTTAATTAGTCAGCGTGACAGTTTTCGAGATATCGTTCTCATCATAAATCTTACCTTCTGGTGTCAGTCAATCCCAGTTAGGGCAGCAGCCAAGGAAAATCCTTATCGGTAAATTTTAAGCATAGATTCCAATTCTTCTTCTTCCGAGTCACAATGTGACAGATGACAAAGCCAAGTGAGTAAAGATATTCTGTCGTCAGTTATGACTAGTGGAATCAAAAGTGCCGATCAGGTTAAGTCCCGATCAGGAATTATGAATTAGATCCTTCAAAGCAGATCAGTATGTGGAATCGGTAGAAGTGACCTTATTTCAATCCGCTGCCGGAAGCATTCCGATCACGGTCTGTGAGAAATTCTCGTTAGTCTTCCGAATCATTTTGTTCGTAACTTCTGCTCCGGAACTCCGATTTTTATGTTCCGAGAGGCGTTGGAAAGCTAACGTAAACATCTACACCGATGAATGGGTTGGGAACCGTATCTTCGATTGTATTTTGAAGTGTACCTCTGTTTTAAATCTGAACCGTAAACTCTAAACATTCGTGGAATGTGAACCTCCCTGTTGTACGGGAAATTGGTAAAAGGATCTCCAATCAGTCAGTTTAGACTCCTAGAACCCGTCCTGAAACTATATCGATTAATGTAATGTAATAATTATGTCTGGATAGTCGCGAAAGTTCGGAAAGAAGCGGGACCGGGGAAAATTCTAAATGATAAATACTCCAATTTCAACGAATCAATACGAAGACACTTATGGTGTGCTCGTTTGACTCCCAAAATAGCTTTTGTTTTCGAAGTCCCCTGGTTCCACCGCAATTCCAATTTCGTAACTAATCCGAGAATAATTGCTGCGCTGAAGTTAATCAAGAAACCAAAGATTGTCTAGAATGACTCTAAATCTCATCTCCGAAAGAAGACCGTATGTCGTTCTAGTGGGATTCCCAATATCGAAAATTGCATCTCCTTAGGATCTGAGTGATCAAGAATCTATGAAAGATAGGTATCAAAGTTCAAGCCTAGTTGATTTAGGAATACCGCTGAAATTGGACAAGTCGTTGACTTAGAAAACTCCGAAAAAGCCATGTTTGGGAAATCATCCTTCGAATGTTATAGCATTCAAGCTTCCGCTACCAAAGTGAAACTCCAATCGTTAATCTTGTATTCGATAAGATCAACAGTAAGTTGTTGTGACTTGGATCCATCGGATGGGTCAATGCTAATTCCCCATTCTATTGACCTATATGGTTAAATGTCGATAAATCAAGTATGTGCTGAATTCGGAATTGTCCGATTGTGGTCCAGCACACGATGCTTTTCTAAGAATCCAATGAGTTGAGTACCTATAATGTTTTCACCTTTTCACCTTCTACACCCGTTTGATGGTAAAGTGAGTGAGGATGAACCGTATGTCGGTCGAAAACTAAATGATTGGACAGTGACTGTATGACACATGAGTCCTTGATAGTGAACTTTATAACCTTTGTGGAGTCTCTTGAGACGGTCAAGTCGTATCCATTTTTCATCATGAAATACGAACCTTTGTTTTAATCTCGAAGTTTTGTCAAGGACCGATTCGAGAAAGGAATTGAAAGGAAATGAATTGAATCGAGTGGAATAGCGGCTTGAGGAAAATTTTTAAAGCAAATACCCGCTTTCTTTTCGGCTCGATGTCCTTCCCGATCCCTTCCTCGAACGAACCTCATTATTTTTGTTTTAACAGAACCGAACTCAAGCACGATAAAAGTTTGCGAGATTTTGATCGCACAAAGGGTTGACTTCAACAAAATAACACCTTTATTCTCACTTTCGAACTTGCAAATTTTAAAAAAATTTAAGAATGACATTCCGCCTTGTTGAAACGTCGTGCATCGAGTAAGGTCATTTATAAGTCGGGGTGAATTATCGTTTTGTGTAGTCATATTTTTTTAAGCTATCGTTATTGGAAAGCCCCATTGAAAAGAATTTTTATTCAAATGAGACTATTGTACTTTCGAGCTTTGGAAAAGATTTAATGAAAGAATAAATCACCACCATTTTATAGTTTTCTTGAGTCAAGTTGCAAGAAAAAGTATTTTGTACATTCCGTGGGACTGAGAGTCAAATTGTTTTATAAAATAACTCTGTTGCTTCAGTCGAGATTTTTAGTAAAATGAGTCAAGCGCCTATGTGAGCGTAACTCGGGGAGAAAAGAAAACGTTTCTTCTGGATACCGTATGGTTTGATCCCAAAGACACTCCCTTAAAGTCATCGTTTCGTTCCAGTTCAAGCTACGGCTAGGCTGAAACCTTCCGAGTTCCTGACTTCGATAGTGCAGGATGCGTGGATGCCATAACTATGAGTTCGTGTCCTCAACAGATTGTAGGCATTCCATTTTCCATAACAATTAGTGTCAGCTCTCAAGAGGTCGAAATAGTTAATTTCTGAAGAAAGTCTGCATCTTCATGATGTCTTTCACGTGTCTCAGTTGAGAAAATGTATTCCCGATCCACATCAGCCGTTGAGCATCGAAACGATCAATCTTCGACCGGATTTATCATTCCAACCGTATCCTAGTCATATCCTAGGGCGTGGCGTGAAGACATTGAGGTCAAGGACTATTCCGATTGTCAAGGTAGTCTGAGAAGGCTTCTCAGCCGAAGAGGCTACTCGGGAAAAGAGAAGAGGACATGATGACCCGATATCAACATCTTTTTGCCAGAGGTTTGTCTTGTCAATTTTGAGGACAAAATTTTTAAAAGTTGGGGTGATTGTAACATCCCTAATTTTTAAAAACTCAAACTATGAAGCCTAAGACCGATTTAATTATTTATGGGAATAATTGGTCGTGTCTCGGGGATTAATAGTCGAGGAAAAGTCCAAAGAAATCCTACCCTACATTTAATTGTGGCTTAGTCATAATTTAAATGAACAATTCCGCTGAAGGGTAAAATCGTCATTTCACCTCACATCGAAGACGTATCAATTGAGTGAGCAGTTAGTCTCGACTCGAATGAGGATTTGTCGAGAAACCTATGCCGAGCGGAAAGCCATAAGATTATTGGGGTTTTAGCCTCAAAACCAAGACTTAATGGGCCAAGGGCATTTTGGTCATTTCCATAGATTTCGAATTGTCAAAGTTAGTAGAAGGCTATAACAAGAAAATGGTTATTTAGACCGAGTAATTTAACTAATCTAAATGTCTAATGATAGGTGGATGGACATTGGAGATTAGTTGTTTGATTTGGAATCGAAAGTTTAAGTAAAATTCGAATTAAGGGCATTTTGGTAATTTGGCCTCATTAAACTTTCCCCTCAGCTGGTCAAAACCTCCACCACTTATGTTTCCTTTCATTTGCTGATCAGTTCCAGAAGTTTAGAAAACAAAAATAGAAAAGGAGAGGTGAGGGAGAGGGGCGCAATGGAGGAGAAAGAAGGAGGAGGGGGATCCTCCAAAATGTTTTGCATGTAAGTGCTCTCACTCCCATTCTACTCAGATTTCGATTTCCTTTCCAATGGAATAAATTTCAGAACCTGATTCTTCCCCTATCTCTTTGTCCCATTTTCGGATTTGGAGCTCCAAGGAGAAACAATGGAGTCTTGACCTCACTTGGAGCATTGCATGTTTAAATCGAAGCTAGAGGGAGTCAAAACTGAAGATGCATGGCTGATTTTGATGTATTAGGGTGAATTCCAGTAGCTTTGTTCTGTATTGGAATGTTTAGGTTAGCTATTGGAGCTCAAATTCGTGATAGCAAGTGATTGAGGATGATGATGATCAAGTCAATCAAGAATTCTGGGTGAAACCCGTATGGTATACCTTCATTGTTTTCATCGTATCTCACTGTACCATACTCCGATGATCGTGATTCTTGTTCCTCTGGAAACTAGACTCGAAGCTATTCATTTGGGGCACAAGAACCGTATGATTTCATGGAGAAATGAAGGAGATATCATGTCTTCAAGTTACGGTTTCAGAATCAAACACTGTCCTGGACCAGTCATCTTGTTTTGTTAATATCTCCCAAACCACTGGATGCATGCGTGTGAATCCTTGACCATTTGAAAGTAGACGAAATTATCTTCACAATGGGCACTGATTTGAGTAGATTTGGTCACGGATTGACCAAGTTATGCTTATTGCAAAACTGGGTCCTGATTCTGGGAAATGGAAATTTGAAGCTAGTATGCCCACTCGTCGAAATTGAGTTCGATTCGTCATAACTCTCGAGGGTCGTCAACTCAAGTACCGGATGAGTGTTCAGTAGCAAGAATTTGATCGAGTTACTGGTTGTGCATGTGGGACCCATCGAGTTCAGATGCGGAGGCACTGGGAGCGTGTACGTGACTACGGGGATTGTTCGAGTGGTTACAATCCGGCCGTCCGTGTTCCGGCGTGATTTCTCGCGGGATCGTCAACCGGGTGAGTTCTACTCACGGATAGGGATATTTTTCGTGTCTTGAAATTACATCGGGTTGAGTCATAAGGCAATTATCAATTTTCGAAAGATTTTGGAACCGAAAACCGTTTTTGAACAATATCGCGTTTTTACGGTTTTTATTTAATTGTTGAACAATTTATGAAATTGTGATTTTAAGTGCTTTCACTGGAATATGGTCTGGAATGTTGTTTATTAAATCCGTTTTCAGGTTGGAGAACGATCGGAATTCGATTTGGGCGAGAAATGGAAAGCGGAATGAGAAACTAGAATTCGGTAACAGAACAGGCCGCACGGGTCGTGCGCCCCTGGGCACGGACCGTGCGCCCTCTTCGGGTTGGCTGTGTGGTTTTGGTAAATCACACACGGGTCGTGCGCCCCTGGGTACGGACCGTGCGTGAGCTGCTGTTACCGGACTCCGATTTCTCATTTCGTCGCTCCTTTCGATCCCGAATCACTCCTAATCTTCTTCCCAACCAATTTTAAAGATATTCCCTTACTGACAACCGTATTTTAAACTTGTTCAACTCATGTTTTTGAAAAGGACTTCGAAAGAATAATTGATTGAAAAACCGAAACCCTAGTACGCGTGTGAGTACACCGACTGATGGACTGACTGAATTTGAGCACATTGACTGGCTCAGCTGGTTGTGGTTGAGGCATCTGGTGCATCTGCTGCATTTGAGCCATCTGAGCCATCTGTTGCTATTGCATTAGCATCATGTCATTCATCATCTTTTGCTGAGTCTCGATGACATTCTGCATCCATTCTTGATGAGGATCAACAGGTGGGTTTCTCCTACCTCTTCCAGCCATGATTCTGCGAAGTATGCACAAAGTATTAAGTTGATCAGGCTCAATGTCTAATAGCATACTAAGAAAAATCAGACTTAGAAGACGTAAAAGACTCTTAACATCTAAGTCCGACTAGGTCGAACCGCTCTGATACCAAATGTAACACCCTGGTATTTCTAACATGTAGAAACACCGAAAGTGCACAGATGCGGAAAAATTCAGAGGACACAGTTCCTGTTTAAGTTTTGGACATACAAACTTTTTCCGAAATAAAACATAATCGGAAATAACATTACTTCATAAAATAGAAGTTTATCGGTTCCATACCGAGTGGATTACAATATCCAAGTCCAAATACCAAACAGAAACGTAAACGGTTCATATAACTCATAATAAATACAAGTTTATACAACCAATTAGGACAACAAAAGAACAAAGGAATCAAATGACTAAGTCTTCAGCACCTCCAAGAGTATATCAACTACTCGTGCACAATAGTCTTCCTTTTTCCCTGCTTCTCTGAAAAACAACAAATATGGATAGGGTGAGATAACATTATCTCAGTGAGTTCTACTGTGCCCCCTCACTGACACTCGGTTCAATTATTAAACCGTTAACAATGTTTAATTAGCTACCATTAGCTATAATCGAAATGCCAAGCAAATCGTGTTCTCTTTTATGTTTTTAATAGCTTAGCTCAACCGACTGCACAACTGCTAATCCCGGTAGCTGTAGCTTAACATCTGCCGACTGCACAACTGCTAATCCCGGCAATGTTAACTTATAATCAATAACTTAGCACAAGCCGACTGCACCACTGCTAATCCCGGCCACCCGTGAGTTGACCACGCCAAAACACATTCAGGGCCTAGGTAAGGGGTCATGACTACCCTCCCTAGTATGCTACTTGTCGGGTCGTCACCCAACGCGATTTATGTATGACAATACATAACGATTTCTCGAGAGTTAGATAATATATATCTTTCCGATCACCAAAGGATCAATCACAATATCTTTTTAGATAATTTATATCTTATTGATCTATAACCCGTTTTGATGAATTCATAAACATCCGGCATTATAATCATATTGTAATGTATTATTGACTTATAACCCGTTTTGATGAATCTATAAACATCCGGCATTATAATCATATACAGTTGACATATATATATATATATATATATATATATATATATATATATATATATATATATATTCATTCTATTCATCAGACGGTGTACCCACACGTATACTAGTGTTTCGGTTGTTCGATCCAATGGGTTTCAAAGCTCTTTTTCAAAATCATGAGTTGAGCAAGTTCGAAATAAGGTTTTCAGTGAGGCAATCCCTTTTTGAATGGTTGAGAAAGAAATTAGAAAAGGTTCGGGATCAAACGGAGCAACAAAACGAGAAAAACGGAAGCCGGTAACAGAACTACACGCACGACCCGTGCCCAGGGGCGCACGACCCGTGCGTGGTGCACTACTCAGGACCCATCTACCAGAAGGAAGCGCACGATCCGTGCCCAGGGGCGCACGACCCGTGCGTCCCGTTCTGTTTCCAATACTTCCAACCCGAAGCAGGCGCACGATCCGTGCCCAGGGGCGCACGGTCCGTGCGACCTGTGTCTGTTACCAGAGTTTCACACTTTTCTCATTTTCGCTCTCCGTTCTCGTCCAATTCGATTTCTAATTTCAATCACCTGAAATCCAGAAAATTTCCAACTATTTCCAGAATACATATAAAGTGTTTCATTTCAATGATTCATTAAAATTCTCAATAAACCGTAAAACACCGTTTTGACTTAAAAACGCTTTTCGATTCTAAGACTTTTGAAAACAGAAAGTGTGACCAAGGGATTCCATATCGAAAACAAGTTCAGAATATCAAAATGCCCTATCGTGAGTAGAACTCACCCGTTGACGAAATCCGAGAGTTGAACCAAGAGACGAGATCGTCGAACCGAAAACAACGAACTATCCCCGCTAGAAACCAATTTCGAACCCGAACAGTGGCTTCCTTTCTCTCAAATTGAAACAGCACTCAATCTTTCACAACTTCCTCCAAGCCAAAAATGCAAGCTTGAGACTTCCCTTTCTTAACAGCAAAACTGAACATGCAAGAGAAGTGGCAGCTCAAAACTCCATTGACATCACCATTGAAGCTTCAAGCTTCCAAAATGGAACAAGAGGTAGGGGAAGAATCAGGCCTCGAAACTAGGTTCATTGAATTCAGAATTGGAAATGGAGTGGGATGGGAGTGAGGGTTCTTACATGCAATGGAGATTTCAGCTGGAGCCTTCCTCTTCTCCTCCAAGCTCGCGCCTCCTCTCTCTCTATCCTTCAGCTTTTCCTTTTTTCTGAATTTTGGTGAAATGGTTAAGTATGGCTGAAGGTGCAGGTTAAAGGATATATATATATATATATATATATATATATATATATATATATATATATATATTGAGGGTGTGAAATTCCAATTTCGTCCTTCAGCTTAAGATGTTATAATTAACCATGACTAAGCCACAATTAATTTGGACTAGAATTTCCTTGGACTTTTCCTCGAATAATAATCCCCGAGACACGACTAATTATTCCCACAATTAAATAATCGGTCCTAGGCATCATAATACGAGTCTTTAAATTTTAGGGATGTTACAGTTTGTTCTTGGAAGACTATGATGTTATAACAAGCGGAAGAAACTCTATCTTTTTTGTTGTTTTACAAAGGCTATTTTTTTTGGAAAAAAAATTCTCTGTTTAATTATGTGTGTTTTTAGTTTATTATTTTAGCAATTAGTTATTGTGGTGTCAAAAACAATAGGCAGAAATTATGGATAATCAAAACTGATATTATTTTAACATATGCACTTATTTAACACCTGAATTTAAAAATGTTTATGATATTAATGGATACTATGGGCTTAATATTTTTCATCCCAATATTGTTATTCCCCATTCTCGATCCTCATCAAAGAGTTTCCCGATTAGGATAATACTTTTCTTATTAATATACAGAAGACTGAATAAATTGATACTGAATTTCTCTTTTAGGATAAAGATGAATAGTAAGAAATCTTTTGCATGAAATGTAACAACAGTAATAAAATTACGATATTTTCTCTCACTATTCCTTCGCCAACTTTCTAAAAAACAATCATTTGACAATTTTTATTAATTAGGATATAAAAATGTCAAGAGAGCTCAGATATATTTTATATCATCATGTTGATGAGATGTAGTGATGAACCCGCCACCACAGATATTTTCATCACAGCTCCCTATTTTGCGCCACCCGGGAATCGAACCCGGGTCTATACCGTGGCAGGGTACTATTCTACCACTTGACCACTGGTGCTGTTCGACTTCAACAACATAAGTGTTTAATATATTTTAATATGATTTGGAAGGAAGGGAAATCGTAATAGGAAAAGACTATATAAGCTAAATGATTTTTGCAAGATATGGATGAAGCGTGATATACTTTATAAGCGATAATTTTAGTAGCAATGACATTTATGTCAAAAAGAAAATGTGTCATTGCCGTTACTTTTTATTTTGTAATAAATATTTTAAAACATGTATATTACGATGTTCATCAACCTTAAAATCTAATTTATATTCACTGTCGGTGTAAAAAAACTAAAGACGTCAAGAACTCATAGATTGTCATGCCTTTATAAATTGTGAGTCTTCTCCTTACTCCCTCAAAAGTCATCTATATCACAATTTGTGATTGTTTGTCAGTGTAAAATGTTTTACAGTGACAGTGCATGCTGGTTAAACTCTTAACTTTTTGTGTATAACTACGCTTCTATATTTCACAGGACGGGAACTCTTTCATAATGAAAAATGACAACTTCATGTCATTAATTATAAGAGCAACAACACTGTCTGAAATTGTTAAAAAAAGAGGAAGGAAGACTACTGTATTAAAATTGTTTGTTCTTGGAAGACTATGATGTTATAACAAGCGGAAGAAACTCTATCTTTTTTGTTGTTTTACAGAGGCTATTTTTTTTGGAAAAAAAATTCCCTGTTTAATTATATGTGTTTTTAGTTTATTATTTTAGCAATTAGTAATTGTGGTGTCAAAAACAATAGGAAGAAATTATGGATAATCAAAACTGATATTATTTTAACATATGCACTTATTTAACACCTGGATTTAAAAATGTTTATGATATTAATGGATACTATGGGCTTAATATTTTTCATGCCAATATTGTTATTTCCCATTCTCGATCCTCATCAAAGTGTTTCCTGATTAGGATAATACTTTTCATATTAATATTCAAAGTTATAATATACAGAAGACTGAATAAATTCATACTGAATTTCTCTTTTAGGATAAAGATGAATAGTAAGAAATCTTTTGCATGAAATGTAATGACAGTAATAAAATTACGTTATTTTCACTCACTATTCCTTCGCCAACTTTGTAAAAAAAAGTCATTTGACAATTTTTATTAATTAGGATATAAAAAGGTCAAGAGAGCTCAGATATATTTTATATCATCATGTAGATCAGATGTAGTGATGAACCCGCCACCACAGATATTTTCCTTACAGCTCCCTATTTTGCACCAGCCGGGAATCGAACCTGGCTCCGTACCGTGGCAGGGTACTATTCTACCACTAGACCACTGGTGCTGTATGACTTCAACAACATAAGTGTTTAATATATTTTAATATGATTTGGAAGGAAGGGAAATCGTAATAGGAAAAGACTATATAAGCTAAATGATTTTTGCAAGATATGGATGAAGCGTGATATACTTTATAAGCGATAATTTTAGTAGCAATGACATTTATGTCAAAAAGAAAATGTGTCATTGCCGTTACTTTTTATTTTGTAATAAATATTTTAAAACATGTATATTACGATGTTCATCAACAATAAAATCTAATTTATATTCACTGTCGGTGTAAAAAAACTAAAGACGTCAAGAACTCATAAATTGTCATGCCTTTATAAATTGTGAGTCTTCTCCTTACTCCCTCAAAAGTCATCTATATCACAATTTGTGATTGTTTGTCAGTGTAAAATGTTTTAGAGTGACAGTGCATGCTGGTTAAACTCTTAACTTTTTGTGTATAACTATGCTTTTATATTTTACAGGACGGGAACTCTTTCATAAAGAAAAATGACTACTTCATGTCATTAATTATAAGAGCAACAACACTGTCTGAAATTGTTAAAAAAAGAGGAAGGAAGACTACTGTATTAAAATTGTTTGTTCTTGGAAGACTATGATGTTATAACAAGCGGAAGAAACTCTATCTTTTTTGTTGTTTTACAGAGGCTATTTTTTTTGGAAAAAAAATTCTCTGTTTAATTATGTGTGTTTTTAGTTTATTATTTTAGCAATTAGTAATTGTGGTGTCAAAAACAATAGGAAGAAATTATTGATAATCAAAACTGATATTATTTTAACATATGCACTTATTTAACACCTGGATTTAAAAATGTTTATGATATTAATGGATACTATGGGCTTAATATTTTTCATGCCAATATTGTTATTTCCCATTCTCGATCCTCATCAAAGTGTTTCCTGATTAGGATAATACTTTTCATATTAATATACAAAGTTATAATATACAGAAGACTGAATAAATTCATACTGAATTTCTCTTTTAGGATAAAGATGAATAGTAAGAAATCTTTTGCATGAAATGTAATGACAGTAATAAAATTACGTTATTTTCACTCACTATTCCTTCGCCAACTTTGTAAAAAAAAGTCATTTGACAATTTTTATTAATTAGGATATAAAAAGGTCAAGAGAGCTCAGATAAATTTTATATCATCATGTAGATCAGATGTAGTGATGAACCCGCCACCACAGATATTTTCCTCACAGCTCCCTATTTTGCACCAGCCGGGAATCGAACCTGGGTCCGTACCGTGGCAGGGTACTATTCTACCACTAGACCACTGGTGCTGTATGACTTCAACAACATAAGTGTTTAATATATTTTAATATGATTTGGAAGGAAGGGAAATCGTAATAGGAAAAGACTATATAAGCTAAATGATTTTTGCAAGATATGGATGAAGCGTGATATACTTTATAAGCGATAATTTTAGTAGCAATGTCATTTATGTCCAAAAGAAAATGTGTCATTGCCGTTACTTTTTATTTTGTAATAAATATTTTAAAACATGTATATTACGATGTTCATCAACCTTAAAATCTAATTTATATTCACCGTCGGTGTAAAAAAACTAAAGACGTCAAGAACTCATAGATTGTCATGCCTTTCTAAATTGTGAGTCTTCTCCTTACTCCCTCAAAAGTCATCTATATCACAATTTGGGATTGTTTGTCAGTGTAAAATGTTTTACAGTGACAGTGCATGCTGGTTAAACTCTTAACCTTTTGTGTATAACTACGCTTCTATGTTTTACAGAACGGGAACTCTTTCATAATGAAAAATGACTACTTCATGTCATTAATTATAAGAGCAACAACACTGTCTGAAATTGTTAAAAAAAGAGGAAGGAAGACTACTGTATTAAAATTGTTTGTTCTTGGAAGACTATGATGTTATAACAAGCGGAAGAAACTCTATCTTTTTTGTTGTTTTACAGAGGCTATTTTTTTGGAAAAAAAATTCTCTGTTTAATTATGTGTATTTATAGTATATTATTTTAGCAATTAGTTATTGTGGTGTCAAAAACAATAGGCAGAAATTATGGATAATCAAAACTGATATTATTTAAACATATGCACTTATTTAACACCTGGATTTAAAAATGTTTATGATATTAATGGATACTATGGGCTTAATATTTTTCATGCCAATATTGTTATTCCCCATTCTCGATCCTCATCAAAGAGTTTCCCGATTAGGATAATACTTTTCTTATTAATATACAGAAGACTGAATAAATTGATACCGAATTTCTCTTTTAGGATAAAGATGAATAGTAAGAAATCTTTTGAATGAAATGTAACGACAGTAATAAAATTACGATATTTTCTGTAACATCCCTAATTTTTAAAGATTCTTATTATGATGCCGGAGGCCGATTAATTATTTGTGGGAATAATTGGTCGCGTCTCGGGGATTAATAGTCGAGAAATTCGTCAAGAAATCCTATTCTCCATTAAAGTGTGGCTTATTCATAATTTAAATAAGGAATTGGGGATGAAGGGCAAAATCGTCTTTTCACACCCCTAATCATTAAATTATAATTACGAAGGTTATAATAAATTACGAACCGAATGAATTGAGGAATTTCGTATCGGAACCGGATTACTCGAGAAAGTTGTACGAAGGGAAATTTCAGCACCTAAACTATCGTTTTATGGGCCAAGGGCAAAACGGTCTTTTCACCATCATTAAACCCCTCAGCCCATATACACCCAACTGAACTCACTTAGTTCCTCATTTCCCTCTTCTAAAACAGAAAGCAAAAAGCTGAAAGGTTGAGAGAGAGAAGAAGGAGGAGGCGTGAGGAAGGAGGAGAAAGGGAGAAGGATCTCCTCCAAAACTTGTTGCATGTAAGTGTCCTAACCTCTCTCCTACTCCATTTTCATTCACCTTTCCATTGAATCTATTTGTTGGAGCTGATTCCTCCCCTCTCCCCACCTTGCCATTTTCGAACCATGAGAGCTCCAAGTGGAAAGTAATGGAGTTTTGAACCTTGATTGTGTTGCATGTCGTGTTGTAGTTGTGGAAAGTGAAGTCCTAGCCTTGCATTTCGATTTGGAAGGATTGGGTTGCTGTTTCAGTTTCGAGAGAAAGGAAGCCACTGTCCTTGTTCGAATTCGGTTTCTAGCGGGGATAGTTCGTTGATTTCGATTCGGTGACTTCGTCTCACGACTCAACTCTCGGGATTTCGACTTACTGGTGAGTTCTACTCACTGATTAGGGACATTTCGTATATTCTGAAAATTGTGTGGTTTCAAATAATAAGGCAACAATCCCGTTTTCGAAAGACATAGAACCGAAAAGCGATTGTTGAGTCAAAACGGTATTTTACGGTTTATTGAGAATTTTTGATGGAAATTTTGAAATGAATATATATATGTTCTGAAATGCCTGGATATTTTGAGTTTCAGGAGTGATTGATATTAGGAATCGAATTCGGGCGGAAACGGAAAGCGGAATTGAGAAATAAGCGGAAATCGGTAACAGACACAGGTCGCACGGACCGTGCGCCCCTGAGCACGGACTGCGCGCCTGCTACGGGTTGGTTCTGTTGAAAAATAAAACGGAACGCACGGGTCGTGCGCCCCTGGGCACGGACCGTGCGCTCCTTTCGGTTTGGCTGGGTGATTTTAACAAATCACGCACGGGTCATGCGCCCCTGGGCACGGACCGTGCGTGAGCTTCTGTCACCGATTCCCGATTTCTCGTTCTGGAGCTCCGTTTGATCCCGAACCTTTTCTAATCTCTTTCTCAATCATTTAAAATGAAGTTGCCTTATTAAAAACCGTGTTTTGAGCTCGTTCAACGTATGTTTTTGAAAAGAGTTTCGAAAGCACATTTAATTGAAAAACCGAAACCCTAGGATACGTGTGGGTACACCGACTGAATATATATGTTTATATATGTCAAATGAAAATGATTATAATGTCGGAGGTCTAACTTATGAATTCCTCAAAACGGGTTATAGATCGATATGGATATTGTTTATCCAATTATTATGTGATTGATCCTTTGGTGATCGAAAAGATATAAATTATCTAACTCTCGAGAACTTGATGCGTATTGTCATACGTATTGCGTTGGGTGACGACCCGACAAGTAGCATACTAGGGAGGGTAGTCATGACCCCTTACCTAAGGCCCTGAATGTGTTTTGGCGTGGTCAACTCACGGGTTACCGATATTCGTGACGTTGGGTTCACAATCGGTTTATGCTAAACTAAGACTATGGTATTTCCGATATTCGTGACGTTGGGCTCACAATCGGTTTATACTAAATAAGATAAGAACACGATTTGCTTGGCATTTCGATTAATAAATAAGACATTGTTATGTCAGCTCTTAATATCGGTTTAATGAATTGAACCGAGTGTCAGTGAGGGGGCACGGTAGGACTCACTGAGATAATGTTATCTCACCCAATCCATATTTGTTGTTTTTCAGAGAAGCAGGGAAAAAGGAAGACTATTGTGCACGAGTAGCTGGTATACTCTTGGAGGTGCCGAAGACTTAGTCATTTGATTCCTTGTTCTTTTGTTGTCTTATTGGTTATATAAACTTGTATTGATTATGAGTTATATGAACCGTCTTATGTTTCTGTTTGGTATTTGGACTTGGATATTGTAATCCACTCGGTATGGAACCGATGTACTTCTATTTTACGAAGTAATGTTATTCCGATTATGTTTTTATTTCGGAAAAAGTTTGTATGTCCAATATTTAAACAGGAACTGTGTCCTCTGAACTTCCGCACCTGTGCATCTTCGGTCTCTCTACATGTTAGAAATACCAGGGTGTTACATTTGGTATCAAAGCGGTTCGACCTAGTCGGACTTAGATGTTAAAAGTCTTTTACGTCTTCTAAGTCTGATTTTTCTTAGTATGCTATTAGACATTGAGCCTGATCAACTTAATACTTTGTGCATACTTCGCAGAATCATGGCTGGAAGAGGTAGAAGAAACCCAGCTGTTGATCCTCATCAAGAATGGATGCAGAATGTCATCAAGACTCAGCAAAAGATGATGAATGACATGATGCTAATGCAACAGCAACAGATGGCTCAAATGGCTCAAATGTAGCAGATGCATCAGATGCCTCAACCACAACCAGCTGAGCCAGTCAATGTGCCAACACCTGAGGATCCCAACAGGGTGTATTTCCGGTTTCTGAAGATGAAACCCCCAACCTTCAAAGGAGGATCCGAGGCAATGAAAGCCCATTTCTGGATAGATGCCATGGAACGGATCTTTGATACTTTGCAATGCAATGAAGGAGAAAAGGTAATTTGTGCTGCTAACGCTCTGGACGAGGATGCTCACACTTGGTGGGTTAACGCTCGTAGAATGCTTCAAAATCAAGGAACTCCTCTTGAGTGGGATAGTTTCAAGGAGTTGTTTTTGGGTCATTACTTTCCCGACTCCCAAAGACTTGATAAACAAATGGAATTTCTGAGTTTGAAACAGGGAGAGATGACAGTTGGGGAATACGCTGCAAAATTCGGGAGGTTGTCACAATTCTATGAATTGGGGGCCACCGCTCCGGATGATAAGTGGAAAATGGTGATGTTTAGACAAGGTCTTAGAGGCGATGTGAATCAAGGTCTCAGTTCTTATTCCATGACCACTTATCCTGCTTTGGTTCAACAGGCTCATTCAGCTGAGAGCGACCTGAAAAGAATGTATGCGGAGAGGAAAGATTTCTGGAAGGATAAAAGAAAGAGTAGTGAGTCAACTTCTTCAAAACCGAAGTATAATGGGAATTTAGACAAAGGAAAGCAGATTCAGTCGGATAACTCTTCTGGGTATCGGAACTGTAAGGTGTGTAAGAAGAATCATCGTGGGAGATGTCAATTGGAGTCAAAATCAAACCAGTGTTATTATTCTAATGAAGAGGGGCACTATGCTAACAACTGCTCAGCGAGAAAGGCTTTCTTAGAGTCCCCTGATGCTCCTAGACAGGCTCGAGTCAACACTTTGGATGCTAAGACCATCAAACCAGCTGAAAACCTTATAAGGGGTACAGGTTCTCTCTTTAATCAAACTGTTAATATTTTGTATGACTCTGGTGCTACTCATTGCTTTATCTCAGAAGCATGTGCTGAACGATTAGGATTGACAGTATCTCCTATATCCGAGCCAATAACTATTCTTACTGCAGCCAAGGGTCGGGTGCGAACCCAATCTTTATGCCTTAACTGTCTGCTTACAATTAGAGACAGGGATTTTGTCGTAGATTTTATCTGTTTGCCTATGAGAGGAATGGAAATCGTTTTGGGAATGAATTGGATGACTTCAAATCACATTACTATTGACTGTTTCAATCGGGCAATTAATTTTCCTTCTGAAGTAGCGGGACATTCACTACCTGCAGATGATGTTGTTATTTTGTCTGCATCAACTGAGGCTGACTTGGGTTTATCGTCTATTCAAGTTGTTAATGAATTCTTAGATGTCTTTCCCGAGGAAGTTTCCTCTTTGCCTCCAGAACGAGAGGTAGAATTCTCTATAGATTTGGCGCCTGGCACAGGGCCAATATCCATAGCACCTTATAGGATGTCTCCTCTTGAACTGAAAGAATTGAAGTCCCAACTTGAGGAATTAATTTCCAAGAAGTTTATTCGCCCGAGTGCTTCTCCATGGGGTGCTCCGGTATTGCTAGTCAAGAAGAAGGACGGAAGCATGAGGTTATGCATAGACTACCGTCAGCTGAATAAAATCACTATCAAGAACAAGTATCCATTGCCAAGGATAGATGATCTACTTGACCAACTTCGAGGTGCTAAAGTTTTCTCCAAAATTGATCTGAGGTCAGGGTACCATCAAATCCGGGTAAGAGCCTTAGACATCCCGAAGACTGCTTTTCGTACAAGGTACGGACACTACGAGTTTGTGGTGATGCCCTTCGGATTGACTAATGCCCCAGCCGTATTCATGGATTATATGAATAGAGTATTTCATTCTTACCTAGATCAGTTTGTGGTCGTCTTTATTGATGATATCTTGGTTTACTCCAAATCAGTTGAGGAGCATGCTCAGCATCTCCGCTTTGTCCTAGGAGTACTCCGAGAGAAGAAGCTTTTTGCTAAACCATCGAAGTGTGACTTTTGGATGTCCGAGGTGAAATTCTTGGGTCATGTGATTTCCCAAGAAGGGGTTGCAGTGGATCCTAGCAAGGTGGAAGCTGTGTTGAATTGGGAACGGCCAACGTCAGTAACTGAAATCAGAAGCTTTCTGGGTTTAGCTGGTTACTATAGAAGATTCATTGAAGGTTTTTCGCAAATGGTACTTCCGCTTACTCGATTGACTCGCAAGGGTCAACCGTTTACGTGGGATGCCGATTGTGAAGAGTGCTTCCTTGGATTGAAAGAAAAGTTAACTTCTGCTCCGATCCTAATTCTTCCGGATCCGTCATTGGGATTTCAGATTTACAGTGACGCATCTGGGAAGGGTTTAGGATGTGTTCTCATGCAGAATCAACACGTTGTGGCCTATGCATCTAGGCAATTGAAGACGCATGAACGGAATTACCCAACTCATGACTTGGAGTTGGCGGCTATTGTGTTCGCACTAAAAATTTGGAGACATTACCTTTACGGTTCTCGTTTCGAGATTTTTAGTGATCACAAGAGCTTGAAGTATCTATTTGATCAAAAAGAGTTGAATAACAGACAGAGAAGGTGGACTGAATTTTTGAAGGACTACGACTTCGAATTGAAATATCACCCTGGGAAAGCTAATGTGGTAGCAGATGCTCTGAGCAGGAAATCTATCCACATGGCAAGGTTAATGGTTCACGAGATGGCTTTGTTGGAATCATTCAGGGACTTGAAACTCAAGGTGGTAAGAAAGAGGGATCGCGTAGTGCTGCGGCATATACGGATAGCCAGTGTGCTAAGGGAACAAATCCGTGTAGCTCAAGAAGATGATATGAAGTTGCAGTCTCAGAGAGGGTCGCCAGATTTCACGGAGGATAATGATGGCGTGATTTTCTTTAATGGGAGGATTTGTGTTCCCGATGATGATGATATCAAAAGGCAAGTATTGGAAGAAGCTCATAGGAGTCAGTACTCCGTACATCCGGGATCCACCAAGATGTACCGAGATTTGAAGTTGATGTATTGGTGGCCTGGGATGAAGGTCGAGGTTGCAGAATTTGTTTCTCGGTGCTTAACTTGTCAGAAGGTTAAGGCGGAACACCGAAGACCGGGCGGTCAGTTACAACCGCTAGATGTACCAGTTTGGAAGTGGGAAGATATCTCAATGGACTTCGTCATGGGTTTGCCGAGGTCACAGGCAGGCAATGATTCTATTTGGGTAGTAGTGGACCGATTGACTAAATCCGCTCACTTTATTCCCGTTCGCTCGACTTATAAGGTTTCCAAGTTAGCAGATGAATATGTGAGGAACATTATCAGACTGCATGGAGTTCCAACGAGCATTGTGTCAGACCGAGATCCCAAGTTTACTTCCAGGTTCTGGAGAGCATTGAATGAAGCTTTGGGAACAAGGGTGCTGGTTAGCACTGCTTATCATCCTCAGACTGATGGTCAAACGGAGAGGACTATCCAGACTCTTGAGGACATGCTTCGGGCTTGTGTGCTCGACAGTGGGAGAAAATGGGAGGATCATCTTCCGTTAGTAGAATTCTCCTACAACAACAGTTACCATTCTAGCATTGGAATGGCACCGTTTGAAGCACTTTATGGTAGAAAGTGTAGAACTCCATTGTGTTGGTGGGAGATTGGTGAAGACAAGTTTTTGGGACCCGATATGATTCGGGAAACTACTGAGACGATCAAGTTAATCCGAGAAAGGATGAAAGTTGCTCAGAGTCGGCAAAAGAGTTACGCTGACAACCGAAGGAGACCATTGGAGTTTGAGGTTGGTGATCATGTGTTCTTGAAAGTTTCTCCAACCATAGGCACTGGGAGAGCCTTGCGAGCAAAGAAGCTCAGTCCTCGATATGTTGGACCTTTCCAAATCATCGAGCGGATTGGGCCAGTTGCCTATCGCCTCGCATTGTCTCCAGCCCTATCCAATCTCCATGATGTGTTCCACGTGTCTCAATTAAGGAAGTATGTTCCCGATCTGCATCAACCGTTGAGTGTTGATACAATTGACCTGCGACCGGATTTGTCGTTCCAACCTTATCCTAGCTACATCGTGGAGCATGGCGAGAAGACGCTACGGTCAAGAACTATTCCTATTGTCAAAGTGGTCTGGGATGGATTCTCAATCGAGGAGGCTACCTGGGAACTGGAAGATGACATGCGGACCCGATATCCATATCTCTTCAATTGAGGTACGTCTTGTCAATTTTGAGGACAAAATTTTAAAAGTTGGGGTGATTGTAACATCCCTAATTTTTAAAGATTTGTATTATGATGCCGGAGGCCGATTAATTATTTGTGGGAATAATTGGTCGCGTCTCGGGGATTAATAGTCGAGAAATTCGTCAAGAAATCCTATTCTCCATTAAAGTGTGGCTTATTCATAATTTAAATAAGGAATTGGGGATGAAGGGCAAAATCGTCTTTTCACACCCCTAATCATTAAATTATAATTACGAAGGTTATAATAAATTACGAACCGAATGAATTGAGGAATTTCGCATCGGAACCGGATTACTCGAGAAAGTTGTACGAAGGGAAATTTCAGCACCTAAACTATCGTTTTATGGGCCAAGGGCAAAACGGTCTTTTCACCATCATTAAACCCCTCAGCCCATATACACCCAACTGAACTCACTTAGTTCCTCATTTCCCTCTTCTAAAACAGAAAGCAAAAAGCTGAAAGGTTGAGAGAGAGAAGAAGGAGGAGGCGTGAGGAAGGAGGAGAAAGGGAGAAGGATCTCCTCCAAAACTTGTTGCATATAAGTGTCCTAACCTCTCTCCTACTCCATTTTCATTCACCTTTCCATTGAATCTATTTGCTGGAGCTGATTCCTCCCCTCTCCCCACCTTGCCATTTTCGAACCATGAGAGCTCCAAGTGGAAAGTAATGGAGTTTTGAACCTTGATTGTGTTGCATGTCATGTTGTAGTTGTGGAAAGTGAAGTCCTAGCCTTGCATTTCGATTTGGAAGGATTGGGTTGCTGTTTCAGTTTCGAGAGAAAGGAAGCCACTATCCTTGTTCGAATTCGGTTTCTAGCGGGGATAGTTCGTTGATTTCGATTCGGTGACTTCGTCTCACGACTCAACTCTCGGGATTTCGACTTACCGGTGAGTTCTACTCACGGATTAGGGACATTTCGTATATTCTGAAAATTGTGTGGTTTCAAATAGTAAGGCAACAATCCCGTTTTCGAAAGACTTAGAACCGAAAAGCGATTGTTGAGTCAAAACGGTATTTTACGGTTTATTGAGAATTTTTGATGGAAATTTTGAAATGAATATATATATGTTCTGAAATGCCTGGATATTTTCTGAGTTTCAGGAGTGATTGATATTAGGAATCGAATTCGGGCGGAAACGGAAAGCGGAATTGAGAAATAAGCGGAATTCGGTAACAGACACAGGTCGCACGGACCGTGCGCCCCTGAGCACGGACTGCGCGCCTGCTACGGGTTGGTTCTGTTGAAAAATAAAACGGAACGCACGGGTCGTGCGCCCCTGGGCACGGACCGTGCGCTCCTTTCGGTTTGGCTGGGTGATTTTAACAAATCACGCACGGGTCGTGCGCCCCTGGGCACGGACCGTGCGTGAGCTTCTGTCACCGATTCCCGATTTCTCGTTCCGGAGCTCCGTTTGATCCCGAACCTTTTCTAATCTCTTTCTCAATCATTTAAAATGAAGTTGCCTTATTAAAAACCGTGTTTTGAGCTCGTTCAACGTATGTTTTTGAAAAGAGTTTCGAAAGCACATTTAATTGAAAAACCGAAACCCTAGGATACGTGTGGGTACACCGACTGAATATATATGTTTATATATGTCAAATGAAAATGATTATAATGCCGGAGGTATAACTTATGAATTCCTCAAAACGGGTTATAGATCGATATGGATATTGTTTATCCAATTATTATGTGATTGATCCTTTGGTGATCGAAAAGATATAAATTATCTAACTCTCGAGAACTTGATGCGTATTGTCATACGTATTGCGTTGGGTGACGACCCGACAAGTAGCATACTAGGGAGGGTAGTCATGACCCCTTACCTAAGGCCCTGAATGTGTTTTGGCGTGGTCAACTCACGGGTTACCGATATTCGTGACGTTGGGTTCACAATCGGTTTATGCTAAACTAAGACTATGGTATTTCCGATATTCGTGACGTTGGGCTCACAATCGGTTTATACTAAATAAGATAAGAACACGATTTGCTTGGCATTTCGATTAATAAATAAGACATTGTTATGTCAGCTCTTAATATCGGTTTAATGAATTGAACCGAGTGTCAGTGAGGGGGCACGGTAGGACTCACTGAGATAATGTTATCTCACCCAATCCATATTTGTTGTTTTTCAGAGAAGCAGGGAAAAAGGAAGACTATTGTGCACGAGTAGCTGGTATACTCTTGGAGGTGCCGAAGACTTAGTCATTTGATTCCTTGTTCTTTTGTTGTCTTATTGGTTATATAAACTTGTATTGATTATGAGTTATATGAACCGTCTTATGTTTCTGTTTGGTATTTGGACTTGGATATTGTAATCCACTCGGTATGGAACCGATGTACTTCTATTTTACGAAGTAATGTTATTCCGATTATGTTTTTATTTCGGAAAAAGTTTGTATGTCCAATATTTAAACAGGAACTGTGTCCTCTGAACTTCCGCACCTGTGCATCTTCGGTCTCTCTACATGTTAGAAATACCAGGGTGTTACATTTTCTCTCACTATTCCTTGGCCAACTTTCTAAAAAACAGTCATTTGACAATTTTTATTAATTAGGATATAAAAATGTCAAGAGAGCTCAGATATATTTTATATCATCATGTTGATCAGATGTAGTGATGAACCCGCCACCACAGATATTTTCATCACAGCTCCCTATTTTGCGCCAGCCGGGAATCGAACCCGGGTCTGTACCGTGGCAGGGTACTATTCTACCACTTGACCACTGGTGCTGTATGACTTCAACAACATAAGTGTTTAATATATTTTAATATGATTTGGAAGGAAGGGAAATCGTAATAGGAAAAGACTATATAAGCTAAATGATTTTTGCAAGATATGGATGAAGCGTGATATACTTTATAAGCGATAATTTTAGTAGCAATGACATTTATGTCGAAAAGAAAATGTGTCATTGCCGTTACTTTTTATTTTGTAATAAATATTTTAAAACATGTATATTACGATGTTCATCAACCTTAAAATCTAATTTATATTCACTTTCGGTGTAAAAAAACTAAAGACGTCAAGAACTCATAGATTGTCATGCCTTTATAAATTGTGAGTCTTCTCCTTACTCCCTCAAAAGTCATCTATATCACAATTTGTGATTGTTTGTCAGTGTAAAATGTTTTACAGTGACATGCATGCTGGTTAAACTCTTACCTTTTTGTGTATAACTGCGCTTCTATATTTCACAGGACGGGAACTCTTTCATAATGAAAAATGACAACTTCATGTCATTAATTATAAGAGCAACAACACTGTCTAAAATTGATAAAAAAAGAGGAAGGAAGACTACTGTATTAAAATTGTTTGTTCTTGGAAGACTATGATTTTATAACAGGCGAAAGAAACTCTATCTTTTTTGTTGTTTTACAGAGGCTATTTTTTTTGGAAAAAAAATTCTCTGTTTAATTACGTGTGTTTTTAGTTTATTATTTTAGCAATTAGTAATTGTGGTGTCAAAAACAATAGGGAGAAATTATGGATAATCAAAACTGATATTATTTTAACATATGCACTTTTTTAACCCCTGGATTTAAAACTGTTTATGATATTAATGGATACTCTGGGCTTAATAATTTTCATGCCAATATTGTTATTCCCCATTCTCGATCCTCATCAAAGTGTTTCCCGATTAGGAAAATACTTTTCATATTAATATACAAAGTTATAATATACAGAAGACTGAATAAATTGATACTGAATTTCTCTTTTAGGATAAAGATGAATAGTAAGAAATCTTTTGCATGAAATGTAATGACAGTAATAAAATTACGTTATTTTCACTCACTATTCCTTCGCCAACTTTGTAAAAAAAAGTCATTTGACAATTTTTATTAATTAGGATATAAATATGTCAAGAGAGCTCAGATATATTTTATATCATCATGTAGATCAGATGTAGTGATGAACCCGCCACCACAGATATTTTCATCACAGCTCCCTATTTTGCGCCAGCCGGGAATCGAACCCGGGTCTGTACCGTGCCAGGGTACAATTCTACCACTTGACCACTGTTGTTGTATGACTTCAACAACATAAGTGTTTAATATATTTTAATATGATTTGGAAGGAAGGGAAATCGTAATAGGTAAAGACTATATAAGCTAAATGATTTTTGCAAGATATGGATGAAGCGTGATATACTTTATAAGCGATAATTTTAGTAGCAATGACATTTATGTCAAAAAGAAAATGTGTCATTGCCGTTACTTTTTATTTTGTAATAAATATTTTAAAACATGTATATTACGATGTTCATCAACATTAAAATCTAATTTATATTCACTGTCGGTGTAAAAAAACTATAGACGTCAAGAATTCATAGATTGTCATGCCTTTATAAATTGTGAGTCTTCTCCTTACTCCCTCAAAAGTCATCTATATCACAATTTGTGATTGTTTGTCAGTGTAAAATGTTTTACAGTGACAGTGCATGCTGGTTAAACTCTTAACTTTTTGTGTATAACTACGCTTCTATATTTCACAGGACGGGAACTCTTTCATAATGAAAAATGACAACTTCATGTCATTAATTATAAGAGCAACAACACTGTCTGAAATTGTTAAAAAAAGAGGAAGGAAGACTACTGTATTAAAATTGTTTGTTCTTGGAAGACAATGATTTTATAACAAGCGAAAGAAACTCTATCTTTTTTGTTGTTTTACAGAGGCTATTTTTTTTGGAAAAAAAATTCTCTGTTTAATTACGTGTGTTTTTAGTTTATTATTTTAGCAATTAGTAATTGTGGTGTCAAAAACAATAGGAAGAAATTATGGATAATCAAAACTGATATTATTTTAACATATGCACTTTTTTAACACCAGGATTTAAAACTGTTTATGATATTAATGGATACTATGGGCTTAATATTTTTCATGCCAATATTGTTATTCCCCATTCTCGATCGTTATCAAAGTGTTTCCCGATTAGGAAAATACTTTTCATATTAATATACAAAGTTATAATATACAGAAGACTGAATAAATTGATACTGAATTTCTCTTTTAGGATAAAGATGAATAGTAAGAAATCTTTTGCATGAAATGTAGTGACAGTAATAAAATTACGTTATTTTCACTCACTATTCCTTCGCCAACTTTGTAAAAAAAAGTCATTTGACAATTTTTATTAATTAGGATATAAAAATGTCAAGAGAGCTCAGATATATTTTATATCATCATGTAGATCAGATGTAGTGATGAACCCGCCACCACAGATATTTTCATCACAGCTCCCTATTTTGCGCCAGCCGGGAATCGAACCCGGGTCTGTACCGTGCCAGGGTACAATTCTACCACTTGACCACTGTTGTTGTATGACTTCAACAACATAAGTGTTTAATATATTTTAATATGATTTGGAAGGAAGGGAAATCGTAATAGGTAAAGACTATATAAGCTAAATGATTTTTGCAAGATATGGATGAAGCGTGATATACTTTATAAGCGATAATTTTAGTAGCAATGACATTTATGTCAAAAAGAAAATGTGTCATTGCCGTTACTTTTTATTTTGTAATATATATTTTAAAACATTTATATTACGATGTTCATCAACCTTAAAATCTAATTTATATTCACCGTCGGTGTAAAAAAACTAAAGACGTCAAGAACTCATAGATTTCCGTGCCTTTCTAAATTGTGAGTCTTCTCCTTACTCCCTCAAAAGTCATCTATATCACAATTTGTGATTGTTTGTCAATGTAAAATGTTTTACAGTGACAGTGCATGCTGGTTAAACTCTTAACTTTTTGTGTATAACTACGCTTCTGTATTTTACAGGACGGGAACTCTTTCATAATGAAAAATGACTACTTCATGTCATTAATTATAAGAGAAACAACACTATCTGAAATTGTTAAAAAAAGAGGAAGGAAGACTACTGTATTAAAATTGTTTTTTCTTGGAAGACTATGATGTTATAACAAGCGGAAGAAACTCTATCTTTTTTGTTGTTTTACAGAGGCTATATTTTTTTGGAAAAAAAATTCTCTGTTTGATTATGTGTGTTTTTAGTTTATTTTTTAGCAATTAGTAATTGTGGTGTCAAAAACAATAGGATGAAATTATGGATAATCAAAACTGATATTATTTTAACATATGCACTTTTTTAACACCTTGATTTGAAAATGTTTATGATATTAATGGATACTATGGGCTTAATATTTTTCATGCCAATATTGTTATTCCCCATTTTCGATGCTCATCAAAGTGTTTCCCGATTAGGATAATACTTTCCATATTAATATACAAAGTTATAATATACAGAAGACTGAATAAATTGATACTGAATTTCTCTTTTAAGATAAAGATGAATAGTAAGAAATCTTTTGCATGAAATGTACTGACAGTAATAAAATTACATTATTTTCACTCACAATAAATTTGGCAACTTTGTAAAAAAAAGTCATTTACCAATTTTTATTAATTAGGATATAAAAATGTCAAGAGAGCTCAGATATATTTTATATCATCATGTAGTTCAGATGTAGTGATGAACCCGCCACCACAGATATTTTCATCACAGCTCCCTATTTTGCACCAGCCGGGAATCGAACCCGGGTCTGTACCGTGGCAGGGTACTATTCTACCACTAGACCACTGGTGCTGTATGACTTCAACAACATAAGTGTAAAATGTTTTCTAGTGACAGTGCATGCTGGTTAAACTCATAACTTTTTGTGTATAACTACGCTTCTATATTTTACAGGACGGGAACTCTTTCATAATGAAAAATGACTACTTCATGTCATTAATTATCAGAGCAACAACACTGTCTGAAATTGTTAAAAAAAGAGGAAGGAAGACTACTGTATTAAAATTGTTTGTTCCTGGAAGACTATGATGTTATAACAAGCGGAAGAAACACTATCTTTTTTGTTGTTTTACAGAGGCTATTTTTTTGGAAAAAAAATTCTCTGTTTATTTACGTGTGTTTTTAGTTTATTATTTTAGCAATTAGTAATTGTGGTGTCAAAAACAATAGGTATAATTTATGGATAATCAAAACTGATATTATTTTAACATATGCACTTTTTTAACACCTGGATTTAAAAATGTTTATGATATTAATGGATACTATGGGCTTAATATTTTTCATGCCAATATTGTTATTGCCCATTCTCGATCCTCATCAAAGTGTTTCCCGATTAGTATAATACTTTTCATATTAATATACAAAGTTATAATATACAGAAGACTGAATAAATTGATACTGAATTTCTCTTTTAGGATAAAGATGAATAGTAAGAAATCTTTTGCATGAAATGTAATGACAGTAATAAAATTACGTTATTTTCACTCACTATTCCTTCGCCAACTTTGTAAAAAAAAGTCATTTGACAATTTTTATTAATTAGGATATAAAAATGTCAAGAGAGCTCACATATATTTTATATCATCATGTAGATCAGATGTAGTGATGAACCCGCCACCACAGATAATTTCATCGCAGCTCCCTATTTTGCACCAGCCGGGAATCGAACCCG
The DNA here is from genome assembly GCA_039519185.1 of Astragalus membranaceus. NCBI lineage: Eukaryota > Viridiplantae > Streptophyta > Magnoliopsida > Fabales > Fabaceae > Astragalus > Astragalus membranaceus. The sequence goes on from CM076851.1 coordinate 101,767,656, forward strand.
GGTCTGTACCTGTTTGCTGGTGTTTTTAGCAAACAATCACTGGTTTTATTAGAAAGGTTTTGTGAGATTAAACCAGAAATCTCTAAAGCAATTGCCTTTAAACACCACCGTTTGTCAACAAATATATTTTAAAAAAGGAGACAATTCACCATGAACATTGAAGTAAAAGTGAAAGAAATGGTAAAATGGAATGCAGAAATATTAAATGACTTGTATTGAAAGCAATAAATTGCATTGAATGTAAAGAGAATGGTGTACAAATTTACATACGTCGTACAAGGATTCTTTTGCTCTGTTTTCGCTGTAACTTGGAAGTTAGAGTTTCAGAATTGTGTGTTTGGTATAATAATTTGCCACCCCTGATTTCTACATAGAAATCACTATTTATACAGAAAATAATGACTGAAATGTAAACTGCTATGGACACGTGGCCACGTCTTATTACCCCATGATGGACTTCGTGCCACGTTCGGCGCCACATATTACCCACGTTGAATTAACTGTAGTCTTGAAATTCGACACAACTGTCTGCTAGTAACTGCTTGACGAAATCTTGAATACACTATCTTGTCGAAAACTTTGTCCTGTCGAAATGGTGAAGACCTCTTCTGTCGAAAACATGCTGAGATGACATACATGTCATTTATTCTCTTTGAAGGCATTATGAATGTTCTTTAATGAAAAGTCAAACCTTATTAAATAACCACTCAGAAGTCTTGTCGAAATTCTAGGCTAACAAATTGCCCCCCAAAAAATAGCTTTTTCGACAATGTTTAAGGAAGAAAAAGAATATTTTTTGAAGATTTCGAAACGTCACCTCCAACAACTTTACATTAAATGGTGATAGGCAAAAATAATTATGACCTTACGCAGATAAAGCGAACCATTTCATTGGGCCACGTCATTTGGTTGGTAGACCACGTCTTTTCAGAACCTCAAACGTGCGAAGCGTCGTAACTGTGTAACCGTTGCACCTCTAACGTATAAATACGTTTCACTTCATCTTCTTCATTTTCACGCTCCCTTTGAATCTTAAACTCTGAAATTTCTCAGCTAACTTTGCTTCTTCACGAAAGCTTCAAACTTTTTCATTGTTTCGACGTCCCCACTCAAAACACAACCTTCTTTGTTCATTATTTTCAACAAATGGCTTCTTCCAGCGCTCAAACTCAGAAACAAACAGTTGCTGTGCGTGGCTTTGAAGGTTTCGTTGAAGAACCTTCACCAACTTGTTTTAATCAGATACTTATTCCATCTGGTAAACCTTTTACCCATGCTTATTTAGGTCCTCTTCCTGATCCCATAGAAAGCGAAGAAATTAAAGCGATTTTTCCCAGTCACCGCAAACTTCAACCTAGAATTTTTGAAGAAACTCCTTTTCATTTGGAATTTCTGAAAAACCCCAACAGAGTTTTTAGGTCTGCTCCCAAAGTAGAACAAAGTGATTATATTGCATGGCTTGACAAAGTTCAAAAACAAAAGGAAACCATTTGGCAAGAACAGGGAATTTTTGACATTATCCAGCTGTCGAAATATGGACCCAAATATGATAGCACTATGCTTCTAGCAGCATTGCAATTCTGGGACATATCTACCCATAGTCTCCATCTAAAGTGTGGCATGCTAGCCCCCACTTTGTTGGATGTGGCTGCCATTACTGGCCTGAAACCATTGGGTGAAATCTTTGACCCTAAACTAGCCACCAACGATTATGGCTTCTCATTTAACAACCCTACTTTTAGTGCTTATATTGCTGATCATCATGATACTGAGAATGCTGAAGTATCTGATCTAGAACATATAGCTTTTCTTACCTTGTGGCTGTCGTGTTTTGTCTTTTGCTCCCGTTCTCTTCAAGTAGCAAAAGTTTTCGTTCCTTTGGCTATTCAACTTCATAAAGCCAAAAATATCAATTTAGCGAAATTGATTTTGGGGAATCTCTATCAACATCTTGATGGTGCTGCTCTCGAATTGAAAGAAGGCGAACCCACTGACAAACTGCTTATTGCTGGTCCTATGTGGCTTATGCAACTTTGGCTCTTAGCCACTTTTGAAACAAGGCTGAACTTGTTTATTCCTAAGGAAGTTCGACCAACTTTACCAACTAGAAGAACCCAAGGAATTCGACTAGCACAATTGAAGAATAGGGAGATAAACTTGTCTTATGAAGAAGCGTTTTCCATGTACTTCGACATCTTCAATAAGTGCACTACTTTCGTTGATGCTATGGCGCCTTTTGTCAGATGCACTTTTGGACCATCTTGGTTCACCAACGAATTTCCTTCTAACTCAACAGAAAATGCTGAAGAAATAAACCAAATCTGGCAAGCCTATCTTTCGCCCTCCCTTCTTTCGATCAGGCTTTCTCCAAGCAACAATAAAAACAATCTTGGCATTAGCAAATATTTTCCCAGCTATCTTTCAAGACAATTTGGGCTATGCCAACTTCGACCGGCTCCGGTCTGCTTGCATAGGAGAGAATTCAACACTCCAGAAACAGAGCAAGCTTATCAACAAGTCTTCAAGAATTTTCGTTTCAAAGATTTACTCTTTGAACCTGCTAAATTTCAACCCAACTTTTCTTGTACGAAGGCATTCCAAGATTGGTGGGATGGATATTATGCTAAAGCTCTTAAAGGAAAAACTGATGCAGAAATTTCGAAAATTTTGTATTCAGCTTTTCCTTCTCAAATTGCTGAGAAGAACAAACCCCCAGGTATCCTCAGATAATTGGAAACATACTTCTTCATTAGTTAAAATTTAAAACCATTTACCTGATAAAAACTTTGCATTATGAACAGCTGCTGTTTTACAGAAGAAGCTTACTAAAGCAGCACCGAAGCAGAACAAGCCAACAGCAAAGACACCACCCAAAACAAAGAAGAAGCTTGTGGTCAAATCTACTTCTAATTTACCCCAAATAGAGGTATATCTTTGTTAATTGACTAGACCCTCAAGGTAGAAAATTCGACCAAATTTCATCACCTTTATTTCTTTTTTCTCTTTCAGAAAAAACCTGGAGCAACAAGTTCTCTTGCAATAGGGCAAAGCTTACTTGTTTCCAGTTCTGAGGTAACAAATATATCTTCAATTTTGTTTCAAATTTCTTCGATTCTTTTAACTTGATTATGTATTCAACTCATGCTTCTCTTTCACAGGATACTGCTAGTGATGACGATGACATGCCTCTTATCCATCGGTCAAGGAAGCGAACGCAACCCGAATCCCAAGCAAGGGGAAAAGGGATTGTGATCAAGGAACCACAAGAGCAATCTCAGGGACCTTCTCCCAAAAGACTTCGCACAACAATCGAAATTCCTGTTGTCGACTCTGTAGCTGCCCCAACTGTCCTTTCGACTGAGCAAATTTTACCTGCACCACCAACGCCTATGGAGATTTCTACAATAATTCCAACTACCCAAAATTCTCCTATGGTTGTTGACGTTGAAGGAACGGACATTGCTACTGATACGAATGTCGAAATAGAACCTGAGCACACCACCGAGCACACACCAGATGTGGCAGGCATTAAGGCTTCAAACAAAGAAACGATTGAAATTGATGCTCAAGAACAGGCTTCTACCAAGGAGTCAACTAGTAGCGCTATGAGTGACCAGGAATTTTCGTTAATGAAGGCGACAAATCCTTTGGCTGCGCTTAAACACTTGCTGAGCCTTTCTTCTTCTTCCCCTGCTATGGTTTCCAGTGCTTCGACTACTTCCTTGACCTCTGTTACTCAAGAGTCTACTGAAGAATTGCTTCAGCAATTAAAAACTAAGGTCTTGGAAGGCAATCTTTTTACTAAGATTGAAGAAAATCCATCAGAAAGCTTTGCAATTAAAGACATCGCTCAAAAATTGCTGCAATCAGAGCCTAATGCGAAACTTTTCGCTTTCTTGGTTGAATTTTTGCCAGTCTTTGAAACTTTCGCACTTCACATCAGTAAACGCTCTGAAACTTCTATGTTAAAAAACCAAGAGGCTGCACTTCATCAAGAGAAAATGAATGCCTTCAAAGTTTCTCAAACCCCCATTGATGAATTGGAAGCTCAGATGACGAAGGATGAGCAAGAACTTGTTAACTGGAATTCAAAAATTCAGCACTATGATGAAGAGATAAGAATTCTCCAATCAAAGCTGGCAAATGCTAAATACCAAAAGGGTTTGGTACAACAAAGAATGGAGACTCCTAAGTCGAAAATTGAAAAGGCAGCTACAGAGGCTCTTCAACATTTTGAAGATGCTCAAAAACATCAAGCCACTATTGCTCAACTGGATAAAGAGTTAAGCTTTCTAGATTCTTCGATTGCTGTGGGCACCAAAATTCTCTACAGGCTCAAGCATTCTCTTCAAGGCCTTTAGTAACTTGTACTAGTATAGGATTTCTTTTAATGGCTATGTAATTATTTTAATCGAATACATTACCATTTTTTAACCAATTATGGTTTTATCCTTGCTCGATTCTAACTTCGTTTAATGTTGGCTTATATTGTTTTAAATACTTGCCATTTATTTTGAAGATTCTATTTTCGTCACCTAGTTCTTCGATTTCATAAGCTCCATTCGAAAAACATTGCAACACGCGAAATGGGCCTTCCCAACTGGGTGACCATTTACCCAAGACTCTATCTTTTTTATCCATAGGTAACAGCACTTTCCAAACTAAATCACCTGTATTAAAGGTTTTTAACTTAACCTTTTTATTATAAGCTCTAGCTACTCTTTCCTTCTGTCGAATAAGCATTTCCAAAGCTAATAACCTCTCCTCGTCTAAATCAATTAGCTCATCAAGCATCATTCTCCAATAATGATCAAAAGGAATTTCATACTGTCTTTGAATTCTTGTTGATTGTAAACAGATTTCGACAGGCAATACTGCATCATGTCCAAAGGTTAATCTGTATGGAGTAGTATTGATAGATTCTTTGGGTGAATTTCTACAAGCCCATAAAACTTGATCTAAAGTGTTATGCCAATTTCTGGGTTTTTTCCCAACATGTTTTTTAATCAAGTTAATAATGATCTTATTGGCAGCCTCCACTTGACCATTGGCTTGTGCATAATATGGTGTCGAAGTTAATAACTTAAAACCAATTTCAGAAGCAAATTCCACCATTTTTCGACCAGTGAAAACAGAACCCTGATCTGTAGTTATGGTTTCTGGAATTCCATACCTATAAATAATATGATTTTGGATAAACCGTATTACTGCTTCTTGATCTACATTGGTTAAAGGTATTGCTTCAACCCATTTGGTAAAATAATCAATTCCTACCAATATATATTTGTGACCTTTTGATGATGTTGGCTTTATTTCTCCAATTATATCCAGAGCCCAACCTCTGAATGGCCAAGGTTTCACTATGGCATGCAATTCATTTGCAGGTACATGTTGTATTACAGCATGCTTTTGACACTCTTGGCATCCTTTAGCAAACTCTATACAATCTTTCAACATTGATGGCCAATATATTCCTTGTCGAAATAATAGCCATTTCATTTTATGGCCTACTTGGTGTGAACCACAAGCTCCACTGTGTGTTTCAGAAACTGCTAAATATGCCTCATTTTCACTAAGACATTTCAATAATATCCCTTCAGGAGTTTTCTTAAACAATTCATTTCCTATTATCACATAGCTTAAAGCTCTGTACTTTACCTTTTTGTTGGTATTTCCTGTGGGATTTTGCAAGTATTCTACAATAGGCTTTCGCCAATCATCATTGGCCATATTGTCAATAGCAAAAACTTCTGCTAAAACAACTTCATCAACAATGTGATGTTGTTCAATACATTCCTCATCTGTATTTGTTGCCCCCCCAGTTTTTGGTGTTGACAATAATGAGGAAGAAATATCATCAGATACGAGTTTCTCTTTTATTTCTATTAATTCTTCAAGGCTTTGTTTTGAAACTCTATAACCTGATGCAATTTGGGCCAAATCATTCGCCACTTGATTATCAACTCGTGGTAAATGTTCTAAATGAACAGAGTCAAATCTTTTTAACAAGGAATTGGCCATAATAAAGTATTTAATAAGGTGTTCTTTAATACATTTATATTCTTTGGTCATTTGTTTGATAACCAATTCTGAATCACCTTTTATTTCGATACATCTTGCCCCCAGCTCAAGTAAAATTTCAAGGCCTATAATTAAAGCCTCATACTCAGCTTCATTATTTGAGCAATGATTTCGAATCTTATACTTGTATTTCGTTGGAATGTTATTTGGTGAAATAATTAAAACACCAATCCCAACTCCTTTTTTATGACTTGAACCGTCAAAATACAACCTCCAAGGATATGTGTCTACGAAATGTAACGTTTCTTCGACAACAGAATGGTCTACTATAAAATCAGCAACCACTTGTCCTTTAGTTGATTTTAAAGGTTGATAAGTTAAGTCATATTCAGACAAAGCTAAAGCCCACTTACCAATTCTACTATGCATTATTGGTTTCGACAGCATATGCTTAATAATATCAGAATGCGAATAAACACAAACATTAGCTGGCTTTATATATTGCTTTAACTTTGTGCAAGAAAAATATAAACAAAGGCACAATTTTTCTATAGAACTGTACCTAGTTTCAGCATCTATTAAAATTCTACTAAGGTAATATATGGCCCTTTCGACACCATTATCATCCTCTTGAGCTAACATGCTACCAATTGTTTTTTCAGATGCTGCTATATACAATTTGAGCACTTTATTTCTAATAATAGGCATTAGAATTGGTGGTTTCATCAAATAAGACTTAATTTCTTCAAAAGCTGCTTGGTGAACGGATTCCCATTTGAAAACTTCTTCTTTCTTCAGTCTCAATAATGGCGAAAATGCTTGAGTTTTGCCACTTAGATTTGATATGAATCTTCGTAGGAAATTGATTTTTCCCAACAACGACTGAAGTTCTTTTTTGGTTGAAGGAGCTTTCGTTTCAATTATAGCTTTAGTCTTATTCTGATTGATTTCAATGCCTTTTTTGTGCACCACAAAACCCAAGAAATCTCCTGCACGCACACAAAAGGCACACTTTAATGGATTCATTTTCAATCCATATTTCCTCATTCTTTCGAAAGACTGTCGAAGATGGTCTAAATGACCATTTTCTGAGGAAGATTTAACTACCACATCATCTATGTACACTTGCATAAAGTTTTCAATGAAATCATGAAACATACAATTCATTGCCCTCTGATATGTAGCACCAGCATTTTTTAAACCAAATGGCATTACTACCCATTCATAAATACCTAATGCCCCTGGACAACGAAATGCAGTTTTCGAAACATCCTCTTCAGCAATAAAGATTTGATTATACCCAGAATAACCATCAAGCATGCTGAGGTATTCAAATCCTGCTGCTGAATCTATCAACATTTCTGCCACAGGCATTGCGTATTCATCTTTGGGAGTGGCATTATTTAAATCTCTAAAATCAATGCAAACTCTAAGAGTGCCATTTTTCTTAATTACAGGAACTATATTAGCTAACCATTCGACATACCTGGCAGTTCTGATGAATCTGTTCTTGAACAACCTTTCAATCTCGTCTTTAATTTTAGTTAATATCTGAGGAGCAAACCTTCTTGGTATCTGCTTCACTGGCTTCTTCTCTGGTCGAATTGGTAACTGCAACTCCACAACGTCTCGACTCAAACCAGGCATTTCGTCATAGTCCCAAGCGAAGCAGTCTTTGAACTCCCTCAGTAATGTTATAACTTGGGTTTTCAATGCAACATCCAGGTATGCGCTAACAAAAGTTGGCCTCTTCTTTGAACCATCTCCCAAATCCACTTCCTCCAATGGATCTTGAGCCTGCATTCGCTTTGTTGAATCTCTAGGATCTTTTTCAAACCCTAATGGCTCATTATCATAAATGCAATCAAGCTTTTCATTCATAATAATGCCATTTTCGTCTTCAGAACCTTTGGCTTCGACAGCCATTGTTTGATGAATTAATTCGGCTTCCATAGCCGCTTTTAACTTATTCTCGGCCATATAAGCCGTAATCTTGTTCCATGCATTAGGAACTGACATAGGAAACATTTCAAGAATCAGAATACCACCCTTCAGGTTGGGCAGTAGCATCTCCTATTATTTGCCTTTCCCAAACAAAACCATAGTTTGGATGCAAATTAACTGAAGCAAATACATTATCAGCAGGAATGTATGCCTCATTAGAAGATGAACATGGCGCAATGTTCGCCAATTTTTTCTCAAAATTTTCCTTGGTAATGTGATTTACATCAGCACGAAAATAACTTTGGTCTGCTTCAATGTATTCGACAAGACCATCTTCCCTCCACATCACTAGTTTTTGATGTACTGTTGAAGGCACAGCGCCGACCCCATGTATCCACTCTCTCCCAAGCAACATATTGAAGTTTGCTTTGGAAGCAATTACTAAGAACAAAGTGGTCCTCTTGATCGTTCCAACAATCAATTCCACTTCGATGGCTCCAAGAGAGTAGCCAGTTTTGCCTTCGTAATTACTTAAGACAATATTGTGTGGCTTGAGGTCGGTGATGGATATGCCTATTTTCTTCATCAGCACTTCAGGCATAAGATTTACAGCAGCACCTCCATCAACCAACACTTTGTTAATGCCAATGCCATTAACTTTAGCTTGAATATATAAAGGCTTCAGGTGGTTCTGCATACTCGTATCTGGCCTCTCGAAAGTAGCCATCTGATCTTCGACACAGCCATCATTCATCACATAGTAACACAGGGGTTTGTGACAAGCCATATCTTCAGTGAAATCTTCTTCTTCACTGTTAGGCACGGTTATGACATCATACTCCAATGGCAATATTGACACCACGTTGCAGACGACGTCAAAATCATTGTCAGAATCATCAAAACTAGAGCCTACGTCCTCATCAAAATCAGATTGAGGCTCTTTCCCTTTGTATGTCGAAGGTGGAGGGCAGATTCTTTCAAGTGCAGGCCTTCTATGCTTAGCCACATCAGCACTGGTATTTGCTTCAACCTTAGAAGCCACCTTCTTATCACCCACTTGGACTTTGATTCCAAAGTGACTAGGAACCTTGTTCACGTCTAAAGAAGCTTTTTTCTTCTGGTTTCTCTGAAAACGACGCCATTGGGTTTTAGTCATGGGATTCTTACCTTTATAATTATTCCAATAATTATACTTGCTGGAATCACCTTGATGGACAACTTGAGCGTTTGCATTGTTGTGAACCCATTTTCCAACAGGGGAGTTCATTTGTGGGACGAAGGATTTACCAAACAGTCTTATGGATCCTTTCTTTCCTGGTTCTCGGCTTGTCGAAGGCTTAGTCGAAGCATTAGCCTTGCTAGATGAAGGCTTAGTCATAACATTAGCCTTGTAACCGGGGAGCTCAGTGTTGCCAAAATCAAAAGATGGCCTATTGTCAAGCCATTTCCTCTTTCGATGTTCCTGATCTTGGTACCCTTCAACAGCTTTTGCTGCTTCTTTGTCGAAAACAGCACTGCACCTAGGACATAACATGACTTCAGAGTTATTCCATTTACATCTGTTGAGGAAATCTATCAATTCCTCTTCAGCTTTTGGGAACACAGCATGTAGCTTCCCATCATATTCTTTCAAGGTTATCTTTTGTTTCTTCCCTTCAGCATATATAAAACCTTCCAATTTCTTGGTGGAGGATTTAAGTTTCTTTGGAAGATCTTTCATTTCAGCATCTACCATGTTTACACTTGTTTCGAACGGTTCTGTATACATAGCTTCAGCTTCGGGTAAAGGGTTATCTACAACTTGCATTTGAGTTTTCATCTTTCTATCTTCGAATTTTAGTCTCCCTTCTTCGATTGCTTTTTGCACAAGATCCCTGAAAAGTACACAACGGTCAGTGTTATGTCCCAAAAAATTATGGAACTTACAATAACCCTTTTTCTTTCTCTGGTCAAGAGTTGGTACTCTTAAGCCATTAGGTACCAATATCTGACCGTCTTTCACCAACAGATCAAATATTTCATCACATTTAGTAACATCAAAAGTATATGTTTTAGGCACAAATTTGTCATTTTTTGGCTCGACAGGATTTTTCCCATTAGCAGGCCTTAGTAATTTACAAGTATAAGGAGGACCAGGCTTGAGTTCAGCCACATCTATCTCCTCTCTTTCGATATCACTAAATGTGGTGTCGAATTCTTCTTCGACATAAGCTACTTTTTCTTTTTTATGAAACCTAGTTGACGTAGATTTTTCTTCTTTAAGTCTTTCTACCTGTCGAACTCTGTCAGCTAATTGGGCCATATCTCTTAAATGAGATGTATCCAATTTTTTCCTGATTGAATAATCAAAGCCACCAGCAGCCATTTCAACAAGTTCATGTTCAGGCACTTGTGTGAAACAACGAGCCTTCAGTAGCCTAAATCTATTCAAATAGTCATCAACAGTTTCAGGCATTTTACGCTGAACACTGGCCAATTCTTTGAGGGTGATCTTCGATTGGCCCATGTAAAACTGCGCATGAAACGCTTTTTCTAATTGCCCCCATGTGAAAATAGAACCAGGGGGTAACGTAGTAAACCAAGTAAAAGCATTTTTTGTTAAAGAATTTGGGAAATATTTCATCTTCAAATTCTCATTTTGGGCTATATCCCCAGACTCAGTCAAAAACCGAGCAATATGTTCGACAGTAGATTCTTTTGTGTCACCACCAAACTTAGTATACTTAGGAACTTTCCAGCCCCTTGGCAACTCAGTTTGCAACACATATTCACACAATGGTGATATGAAATTTGGCCTATGTAAGCCTACATTAACGCCATTTTGTGTCAATATAGTTTCTACTAAAGTGGCTATGTTATCTTGAGCGCCAACATTATTTTGTTGCACTTGTCGAACAACTTCATCAGCATTCTGATTTCGATTTACCAGAACAACTTCAGGGACATGATTTGCCATTCCCTGTCGTTCACCTACATTGACTGGGATTTCGACTGGAATTGTTCTTTGGGTATGAACAGGTAATCCATTATTTACTGCATTAGGCACCTGCCTATTACTAGTATTTGGAGCCCCAAAGAAATCTGCAATTCGACCCATTTGTTTTGCTAACATTTGGTAACTAGTATCAGTATTTTGAATCAATGGAGTAAAAACTGTACCAATTTGTTGGGTTAACATATTAACCATATCATGATTGCTCTCATCAACTTGTTGTCGTAAGGCAAACAAGGATTCATTGGTTAATGCCGTAGGATTTCGACCCATTACACTTTCAGAAGAAACATGTACAGGAGACATAGTCGAAATATGTGGCATTCCAGTAGGCATGCCATATGATCCAGAAGGAAATGCAGGAAAACTTACATTATGGAAATGTGGATTTAAACCGCTTCCTATTGCCATATAAGGACTATGAAGTCCCATATGTAACGGCAAAGACATAGGCATAGATGCCATGTTTGACTGCGTTGATCCAACGTTAGTCATTGATACTGAAGGAACGGTTGTTGATGATGATGGGGATATTGTTCCCACAACCACCCCTGCATTTATGTTTGCAGAGTCTACTATTGTTCCCTGTTCTTGTGGAACCACAGGATTAGAACTAGACGCATTATTAGTATGACGAACCATTTTTCCACTTCTTAAGTGCATGCAAATACAAACACATCAAAGAACCAGAAAAATTATGTATTAAAGGCAAACGGTCCCACTGGGCGTGCCAATTTGTTTGCTGGTGTTTTTAGCAAACAATCACTGGTTTTATTAGAAAGGTTTTGTGAGATTAAACCAGAAATCTCTAAAGCAATTGCCTTTAAACACCACCGTTTGTCAACAAATATATTTTAAAAAAGGAGACAATTCACCATGAACATTGAAGTAAAAGTGAAAGAAATGGTAAAATGGAACGCAGAAATATTAAATGACTTGTATTGAAAGCAATAAATTGCATTGAATGTAAAGAGAATGGTGTACAAATTTACATACGTCGTACAAGGATTCTTTTGCTCTGTTTTCGCTGTAACTTGGAAGTTAGAGTTTCAGAATTGTGTGTTTGGTATAATAATTTGCCACCCCTGATTTCTACATAGAAATCACTATTTATACAGAAAATAATGACTGAAATGTAAACTGCTATGGACACGTGGCCACGTCTTATTACCCCATGATGGACTTCGTGCCACGTTCGGCGCCACATATTACCCACGTTGAATTAACTGTAGTCTTGAAATTCGACACAACTGTCTGCTAGTAACTGCTTGACGAAATCTTGAATACACTATCTTGTCGAAAACTTTGTCCTGTCGAAATGGTGAAGACCTCTTCTGTCGAAAACATGCTGAGATGACATACATGTCATTTATTCTCTTTGAAGGCATTATGAATGTTCTTTAATGAAAAGTCAAACCTTATTAAATAACCACTCAGAAGTCTTGTCGAAATTCTAGGCTAACAGTACCGTGGCAGGGTACTATTCTACCACTAGACCACTGGTGCTGTATGACTTCAACAACATAAGTGTTTAATATATTTTAATATGATTTGGAAGGAAGGGAAATCATAATAGGAAAAGACTATATAAGCTAAATGATTTTTGCAAGATATGGAAGAAGCGTGATATACTTTATAAGTGATAATTTTAGAAGCAATGACATTTATGTCAAAAAGAAAATGTGTCATTGCCGTTACTTTTTATTTTGTAATAAATATTTTAAAACATTTATATTACGATGTTCATCGACCTTAAAATCTAATTTATTTTCACCGTCGGTGTAAAAAAACTAAAGACGTCAAGAACTCATAGATTTTCATGCCTTTCTAAATTGTGAGTCTTCTCCTTACTCCCTCAAAAGTCATCTATATCACAATTTGTGATTGTTTGTCAGTGTAAAATGTTTTACAGTGACAGTGCATGCTGGTTAAACTCTTAACTTTTTGTGTATAACTACGCTTCTGTATTTCACAGGACGGGAACTCTTTCATAATGAAAAATGACTACTTCATGTCATTAATTATAAGAGAAACAACACTATCTGAAATTGTTAAAAAAAGAGGAAGGAAGACTACTGTATTAAAATTGTTTGTTCTTGGAAGACTATGATGTTATAACAAGCGGAAGAAACTCTATCCTTTTTGTTGTTTTACAGAGGCTATATTTTTTTGGAAAAAAAATTCTCTGTTTGATTATGTGTGTTTTTAGTTTATTTTTTAGCAATTAGTAATTGTGGTGTCAAAAACAATAGCATGAAATTATGGATAATCAAAACTGATATTATTTTAACATATGCACTTTTTTAACACCTTGATTTAAAAATGTTTATGATATTAATGGATACTATGGGCTTAATATTTTTCATGCCAATACTGTTATTCCCCATTTTCGATCCTCATCAAAGTGTTTCCCGAATAGGATAATACTTTTCATATTAATATACAAAGTTATAATATACAGAAGACTGAATAAATTGATACTGAATTTCTCTTTTAGGATAAAGATGAATAGTAAGAAATCTTTTGCATGAAATGTACTGACAGTAATAAAATTACGTTATTTTCACTTACAATAAATTTGCCAACTTTGTAAAAAAAAGTCATTTGACAATTTTTATTAATTAGGATATAAAAATGTCAAGAGAGCTCAGATATATTTTATATCATCATGTAGATCAGATGTAGTGATGAACCCGCCACCACAGATATTTTCATCACAGCTCCCTATTTTGCACCAGCCGGGAATCGAACCCGGGTCTGTACCGTGGCAGGGTACTATTCTACCACTAGACCACTGGGGATGTATGACTTCAACAACATAAGGGTTTAATATATTTTAATATGATTTGGAAGGAAAAGAAATCGTAATAGGAAAAGACTATATAAGCTAAATGATTTTTGCAAGATATGGAAGAAGCGCGATATACTTTATAAGTGATAATTTTAGTAGCAATGACATTTATGTCAAAAAGAAAATGTGTCTTTGCCGTTACTTTTTAGTTTGTAATAAATATTTTAAAACATGTATATTACGATGTTCATCAACCTTAAAATCTAATTTATATTCACCATTGGTGTAAAAAAATTAAAGACGTAAAGAACTCATACATTGTCATGCTTTTCTAAATTGTGAGTTTTTTCCTTACTCCCTCAAAAGTCATCTATATCACAATTTGTGGTTGTTTGTCAGTGTAAAATGTTTTACAGTGACAGTGCATGTTGGTTAACCTCTTAACTTTTTGTGTATAACTACGCTTCTATATTTTATAGGACGGGAACTCTTTCATAATGAAAAATGACTACATCATTTCAATAATTATAAGGGCAACAACACTGTCTGAAATTGTTAAGAAAAGAGGAAGGAAGACTATTGTATTAAAATTGTTTGTTCTTGGAAGACTATGATGTTATAACAAGAGGAAGAAAATCTATTTTTTTTGTTGTTTTATAGAGGCTATATTTTTTTGGAAAAAAAATTCTATGTTTGATTATGTGTGTTTTTAGTTTATTATTTTAGCAATTAGTAATTGTGTTGTCAAAAACAATAGGAAGAAATTATGGATAGTCAAATCTGATATTATTTTAACATATGCACTTTTTTAACACCTGGATTTAAAATTGTTTATGATATTAATGGATACTATGGGCTTAATATTTTTCATGCCAATATTGTTATTCCCCATTCTCGATCCTCATCAAAGTGTTTCCCGATTAGGATAATACTTTTCATGTTAATATACAAATTTATAATACACAGAAGACTGAATAAATTGATACTGAATTTCTCTTTTAGGATAAAGATGAATAGTAAGAAATCTTTTGCATGAAATGTAACCACAGTAATAAAATTACGTTATTTTCACTCACTATTCCTTCGCTAACTTTGTAAAAAAAAGTCATTTGACAATTTTTATTAATTAGGATATAAAAATGTCAAGAGAGCTCAGATATATTTTATATCATCATGTAGATCAGATGTAGTGATGAACCCGCCACCATAGATATTTTCATCACAGCTCCCTATTTTGCACCAGCCGGGAATCGAACCCGGGTCTGTACCGTGGCAGGGTACTATTCTACCACTAGACCACTGGTGCTGTATGACTTCAACAACATAAGTGTTTAATATATTTTAATATGATTTGGAAGGAAGGGAAATCGTAATAGGAAAAGACTATATAAGCTAAATGATTTTTGCAAGATATGGAAGAAGCGTGAAATACTTTATAAGTGATAATTTTAGTAGCAATGACATTTATGTCAAAAAGAAAATGTGTCATTGCCGTTACTTTGTATTTTGTAATAAATATTTTAAAACTTGTATATTACGATGTTCATCAACCTTAAAATCTAATTTATATTCACCGTCGGTGTAAAAAAACAAAAGACGTCAAGAACTCATAGATTGTCATGCCTTTCTAAATTGTGAGTCTTCTCCTAATTACTCCCTCCAAAGTTATCTCTATCTCAATTTGTGATTGTTTGTCAGTGTAAAATGTTTTACAGTGACAGTGCATGCTGGTTAAACTCTTAACTTTTTGTGTATAATGTAACATCCCTTATTTTTGCTATTTTAATTAAATTGGCATGAAATTATATTAGGTGATTAATTAGGTTTGTTGAAAACAAAATGATTTGAAATTGAATTGTTTGAGTGATTAATTATGAAAATTGTGTGTGATTTATAAGTCATTGCTTTTAGTTAGACTAATAGGAGTCATAGAGAATAGAAGGATTAGGTGAGGCGTAGGGATGTCTTTTTACCTTGTCACTTAAACCTCCCCAGCTGCTGTAACACCCCGGTATAATTTATCGATTAAAAATACCAAAGTGCACATTAGTAACACATCAGAGATACACAATTCCTGCCTAAATACTGAATATCGCAACATAGTTCAACTGAATAACAACACAGCGGTCTTAACACAAATAAGACCATAAACTGCCAGCAACTATAGTACTCAGTATCGTACAAGAAAGCGGAAGAAAATACATAATACCACATCATAGTGTCGTATTACACAGACAACAAAGAGAATATAAACTTAAACATAAAGCTAAGTCTTCAGTAGCCAGTCCGAGGGCAACCTGCTCGTGCCTCTGTGGATCTCCTCTTTCCCTGTTTCTCTGTAAAACAACAACAATGGATTGCGTGAGACAACTTGTCTCAGTGAGTTCTACCGAGACCCCTACTCGCACTCTCGGTTCAATTATAAAATCATTTTAATTCAATACGGCATCGGCTGCGCGAACGCTACCCCCGATGGACCGCATAAAACATTTTAACAGATTACCGCTGACGCGAACGAAGAACCCGGTAACCTGTTAGTTTAGCACGATACCGCTGACGCGAACGAAGAACCCGGTATCGCATAAAAACAATCACACAAAAACAGATTACCGCTGACGCGAACGAAGAACCCGGTAACCTGTTAACTCAGTACGACACCGCTGACGCGAACGCTGCAAGCCGGTATCGCACTACAAACAACATAACACCGCTGACGCGAACGCTGCAAGCCGGTGAACCCCCCTACCAATAGTACATTCTCCTATTGGCATGGAGCCTAGGTAAGAGGATCATGACTCCCTCCCCCTAGTATGTTACAACATAGGGTCGTCACCCAACTCGATATATAAACATATATCTACAGTACTATGAACCCACGGTCCATCAAATTAGACAATCAATGAAACACTTAATCCACATTTTCTTTTTATAAAAACCAAGTTCACACTCGCACTCTAGTTGACCGCTTTTCGACACAATTTTCAATATCACAAACAGTTCATTTTGCCTTAAAAATAGAATATTCAGTTAGGCCTCTGAATAAGCTTTCCAACGCATCTTAGAACACCTCAATCGGGTTCCCGGATCAAAAGTTATCGCAAAAACAAAAACAGTGAATAGTTGCTGAAAATCTGAAAAGCGTCGCGACGCGAACTGCTACCGTCGCGACGCGAAAAACGACAGAAACTTTTTGCGTGATAAAACTGGCCCCGGTCGCGACGCGAAGGGGACGGGTCGCGACGCGACCATCTGCAGAAAAGTGCAGGTTTTCCGTTTTCTTACGAAATTCGCTATTCCGCTCAACTCCGATTCTTGTTCCGATTAAAAACAGATTTAACAACCATAAAAACAGTTTCAATCAAAGTCACGCAATCATTCAAGTCAATCAAAAACTCATTCAAAACGGATTTTATCAAAACGCGACATATTTCCCAATTAACGGTTTTTAAGTCAAAATCTTTCGAAATCAAATCACCGAAAATTCCATTTCAACGCGACACAACTCGAGACTCGCTCCGATCGATTCCTAATCCGAAACAGACAATATCCAGAAATATTCCAGTCCAGCGAAAGCGATAAAACAGTTAATTAATAATTCGAAACATAAAATCCTAAACGTGAGTAGAACTCACCTATCGTGATGAAAATCACGAAACACCGAAACTTTCCGTGAAACCGCTTTTCTGGCATAACCGCACGAACGCTCCCCGAATCAATTCCACGCTTCGGCGACATCCGTATCCGCTCCCAAAGCTTCCCACTCGACCTCGAGAAATCTTTCGACCGTAAAACCGAATTCCCGAAATCTTTGCACGTTCCGGCGACACACAAAACCGCTTCCAAAGCTTGTACCTACAATCAATCACAAAACTTTCATGGAATTACTATTCATTAACTCCAACCTCCAATCACCCATATTCACATATAAACCCAATTTTTGAACCCTAACCTTTAATTCTTCATAAACCCCAAATCGGACTTCAATATTCGCGTAATCCACCTTGAGCTCGCTCCCAAACACCATCCAAAGCTTTCCTTTGCGCTTGAACAACAAAAACCTCCATTTTGCTCTTAAATTCGAAAATGGCAAAGTGAGAGAGAGTGAGTTGATGATGAAGATCTTGGTACCAAAACGAAGAGGAAGTAACGTTGAACATTTTTCGTGTTGGAAGGAAGTCGTTTCGGTGAACCGAAGTCCTCCCTTTTTCCTCTTCTTCCTCCATGCCCCTTTCCTCTTCTTTCTCTTTTCTCTCTTTTCTCCTCTCTGTTTCTCTTCTTTCGCTGCTTCCTTTCTTTTCTTTCTTTCTCTTTCAATTAATTCTTTTATTCTCCTCTCACATGCACACACGTATACACATATATATTTATTTAATATATTTGTTGTAACGCGGTCAGATTACCATATTGATCGAAATCTCCTATTTCGATTCCAAAACTTCCTTGGTCCGTATTATCCGGTTAACGATTCGATGACAACAATTAAATAATTTTAGCACTCGATAAATTTACCAGTCAAATACTAAATTAATTTAATTGGGTTAACACCCAAATAATTCCTACTAATTATTTTGCGGATGTTACATTCTCCCCAACTTAAAAGAATTTTGTCCTCAAAATTTCGTCAAGCCTTTTATCCGACTAACCGAGAATAGACATTCTCAGAAAGGTCCAAATTTGCTAGAAAACATTCTTGAGTTAACGAAATGAGTGTAGAAAATCTTCCCAAATTGGCACATCAACCTCCAAGTATGACCCACTACTACCTTGATACGAACTCTCTGGTTACGAATCTACACGAGAAATTCATCATTCGCCTACATAGGCTCGGTACCGCGTTCGAAAACACTTCCGATGCTTCACTCTAATTATCCTCGCTTGCTCCCCAACTTCGATTAATCTAAATCAAATGGTCTAATACAAGACACTTGATAGAATATATGTTGAATATGAGATCCACAACTGGCACTCCTCGGCAGAGGTAAAAACAAACACGATTTTCTCAAAGGGTGTAAACGCTTTCTCCACAAATCTTCTAAAATCCATAACAGTTTTCGTACACACCGAGAAATGTGACGGAAAAGTCATCTGTGACGCTTCTTGACTCGCCCCCAAGATTTCGAGACAACACTTTCCAAAAAGATAAAATGAGGATTTTACAATACGCTTTGACCTTAAACGTAGAAATAAACCGCGGGGACATCGAATAAATTGAACGTAATGAAAATCACATCAGTTGTTCTCCAAACAACTATTAAACAGAACACAGAGCTCATTTTCTTATTAGTCAATAGCGTTGAGAGATTCCCCTCAACCTAAGTAGTCCTCCCAGGATTTTCCTCCTCAATCATATCCTATTTGCTTCTTAATTCGTTCCCAAAATTAACTTTAGCATGCGGTTTTCACAAAAACGATTTTTCAAAACTATTACACCGCACGCCAAGCTTCACTTCGGAAATTTCAGTCACCTACAAGTAGATCCATCAATTAATCCTTTGATGGTTATTCGCAACGTGACAACAATCAGCAGTTACTTCATTTACATATCCGTATTCACGTTCGACTTGTCAAACGGAATTTCGTAAGACAATCTCATTGTCAACCTTCACCAAGGAGAGGTTAATAAACTAATACCTCGCCACCAAAGTGGAAACTTATGGATGTACTCCAATTTAGATCTAAAAGACTCTAACAATCCCATTTCTTGCAGCATCAACTCTGCTATGTGAATGGATTTCCTACTCGGCGCATCAGCTACAACATTGGCCTCTCTTGAACGTTACATCAACACAAATTTATAATCCTCCAGAAACTCAACACACTTCTTTGCCTGTTATTCAGTTCTTTCTGATCAAACAGATACTCTAACTTTTGTGATCACTAAAGACTTCGAAACGAGACCCATACAGGTAACGTCTCCAAATCTTCAGTGCATACACAATCGATGCCAATTACAAATCATGAGTCGGATAACTCTCTTCATGAGTCTTCAATTATCTGGACGCATAAGCTACCTCTTGTTGATTCTGCACAAGAACACATCCTAAATCCTTCCCAGAAGCATCGCTGTAAATTTGGAATCTCAAAGACGGATCTGGAAGAATCAGGATTGGAGCAGAAGTCAACCAAACCTTCAATTCTTGAAAACATTCTTCACAATCAGCACCCTGCGTAAACGGTTGACCCTTACGAGTTAACCGTGTAAGTGGAAAACTAACTGTGAGAACCCTTGAACAAATCTCTTATAGTAACCGGCTAGACTTAGAAAACTTCTGATTTCAGTGACTGACGTTGGTCGTTCCCAGTTCAACACAGCTTCCTTCTTACTGGGATCTACAGAATCTCCCGACTTGGGAAATCACCTGTCCCAAAGACTTTACTCTGGCACCCGAAAATCACACTCCGAAGGTTTCAAGTACAACTTACTTTCTCGGGGTACTTTCAAAACAATGCGGAGATGTTGGACATGCTCCTCAATGGTCTTCGAGTACATCAAGATACCATCAATGAAAACGACTACAAATTGATCCAGGTAAGCGTGGAAAACTCGGTTCATGTATCCACGAATACCGCTGGAGCATTAGGTAGACGGAAAGGTATCACTACTAACTCGTAATGTCCATACCTAGTACGGAAGGCTGTCTTCGGAATATCTAAGGCTCTAACTTTTATTTGATGACATCCTGACCTCAGGTCGATTCTTAGAAAACACAGCAGCGCCTCAAATTGCTCAAGCAAATCGTCTATCCTTGGCAAGGGATATTTATTCCTGATCGTCACTTGTTGAGTTGTCGATAACCGATGTACAATCTCATGCTACTATATATTTCCTTTTGACTAATGACACCAGAGTACTCCCTAGAACAGCACTCAGTTGAATAAATTCTTTAACACCGGCTCCTCAAGTCGAGACTCCATTTCCTTTAATTCTCAAGAAACCTTCAATAAGAAACAATATATATTGATCCCGTGCCAGGAATCAATTCTACAGTAAACTCTACTTCTCGCTCTGGAGGTTCAGAAGAAACTTCATTGCGAAGACATCCATAAAGTCATTCACGACCTGAACGTTCGCCAAATCTAAACTAGTTCCAGTGGATGCAGATAACATACTAACATGTGCTTCCGCATCTTGGAATGAAGATTGACCGTCTAAGGTGAACTGGGTAATCACTTCAGAATTTGTCCTAGACAATTCAACTGATTCTGCAGCGAAGCTGATAGTTGATTAACATAGTCGATTGCAACATGATTTACAGTCATCCAATTCATACCCAAAATGGTGTCCACACTTTTCGTAGGCAAACAATAAATTCTACAACGAAATTTCTGCCTCCTATGACAAGTAGACAATTCTATACCAAGATTATGTCTGGACACGACCCTTAGCAGCAGTTAAAATAGCTATCGGCTCGGATAGCGGAGACAATGCTAATCCTAACCGACCCACACATGATTGTGCTATAAAACAATGGGTTGCACCCGAATCGTATAATATACTGACGGAGTTATTGAAAACTGATCCCATACCCCTCAGTAACTCGTCAGCAGTTGTAACTGTCTGAGCATCCAAAGTGTTGACGCGTCCTTGCCTTGGAGCTGCTTATGACTCCTTGGAGCTTTTCCTGGCAGGGCACTTTTTACCATAGTGACCCTCTATATTACTGTAATAGCACCGATTAGATCTTCGCTTGCAATCACCTCTGTGATGCTTTCCCCAGTTAGAACATCTTCTGACCTTTGAAGAATCAACGAATTGCATCTGCTTTTCCTTCGATGAAATTATCTTAGGACTTTGCATTCGGAGTTGATATTTCAACTACCTTCTTTCCTTTCCCATATTTCCTATGAGATTATCCTCGGTGACATAGGATGATTGCACCAAGGCAACATAATTGGTAGCAGTATAAGAACTGAGACCATAAATCATAAAAGCACTTATGCCCGTCTTATACTTCTGCATTCTCCATTCGTCATCTGAAGCTTACTTTACCACTTGGTAAGACTGAGACAACTTCTCAAACTTAGCGGTGTATTCTTCCACCGTCATGTCACCTTTCCTGAGGATGCACCGGTTGGAGACTCCGGTCTTGGTCGAGGATTGCATCTTGATCATCCAGTCATAATTCCGCTTATGATGCACTAAGTATTAAGTTGATCAGGCTCAATGTCTCTTAGCATCACAAGTGTAATTACAAAAAGGACTAACAAGGAATCGACTCAACCCTAAACTAAGTCCGACTAGGTCGAACTGCTCTGATACCAACTGTAACACCCCGGTATAATTTATCGATTAAAAATACCAAAGTGCACATTAGTAACACATCAGAGATACACAATTCCTGCCTAAATACTGAATATCGCAACATAGTTCAACTGAATAACAACACAGCGGTCTTAACACAAATAAGACCATAAACTGCCAGCAACTATAGTACTCAGTATCATACAAGAAAGCGGAAGAAAATACATAATACCACATCATAGTGTCGTATTACACAGACAACAAAGAGAATATAAACTTAAACATAAAGCTAAGTCTTCAGTAGCCAGTCCGAGGGCAACCTGCTCGTGCCTCTGTGGATCTCCTCTTTCCCTGTTTCTCTGTAAAACAACAACAATGGATTGCGTGAGACAACTTGTCTCAGTGAGTTCTACCGAGACCCCTACTCGCACTCTCGGTTCAATTATAAAATCATTTTAATTCAATACGGCATCGGCTGCGCGAACGCTACCCCCGATGGACCGCATAAAACATTTTAACAGATTACCGCTGACGCGAACGAAGAACCCGGTAACCTGTTAGTTTAGCACGATACCGCTGACGCGAACGAAGAACCCGGTATCGCATAAAAACAATCGCACAAAAACAGATTACCGCTGACGCGAACGAAGAACCCGGTAACCTGTTAACTCAGTACGACACCGCTGACGCGAACGCTGCAAGCCGGTATCGCACTACAAACAACATAACACCGCTGACGCGAACGCTGCAAGCCGGTGAACCCCCCTACCAATAGTACATTCTCCTATTGGCATGGAGCCTAGGTAAGAGGATCATGACTCCCTCCCCCTAGTATGTTACAACATAGGGTCGTCACCCAACTCGATATATAAACATATATCTACAGTACTATGAACCCACGGTCCATCAAATTAGACAATCAATGAAACACTTAATCCACATTTTCTTTTTATAAAAACCAAGTTCACACTCGCACTCTAGTTGACCGCTTTTCGACACAATTTTCAATATCAAAAACAGTTCATTTTGCCTTAAAAATAGAATATTCAGTTAGGCCTCTGAATAAGCTTTCCAACGCATCTTAGAACACCTCAATCGGGTTCCCGGATCAAAAGTTATCGCAAAAACAAAAACAGTGAATAGTTGCTGAAAATCTGAAAAGCGTCGCGACGCGAACTGCTACCGTCGCGACGCGAAAAACGACAGAAACTTTTTGCGTGATAAAACTGGCCCCGGTCGCGACGCGAAGGGGACGGGTCGCGACGCGACCATCTGCAGAAAAGTGCAGGTTTTCCGTTTTCTTACGAAATTCGCTATTCCGCTCAACTCCGATTCTTGTTCCGATTAAAAACAGATTTAACAACCATAAAAACAGTTTCAATCAAAGTCACGCAATCATTCAAGTCAATCAAAAACTCATTCAAAACGGATTTTATCAAAACGCGACATATTTCCCAATTAACGGTTTTTAAGTCAAAATCTTTCGAAATCAAATCACCGAAAATTCCATTTCAACGCGACACAACTCGAGACTCGCTCCGATCGATTCCTAATCCGAAACAGACAATATCCAGAAATATTCCAGTCCAGCGAAAGCGATAAAACAGTTAATTAATAATTCGAAACATAAAATCCTAAACGTGAGTAGAACTCACCTATCGTGATGAAAATCACGAAACACCGAAACTTTCCGTGAAACCGCTTTTCTGGCATAACCGCACGAACGCTCCCCGAATCAATTCCACGCTTCGGCGACATCCGTATCCGCTCCCAAAGCTTCCCACTCGACCTCGAGAAATCTTTCGACCGTAAAACCGAATTCCCGAAATCTTTGCACGTTCCGGCGACACACAAAACCGCTTCCAAAGCTTGTACCTACAATCAATCACAAAACTTTCATGGAATTACTATTCATTAACTCCAACCTCCAATCACCCATATTCACATATAAACCCAGTTTTTGAACCCTAACCTTTAATTCTTCATAAACCCCAAATCGGACTTCAATATTCGCGTAATCCACCTTGAGCTCGCTCCCAAACACCATCCAAAGCTTTCCTTTGCGCTTGAACAACAAAAACCTCCATTTTGCTCTTAAATTCGAAAATGGCAAAGTGAGAGAGAGTGAGTTGATGATGAAGATCTTGGTACCAAAACGAAGAGGAAGTAACGTTGAACATTTTTCGTGTTGGAAGGAAGTCGTTTCGGTGAACCGAAGTCCTCCCTTTTTCCTCTTCTTCCTCCATGCCCCTTTCCTCTTCTTTCTCTTTTCTCTCTTTTCTCCTCTCTGTTTCTCTTCTTTCGCTGCTTCCTTTCTTTTCTTTCTTTCTCTTTCAATTAATTCTTTTATTCTCCTCTCACATGCACACACGTATACACATATATATTTATTTAATATATTTGTTGTAACGCGGTCAGATTACCATATTGATCGAAATCTCCTATTTCGATTCCAAAACTTCCTTGGTCCGTATTATCCGGTTAACGATTCGATGACAACAATTAAATAATTTTAGCACTCGATAAATTTACCAGTCAAATACTAAATTAATTTAATTGGGTTAACACCCAAATAATTCCTACTAATTATTTTGCGGATGTTACAGCTGCCAACACCCAGCCATTCCATTCATTTTACAAAAGTTGAGAAACAGAAAACTGAAGAGAGAAAGGGAGGGTGGGGCGCGAGTGTCATACCCCAATTTTGTCCGGCTTAGGTCAAAACCCTAATTTTCAATCAAAAATAAAGTCTTAGTATTCATCTTAGAGGTTAGGAAGAGCATCATGCTTGCATCTTAGAAGTTTCAGAATGCATTTTAGGGTTAGAAAAGCATTGCATGGCATTTTAGAGCACTTTAGAGCATTTTTAGGGTTTCTAGGGTTTTTCCTGGTTCAAAGGGTATTTTGGTAATTTCGCCAAAAAGACTTATTTTCTCATCATGCATGCATTTCTAGAGTTTTAGAGTCATCCAAAGGGTCTCGGGATCATTGTTAGAGTGGAAATGAAGTTTGGAGCAAAATTAGGGTTTTTGGGACCAAAAGGGCATTTTGGTCATTTCACTAAAATAAATATTTTCTCGGTAAAAACCACTATGCATCTCTTGAGGAATTTATGTGAGTCCAAGTGAGTGGATTTGTGCAATTTTTTATGCATCATAGGAGTATTTTTGGCATGAAATTTGGTTTTTGAACAAAAGGGCAAAATGGTCATTTCCTTTGAAGTAGGGTCAATGAATCAATTTTGGGATTGGTGAGATCATAAAATTCAGAGCCCAATCATTGAATCATGGGACATGGCCCAAAATGGTATGAATTTAGAAGAATTATCTAGAAAGGAATAAGGAATATCCCTTTGAATTTTGAAAGGTCAAGTGTAGTACAATAGTACAAGTTGCAATTCCACTCACTCTCTTTCCTTTGGCTGCGAATTCCAGCCCTTTTTCCCCCATTTTTGATTTATTTTATTGATTGCAAATTGTGTTTAAATCATGGCCTTCCATTTAAGTGTTAAATGCAATCCTCACCCTTCATTTGAATTAAAATGGCACTCTTGTAATATGCTTCATGAGAAAATACATTTTTGTAATTAAACTTATCCTTCACTCACCTCCTTAAGCTACACCCCTCAGCCCTCTCTCTCCTCACTTTGTGCTTTCTAATTGCCCCTAATCCATGTGACATTTGATCTTGACCCTTGGTTCAAAATTTAGATGCAATCCTAGAGCACAATGGAAATCAAAATGACCTAGAAGCCCTTAATGATAAGTGAGCACTATATATATCTTCATATGATCAACCCACATAGCTTCTTAGCCTCACTATCCATTCAAAAACCCTAGCACACCAACTCCTCTCCTCCCTTCTCCCCTTGGCCGTAGCCCCTCACCCCTCCTCCTCCATTTTCTTTTCAACTTCCATCCACTAAATCACCTCAAACTCAATCCATATTCATATATCTTCTTTCTTTCATCCTTAATCCCACATCATCAAAGGGGTTGTTTCTTCAAGGTTGCGTGGTTGTTTGTTGATGACTTGTGAAGATTGTTGGTGATTTTGTTACTCTTGATCTTCATTTCTACTCTTGTTTAGCTTGGAACTAAGGTATAACCTAAAACCCTTTGCATTTTCATCCACTTTCTTGCATCAAAATCCTTTTTCAACTTATATTTGCATCTCATAACATCATTTAAATGTAGATTAGGGGCTGTTGTGGGTGAGAGTTGGCATCTCACCCACCAAATAAATTGTTCTTGTGACTATGTGTTGATTATGTGTTGTTCTTGTGATTTGCTCTTTGTTCATGTGATTTTCACCAAGTAAAATTTATTTTTCCTTACCTTTTCGCTTCGGCCTAGGGCCTCTCTTGTTGGATAACATGTTTTCTTGCTTGTTTCTTGAGTTTTGATGGAATAAAATTGGTTAAGTTAGTCCTTCATGCTCTAAGGTTTGATAGTGTAGAATTAGGGTTTTTATACTTTTTGTTCCCTCTTGTTTTTATGTTGAAAAATGATGAAATGGCAATTGATTAAGTATGAAATGCTTGTGTAGATCCTAGGATTTATATTTATTGTGTTCATTAATGTGTTTTGATGGAAAAATTTGATGAAATTTGTGCTTGAATATGCATGTGGTGCATTCGGCCAAGAGCCCCTTTTTGTGACCAAATTTTTGCTCAAAACTTTGTTGTTTTATCTTTTGATGGTGTGAGTAATTTGTGTGAATTGTGTTTTTTACTTTTTACCATTTCACCTTTTACTATTCATTTAAAATTTACCAATAGATAAAAACATTTTTACTTTCTACCAAAACTTAAAAACATTTTACTTTTTACCCAAAATCCCAAAAACACTTCCACCCTTTACTTTTTACCCCTTTACTCAAAATTTACACAAAGCTTTTACCATTTCAATAAACATTTACCACTTTATTTGAAATTTACCATTTGCATTCTCATCATTCTACCAACATGCATTTTTATCCTATTCATAGGCATTCAACTTTTTACCACATTGCATCAAATAACTTTTACCAAAACTCTTTCATTATTTTACCACTTCTCAATCATGCATACCTACCCAAAAAGACCAAAACATTTCGCACAATCTTCCTCATTCATTTAAAAACTCAAAAACATTTTTCCCTTTGCATACTTTGTTGATGATTAGGTGATATGATCTAGCACTTATGCCTAGCACATATCCCATGTGTTGGAGATCCCCTAAAGTGACTCAACATTTCATTTTACGCCTTACCTCATGATCAATTACTTCTTTCTTGTTGATGATTTAGTAATATGACTTGACACTTATGCATTTGTACATTGTTAATAAGTGTCAAGGACTACCAAAAGAAACTTAAGTCTTGTGTTTCTATTGTGGATCCCAAAATGATTCAATAAGTTACCTTTTGCAATTGCGGCAACTTGTAATTAGTTTTGAACATTACATATTTATGCATATTGCTTGTCTTTTGGATTTGTAATGCTTGTATGAAGTGTAATTAAGGGAATTGTATCTTGGTTAGAAATTGATATGTTGATGGAAATGTTCTACTTATCTTTCAAAACTTTTTCCAAATCAAATTCTTTTCCAAAACTAGTCTTCAAACCCAAGTCAAATGTTTTCTCAAACAAAAACTCTAAGGCATTTTTCTTAAATAAATCGTTAGTCATCACTCGAAGCCTTTGCTTGTTTGATCGCTAATGAGGAGTTATTAGTGGTAGTCACTCGAAGCCTTTGCTTGTTTGGCTATCATGAAAGCTCCCGCACCTTAACTAAAAAATAAATAAATTCCAATTTCAAAAACAACGTAATTATCACCAATGCTCACCTTTTCCAAAAATGATTTCAAAAAAGATAATAAAACGTTGTTACTTGTAGTCACTCGAAGCTTTTGCTTGTTTGATTACCGGTTTCGACTCTTTTCTTTCGAGTTAGTAATGAACGCCACTCGAAGCCGTTGCTTGTTTGGTATTCGTGAACACTTGAGTCCTATTTCAAAAACTCAAAAAAAATTAAATAATATAGAACACAAAAACATTTTCAAAACCGAAACACTAGAACTACGTAGCTTTGATCCCTCTTCCAGAGAGGGTACGTAGGAGCGGGTCGTAACCCGTCAAGCGCCCTTTTAAAAATCTTTGTTTTGTTCCGCTTTTCAAAGATACCAAAAATAATTTTCTTCTCAATAAAACCGTTTCTCAAACGAAATAAAAAGAAAGGAAGTAGAACAAAAATCATTTCAAGTCAACTTTTTCTAAGCCACACATCAAAGTTAATGGTTCCCTTTCGGTAGAAAGGAGGTGCGGGGTGCTAATACCTTCCCCGTACCTAACCGACCCCCGAACCTACATCTTTAGTTTTCGAAAGACCACCCGCCTTGTAAAAAAGGCTTTTTTTCAATGTTTTGGTCTTTAAATTAAAATATTGGTGGCGGCTCCAAAACTTTTTCCACGTTGTCAAACTGAGGAATCCTTAACCGGATTTTTCGGGGCGCAACAGCGAGAGGGAGAGGGAAGAAGAGAAGAGGAGAGTTTCCTCAAAGTTTAATGCATGGACCATCCATCCACACCAAAGTGATCAGCTCATCTTCCTCTTTCTATTGATAACCATTTCGAAATCATCACCCTCCTCCACCAGAAACCACCATTGATGACCACCCAAGCTCCATTGATCAAAACCAGAAAATCTGACCATTGCATGTTAACTTAGAGAGAGCCATAAGACAGATTTCAGTGCACATATCACACA
This sequence comes from Astragalus membranaceus, assembly GCA_039519185.1. NCBI lineage: Eukaryota > Viridiplantae > Streptophyta > Magnoliopsida > Fabales > Fabaceae > Astragalus > Astragalus membranaceus. Next base: position 101,796,395 of record CM076851.1, read on the forward strand.
TTGGAACAACCTAGGGAGAATCTCAGTGACTGGGTTTAGAGTATAAGCTATTGGGAAGCTGAGTATCAGTTTTGGGTTATTTGGAGCGGATTCGGGAGAGTTTGTGAGTCACCGTTCGTTCATATTCGAGAAGTTTCGGCGTCGGGTGAAATTGTCATCACCAAAAGGTGAGTTCTATACTCACTAGGGAAATTGATGTTAATATATGTGTTGTTGTTCCTTGATGAATATATGTTTTGATGACTGAAATTGGATGCTTATTGTGTTGATAATTTCACTGTGTGGAGACATTCGGGATAGATTCGGTTTTTTGGTAACTGGGACTGTTTTACCGGTTCAAAAATTATGTGACTTACTTTTTTAGAAACTAAATTGAATGCTTGTCATTTTGACATTTGTTTGGTCGCATTTGGAGTAGTATAGCTCCAGTTATGGGCATCCCAAGTGAGGGTAGAATTCTGGAGAGAATCTAGGGATAGGTTCGGTTTCTGGGTATCTGGGGATGATCTAGGTATCCAAAATTTTTATAACCTGCCATTTTGGAATCTAGACTCGATGCTTGACATTTTTGCTTTTGTTTGGTTGCAATTGGACTTGTGTGGCTCAAGATATGAGCAGTACAAGTTAGGTTAGAATTCTGGTGATAGTCCTGACATAGGTTCGATATTTTGAGCATAGCACTTTCAAATGAACTCCTTTTTGCATAATTTCTGTTTATTGGGAAACTAGTCAAGATTTTCTACTGTTTAGGCACAAGTTTCAGGTCATTTGGATTAGTTTTGAGCACTTTAGGAGAGTTCCAACTCAGGACACTGTCACTGTCCCATTTTCTAGACCTACTGCCTTGTTTGTGAAAACTGTACTATTTGACTCATCATTCTGAAATTATAAAAAAATACAGCCAAAGACTAGACTTCATAAGCTTTCCATAGAGAGGTCGTTCGCTAAATTTCAATGTCGTCTGGTTTGGTCTTTCGATTGTGAAAACAGGCGTCAAGCCACTTTGCGAAAATACGTTTTAGCCGTCAAGTTATGAGATTGCTTAATTGAGATTGTGTTTGATTATTATGATTGTTGTAACATCCCCAATTTCGCTAATTTAAATTATTTAAATTAGCAAGAGGTCAAGATGATTAATTAGCTTAGTTGATTAAGTGAGTTATGTTATGCTTGGGTGCTAAATTATATTAGTACTTAATTCGTCAATTAAAGGGTGAGCTAATTTGGGATCTTACGCGAGAAAACTAGGAAAAGGGTATTTTCGTCTTTTCTACCCATAAGTGAGTTTCAGCTACCCCGCCTTCCACGATTCATCCGCATACACACAAATTATTTATTGTATAGGAATTATTAAATTATGTGAGAAAAGAATGGATTAAGATAAATTAAGTGAGATTGAGGAGTATTGATCCTTAAGGGCATATTGGTCAATTCCCTATCCAATTTCTCTCAGCTGACCAAAAGCACATAAGTTCCAAAACATACTTCTCTTACTCAGAAAAAGGATAAGCTGAAAACAGAAAATGGAGAGGGTTGAGAGGTAGAGAAAACCATGGGAGAGGGAAGGGGATGAAGGGAGGAGACCTCCACCAATCCTTCATGCATGTCTATTCTATTTACACAATTGTGATCCTTATCCCTTCCTCTCCAAACTGATACTGATTTCACCACCAAAGAATCATCCATCCTCCTTTCACCATTTTCGGACCCAAGCTCCATTTTGGAGAAAAAGTTGAGTTCCTAGCTTGCATGTGATCTAAGTAGAGCTCTAGGAGTGATTTGAAGTATAGCATTTCAGTTGGGGTGTTGATGTGCAAGATGAGGAGCCACATTTCGAATTAGAAGCACATTTGGAGAAGGTTCAGTAGCTAGAGGTGCTGGGATTCGAAGTTGGGGTTGAAGATACTCAAGTTCACCAATAAGGAAGCAAATCCAGTAGAAAACCCGTATGACCTACCTTCATTGTTTTCGTCGTATCTCCATGTATTCAACTCTTTTGTTCACGATTTTTGTTTCTACACAAAAGGATTCAAAATGAGCACAAGAACCATCAGATTCCAATTAGAAATGAAGAAGATATTGTATCCACAAGTTCCAGTTGTGAATCAGCCACTGTCCTGGACCAGTCACCTTGTTTCGGGTATACCTCCCAATCTAATGGATGCATGCGTATGAACCTTTGACCATCAGAAAGTAGACACAATTATCGACACAATGGGCACTGGTTTGAGGGGTTTTGGCCACGATTTGACCAAGATACACGTGTTGCAAAACTGCTCACTGATACTGGAAGACGGATGTGGAGCTGGAAATGTTGGTTCGCTAAATGTCGGTTCGAATCGCCAAAGTTCGAGAGATGCAAATTCCGTAGACAAGGAGGAAGTTCAGTAGCTGGGATTTGTGTTTGGTTGCTGTTCCGAAGTTCAGTTTCGAGTATCGGACGAGTTCGGTGCGAGTACGTGATTACGGGGATCGTTCGAGAGGTTACGGTTCGGTCGTTTCCTGTGAGGACGTGATTTCTCACGAGGTCGTCAAATCGGTGAGTTCTGTACTCGCTTAGGGATGTTTTGATATTGAGTCGTTAAATTTTTGAAACGAAATCTTAAAAATCCGCTTTGTGAAAATTAGCGACGAAACCGTTTTTATCGAAAAACCGTAAATTGTGAAATGTTCGAATGGATTGAATTGTTGATTGATGATATGATAATATGTATTGTTTTGATTGTAATCTCTTTCGCTGGACTGGAATAATATTCGTTATGTTAGGATATCGACCGGAACGAAATTGGAATCGAAACGGACTTGGAAAAATGACACAGAATCGGAAATTTGGCCACCGAAAGGAACGCACGGATCGTGCCTCACAAGGGCACGGATCGTGCGCTTGGTTCGGTGCCAGCTTAAAATGAATTTTTGACACAGTACGGATCGTGCGCCTGGGTGGCACGAACCGTGCGCCCTGTAACATTTTTAAAACTGATATTTAATTGATACGCACGGGTCGTGCGCCTCTGGAGCACGGACCGTGCGGATCCTTCTGTTACCCTAACTCAAAAATCCTTTTAATCCGTTCCAAACGATTTCGATTCCTTTCCGATTGATTCCCCAATGTTTCCCAAGAATGGAAACACACTTATGTCATGAAATGAAGGAAGTTTATGGTCAATCTCATAAGTTATAAATGTTAAGGAAAAACCGTACATTAGTAAGACGCGAGTGTACACACTTTAATTCATAAATGTCAAGGTAAGAAATGTTAATTCACGGCAAAATACCTTCCCTTGTGGAAGGGTAGACGATACATGAATGAATTCTAGACGGCCCAATGCGGGTACATGCATATATATATATATAATATATATATATATATATATATATATATATATATATATATATATATATATATAATATACAAGAGGTTAAGGGTGACGACCCTTAGAGGATTAGCATACTAGGGGAGGGGAAGTCATGATCCCCAAAACCCAGACTCAAGAGGTTTCGCCCACTAGTAATAGCGGGATGGGTTCACCAAAGCCAAAGAAGTGCCTAAAAATAGGTAGGCTAAGGTGTTATGCTAAGATAATGAAATGAAAAGAAATCTAATGCGTAGTTGCTTAGTAGGGCTACAAATTACAAGAGGTAAAATATGATATGCTTCATGTGTCGCTTAGAAGGGCCATGAGCATAAAAGTTACATGAAATTACAATATGTCCACGTGGTTGCTTATTAGGGCCACGAATTCAAAGCAAAGGAAATAATGAACCGCTAGAGTTAGTAAGGGGTCTCGATAGGACTCACTGAGATAATGTTTATCTCACCCTTCATATTTTGTGGTTTTTACAGAGAAACAGGGGAAAGAAAAGGCGATGAAGCACGGTTAGCCGGTGCGACTCTTGGAGTCATTGAAGATTGAGTTTCATGTTTAGACCCTCGTCCCATTTACTGTTTCTATGTTATCGATTGTATAACAATCATGTATCAGTTGTGAAACTTAAGCATTTTCAGGAAGTTAATGAGGTTCATAGAACCATTTGATATGTATTATCGAAATTTTTAGTTTGTGTTCAATATTCATTAACAGGAAGTTACTCTGATGTATGCCATTTAGTGCATTTCGGTAATTCTACATGTTAGAATTTATCGGGGTGTTACAATTGTTATGTTGATGGATATGTGGATTGTTGGCTGGATAATATTACTATGAATATTGAACAAAACTAAACAATTTCCATTACCTTTCTTTCTTAATTCATTTTTTTACAAAAAACCACAAAATATAAATAGGGGACTAAGTCGACTGTACAGTCGGGTTAGTCTGCTTTTTAGGTCACTAATGAACCGTTACGGATCATGTCCTAAAATCCCTATTTAAAATAAATAATTTTTAAATTAAAAAATACAAACACATCTCTTTCATTTCGAAAATCAAAAATCTTATTTTCAAAGTAGGGGATTAAGCCGGTCGTACGGCCGGGTTAGTCATCGTTTTAGGATAAGTGAACTGTAGTCCTTCAGAGCCCCAGCGCTCCTTCAGCCCTCAGCGGCCCTTCAGAGCCCCAGCGCTCCTTCAGAGCCCCAGCGCTCCTTCAGACCCCCAATGGTCCTTCAACACAGATCACACAGTCCTAAAACCACTATATTAAAAAATACCAACCAACAAACATTTTATAACTAAAGAACGATGTAGCTTTGATTTCTCCATCGCACCTGGAGATACGTAGGAGCGGGGGCCCACTCCTGTCAAGCACAAAAAAACTAAAATTTTTATTAAGTCTTTTTCTTTCAATAAAAGGGTAAAAATTAACATTTTCAAAATTAATATTCCTTCCTACAACTAGTTAGCAGGTAACCTTCATTAGGAAGGATGTCGTGGGGTGCTAGTACCTTCCCCACGCATAACCGACTCCCGAACCCTTATCTGGTCTCAAGGACCCTTATCCATTCCAAAAGGGATTCTCCGATGTTTGCCCTAAAAATTAAACATTGGTGGCGGCTTCATTTTTGAACCTTCGAGGAATCCTCACCCGGATTTTTCGGTCGCTACACCAATCCCTGTGGGTTCGACCTTTCTTTCTACTATATTACTTGTGTGACTACGTATACTTGCGTATATAAAATCCACAACACCAGGAAAGACTAAAGATACCATCAATGCAAGGTTGGACTTGGTTAGTATGGGGTTGAGACCCGAATTGGGTTTGATAAAGAAGGGTACACGTACATATCTACCTCTGGCAGCTCATACTCTATCTGAAAAGGAGAAAACCGTCTTTTGTAAGTTTCTTCATGAAGTTAAAGTTCCAGAGGGGTACTCTTCAAATGATACGAACCTTGTATCGATGAAAGACCTCAAGTTGAAGTCTCTAAAGTCCCATGATTGTCAGTTCTCATGGAGAATTTGTTACCCATTGGTATACGATCCATTTTGCCCAACAAAGTGTGTCAGGTCATAACTAAACTTTGTTTCTTCTTTAAGGCGGTTTGTAGTAGAGCGATTGACCCTGGAAAGTTGCCAGCGTGGCAAAGATCAATTACTGTCACATTATGTGAGCTTGAGATGTTTTTCCCACCTTCATTCTTCGACATAATGATTCATCTAATAGTTCATCTGGTTAGAGAGACACAATTGTGTGGCCCATGATACATGAGATGGATGTACCCGTTTGAAAGTTACATGAAGATATTAAAAGGATATGTTAAAAACCGATCACGACCCGAGGGTTGTATTGCTGAGCGCTACATAGTTGAAGAAGCTATTGAGTTCTGCACTGGCTATCTATCGAGTGTTGAACATTCTGTGGGGCTGCCAAGGGAGCGTCACACAGGAAGCATTAGTAAAGGGATGACAGGAAGCAAAATAGTGATGGTAACAATGAAAGAACTATAGCAAGCGCACTTATATGTTCTACACAATGGCAGTGAGGTTGATTCATATGTTGTGAAACACATGGACAAGCTTAAGAGTGATTACCCAAGTAAGGGTCAAGTTTGGTTAAAAAAAGAACACAATAGGAGTTTCATAGTGTGGCTTAGAAATCACATTGGAGTGCATGATGTTTAGACCCATTGGATATTGTTGGCTGTTGATCCCAAAAGAGATGTGATTTTCTATTTGGATTCACTGCAAGGTCATTACAACAACTACCCCAAGTTGGTGGGAGTATTTAATAGGTGTGTATTTAGATCCATCGCATATTTCATAATTTAAATTATGTATGTATTTCGATTAATATAGTTATATGATGTTGTTTCAGTGCTTTGGCAACTTATTGGGGATTGCATGATGTTAGGACTGCGTACAAAAAATCATCATCTTCTACAAAATGGATATCAATAAAGGTAAGTTTATAATCAATATTCTTATGCATATGTAATTAATTAAATTTAATAACTAAGTAATCTTTTGTTTTATAGAGTCCCAAACAACCAAACGGCAATGATTGCGGGTACTATGTAATGAAGTTTATGAAGGACATCATCACTCACAACCAAATGGAAATCCCAATCCATGTATGTACTTTGATAGTTTGTTTTTTGACAAGTAATTCAATTTCTAATTGATATTGATATAATTCTAAGTTCATTTTATTTTGTTTTTTCAGTATTTTCCTGAATATGTGCGTGGAGCTCAATTTTCTGATGAGGAACTTACTGAGCTCAAAGGAGAGTGGTGTCGTCATGTTGCCGGTTTGATTCATGCAAATCAAAATTGATGTAATTTTTTTTGGATATCCTACCTCATTGGATATATGTTGTAATTTTTGTTGAACTTTTGGTACATGAGGATTTATGTAATTTTTGTTGGCACATATGTTGATAAATATATATATATATATATATATATATATATATATGTATGTTGGATTTATAAATTAGGTGGAATTTGATTTGAAATTGGTTTTTGATTTGGAACTTTATTTGGATGTTTGTTGTTGTTGCTGGTTGTTTGGTATTTGGTTTCTGGTTGCAGGGAGCTGGGAATTGGTAATATAGAAGAAGCAGACAAGAAATTCTTTAGAAAAAAATTAGGCATAAGGAGCGCTTTTACAAGAAAGCGCTACTTTTGGTTACATGCGCTAAGACCATAAGCAGCGTTTGATACAAAAAGCGCTACCTATTGTCTTAGATGCCAAATCTACGAATAAGGAGCGCTTGTACTAAAAAGCGCTACTCTTGCTTAGATGCGCTAAGACCATAAGTAGCGCTTTTTACAGCAAGCGCTACGTATGGTCTAAGCGCATCCGAGAATAAAGAGCGCTTACACTAAAAAGCGCTCCTCTTGCCTGTTCAGTGGTAGCGCTTTTCGAGCGCTGCCTTTGGGGGATTGGCAACAGGAGCGCAATCTATAGGAGCGCCCGCAAGCGCTACTGATGGCCCAAAAAAAGCGCTCCCCATCCCTAAATCTGTTGTAGTGAAAGGAGTAGGTATAGTAGGTAAAATAAACTCTGCTCAGATTCAAAATGTTCAATTTGTTAAGGGATTAAAACACAACTTACTCAGTGTGAATCAGTTATGTGATTCTAGACATGAAGTGTGTTTTAAATCTGATGCATGTAGAATAAGTAGCTTAGAGTCTGGAAAAACAATTTTTACTGGTCATAGAACAAACAATCTCTACAGCATTTGTCTTGATGATTTACCAAATCAAATGTGTCGTATTTCAAAAGAAGATGACAAATGGATGTGGCATAGGAGATTTGGTCATATTAGCATGAAAACCCTTTCAAAATTGGCCAAACTTGATTTAGTCAGACGGCTTTCAAAGATTAAGTATGAGAAGGATAAATCATGTGAAGCATGCATTCAATAAAAGTATGTCAAATCATCTTTTAAACCTATCAACATGATTTCCACTCAGAAACCTTTGGAACTTCTGCATATGGATCTATTTGGTCCTACCAAGCATGCTAGCCTAACTGGAAAAATATATGGCTTTGTTATAGTTGATGATTATTCTAGGTTCACATGGGTGATTTTTCTAAAACACAAAGATGAGGCCTTTGAAAGCTTCAAGACATTTTTTAAAAGAGTTCAAAATGAGAAGGGTTCTAACATTGTTGCAATTAGAAATGACCATGGAGGGGAATTTGAAAATACTATGTTTAAAACCTTTCTTGAAGAAAATGGTGTGTCACACAACTTTTCTTGTCCAAGAACTCCTCAACAAAATGGTGTAGTTGAAAGAAAGAATAGAACATTGCAAGAAATGGCTAGAACATTGCTTAGTGATTCCAAAATTGAAAAGTACTTTTGGGCTGAAGCAGTAAGCACTGCTTGCTATATTTTGAATAGAGCAACAATTATAAAAACTCTGAACAAAACCCCATATGAACTCTAGAAAGGAATGAAGCCCATTATATCTTATTTTCATGTAATTGGATGCAACTGCTATGTTTTAAATAACAGTGACAATTTGGGAAAGTTTGATGCTAAGTCTGATCCTGCACTATTTTTTGGATATTCTCTCACATCAAAAGCATATAGAGTTGATAATCTTAGGACTAAAGATGTTGAAGAAAGCATGCATGTTATGTTTATAGTCTTAGGACTAACAGTTCAATAGAAAGAAATGAGGATGATGAGATAGATGCAGAAAAGACAGATGAGAAGGGTGACGAAATTTATGAGAAAACATAATCTGATTCTGCTCTTGACCCTTCTCAACTTCCAAACAATCCTCAAAATAAACCAACTCAAGCCTCTGAGCTACCAAGGAGTTGGATATTCGTTACTCACCATCCTCAAGAGCGAATGATTGGAGAAACTTCTGAACCAGTTAAGACCAGAAGTTCATTCAGGAGAGAAGCTTCTCACAGTGCCTTAATTTCAGCATTAGAACCAAAAAATATAAATGAAGCAATTACCGATGAATCATGGATAGAAGCAATGCAAGAGGAGCTTGCTCAATTTGAGAATAATGAGGTATGGAACTTAGTCCCATCTCCAAAGCACCAATCTGTTATTGGCACAAAATGGGTTTTTAGAAACAAGATGGATGAAAATGGTAAGGTTATCAGAAAAAAGGCAAGGCTAGTTGCTATAGGTTATAATCAACAGGAAGGTATTTACTATGATGAAACATTTTCTTCTGTCGCTAGATTAGAAGCTATTAGAATACTTCTTGCTTTTGCTGCTCACAAAGATTTCTAAATGAGGAAGTGTAAGTACACCAACCTCCTGGTTTCACTGATCAAAAGCATCCTGATCATGTTTTTAAACTAACTAAAGCTCTCTATGGTCTCAAACAAGCTCCCAGAGCATGGTATGAGAGACTTAGTACCTTTTTGAACAAAAATGTTTTTCAAGAGGAAAAATTGATGTTACACTTTTTAGAAAAACCCTCAAAGATGAATTATTGATTGTTCAAATTTTTGTTGATGACATCATATTTGGAGCTACAAATGAAAAGCTTTGTAATGACTTTGGAAAATTAATGAAAATTGAGTTTGAAATGAGTCTTATGGGTGAACTAAGGTATTTCCTTGGTTTGCAAATTAAGCAACTTAAGAAGGGTATCTTCATCTCTCAAGAGAAGTATATCAGACCTTCTTAAGAAGTATAAGATGAGTGATGCCAAATCTATGGCCACTCCAACTTGAAAAATATGAGAAGGGTAACCCTGTTTTTGAAATAGAGTATAGAGGCGTGATAGGTTCCCTATTATATCTAACTGCAAGTAGACCAAACATAGTCTTCTATGTAGGACTATGTGCTAGATTCCAAACTACTCCTTAAGAATCTCACCTTACTGCTGTCAAGAGAGTTTTTAGATATCTTGTTGGAACACCTAACCTTGTTCTTTGGTACAAAAAGAAAACACATTTTGATCTTATAGGGTACTGTGATGCTGACTATGCTGGAGACAAAATGGAAAGAAAAAGCACAAGTGTGTCAACTACTTAGGGAGTCACTCATCTCATGGTCATGCAGAAAGCAAAGCACAATTGCCCTTTCAACAATAGAAGCTGAGTATGTCTCTGCTGCTGGCTGTTTCTCTCAAATCCTATGGATCAAGAACCAACTTGAAGATTTCTCTTTAAGTTACTCAGGTATTCCAATATTTTGGAACAATACAAGTGCTATTAATCTATCTAAGAATCCCATTCAGCACTCTAGATCAAAGCACATTGATATCAAGCATCATTTCATTAGAGACTATGTGCAAAAGAAAAACATTGAACTTGTTTTTGTGGATACTAAATATCAACTAGCAGATATTTTCACTAAACCCCTCTTAGAGGAAAGTTTTAGTTTCATTAAAAGAAAAAGAGAAACAACCTTCTGAACCGAAAACAGAGCAAAGGCGTGAAACAAAATAGAAAAAGAGAAATGAGGAAAAAGGGAAACAGAAGGTTTAAACTCCTCAAACCAGGGGAGTTAAAAAGGCTTAAGCAAGCAAGAAAAGAAAGGAACCAGAAAGATCAAAATGGGCATCAAAACCCATTGTTTCAGGATAAAAGAAGTGTGGATGGAATGTCACTCCCCTTCTCACTCAATAGAAATGGGATGACTTCATCACACTAGATGATTTGGTTTATAAGGAAAGGATAAGAGAGTTCTTCAAATGTGCCTCCATAAGATATGATCCTCCAAGGATCATTACACAAGTCAAAAAGAGGGAAATAGAGGTATCTTCAATCTCTCTGGGTAGAGCACTGAATATACCAGATGAAGGAGTGCAAATTTATGAAGAAAACTGGTGTGAGAAGGTTGGTATCACACAAGAGGAATACAAGACCACCCTTCTCAAGGATCCTTCTCTTCCCGTGACAGCACCAAACCTTAAAGACATGGTGAGAATTCTTCACCATATATGTTCCCACACTCTTCTCCCTAGAGCTGGATCATTTGAGAAAGTAACCACTTGAGATTCTATCCTACTATATCACCTTGTCTAGAACAAACCAATCAGCCTACCTTTCCTCATGATTCATCACATGATCAATTCCATTAGAGCTGATAAAGCCTCTACCTCGCTCCCTTATAGAAAAGCCCTAGCCAAAGTCTTTAACCACTATAAGATCAACATTTCCAGTGAAGAATGAGTAGTTGAAAAGAAGGTTTTCACTGCAAAGAACCTCAAACTTATGGGTATTGAGATCACTCCTACAACTGAGGAAAAGAAAGAAAAATGGAAGAAGAAACAAAAGACCAAAATAGTCTGAAGTGTGTCTGCTGATGCAAGTACAGAAGAAACACTTGCTAAAGTTATAAGAAGGGAGACAAAGAGTAAGAAGAAAAATGATCCTCAAGTAGAAGAGAAGAAATGAAATTGACCTAGAGATGGGTCAAGAAGAAGAAATGGCAGATTCTGAGAAGGTTCAGAATGAAGAAGAAAATGCTAAGAAAGATGCTCCTGTAGAAAAGAATGCATTTGAGGAGAAGAGAATCTCTCAACAAGAGCCAACTACAGCTAACTCTGATGATTAGAGAACCCTCACAAAGAAGGCAGGTTCTGAAAGCTCCTCCTCAGCATCTAGAGTGGTGATAGCACCACCATTTAGGTTCTACTGCAGAACAAAGGAAAGAACGGTTTGGAAACCTGTTGATCAAGAAGTGACAAGCAATCTAGTGCAACAGTTTAATGAGGCAGTTGCTCAAAATGAAGGATTCATCACACCAGAGAAGGCTTCTGGTGGTGAAAATACAAGAGAGATGACTGAGGAACTTAACCTCAATTCTTCGAGTGAGCATGGTTCAGAAAGAACTTTGGTGCTTCAAGACACTACTCCATTCGATATGAATGTTGAAGCCACAGAAGAAACAGTACAAGAGGTTGTAGCAGAAGATAAGGTCACTGAAGATCCGTTACAAGAAGCTACAGAACAAGAGAAGGTTACAGAAGAACCTGAGAAGGTTCAAACAGCTGAAGAGAAAGATGATTCTGCAAAAGAAGAGCTCAGGGGGAGCTTTACCAAGAAAACACTTCATCACCAGTTATCCAAACCCCTCTCCCATATCTGTTCAATGAATAGATGCCAACTCTTCCACCCTTCTCACCAATCACAAACATACCCTTCTCAGCTCAAAACCAAACTATAGCCACTGCTCCTCCACAACAAACCTCACCAATTAAAACTGTCTCTCGTACCACTTACCATAATCTTGATCAACTGTTAGCTGCGATTAATTTAGAGCATGGTATTCCCTCTCCTCTCCAAACTAACAACACAATAACCTCCTCAAACATCAACCAGTTACTGAACCTCAATCATTCTCCCATAGATGATTCCCCTCAGCCAAGAATACCTTCAACCAACACCCAATCTCACCCTTCTGACATGCCATCAAAATTTGGGTCTCTGGATTCCTCTTTCTTCAATGTTGGCCAACCTTCTGGTGTTGCTCATGAGAAAATTGCTGGGGAATCTAAAGAGAAGAGCTCAGCTGAACCTGAAGCCCTTGTGTCCCACATGTCCAAAATGGAGAAAATGATGAGAAGAATGAAGGCCTTGCTGAAGAGTGTGCTTGAAGGTCAAGCTATTCTCCAACAAGGTCAGAGAGCTCAAGCTGCTGGTGATGAGCAGTATCAGAACTGGATACTGCAGCAAGGGAAGACCACACTTGCTCCCACTCTTTCCACTTCAGAATTTGGTCCATTCCCTCAATTTCCAGATATTTCAAGACCTGCTACTTCTTCCTCTTCTGAGGGGTCTTCCCCATCGAAGTAGTAGCTTAATGTCTCTGTGTTCTTCACCCTTTCTGATGTGTACCAAAAGGGGGAGAAGAGTAGATTAAGTTTAGGTTCTCACTTGTTTTTAATTTCTAGGCACATGCTAAGAACATAACTCTTGTAATCATGTCAATGATTTTTTGATGAGCTGAATGAAATATATGTTATTATTCGGTATCTGAAATGTATTCAAAAATAAATTATCAATCATACATGCACATTCTCAGGGGGGGTAAATTGTTAATACCCTTGAAAATTTTAAACAATCAGAAAACTTAATCCATCTCTCAAACATAAAAAAGGGGGAGAGTGCTGAGGCAAAATCCCAAGTCAAGTTTTGATGATTAACAAACTTCAAATGTGAGAAGCTTAAGTTATCTGAGTTCATATGCTACTAATGTTTCTTCTTGAATAAAATATAAGAACGGGAAATGTTAGTTAAAATCTCAAGAAGATATCTGCTTAAGAGAAGCATAAATGAGAAGACTTGAAAAATAACAACAAAAGTAGTTTTGACTATAAGCAAACAAAGAAGGAAGACCTCTCTTGACATGACCAAAGAATCAAGACCAAATCGGTTAACTTGAGAAAGATCATCATGAGAAGAGTCATCATATTTGAAGTCAACATGAGAAGAATCATAAGAAGAGTCAACCTCAGAAGAGTCATGATGAGAAAGGTCATCATGAGAAGAGTCATCAGAAGAGTCATGATGAGAAGAGTCATCAAAAGAATCAAGATGAGAAGCATCACAATAAGAAGAGTCAAGTTGAGAAGCATCATGATCAGAACAGTCAAGATCAGAAGTGTCATGACGAGAACAGTCAAGTTGAGAAGAGTCACCATGAGAAGCATCATCATAAGAAGCATCAACTTGAGAAGTATTAACTTCAAAAGCATCATCTTCAGAAGACTCAAAGAAGAGAAGAGCCAAAGATGAGAAGAGTGATGACAACTGTATAAGTGTTGTCTTCTGGAGAAGTGCAGAAATACAGCTGTTTAAAGTGCTGTCTTGAAGCCAAAGGCACTCCAACGGCTATAAACAGCCATAAACTTTTGGCAACGGCTATCTCTCATGGACCAGAGTTTATTACACACATGTTCAGCTATAAATAAACGCAGTGGATCATTGTTGAGCTGTGTGGGAGTACTTTGAGCCTAAATCCTCCAATATTCTCAAGCGTCAAGTTTTCTCTCATCCATACTCAGCTGCTTCAAAACAGTAGGGATTCTTTTATTTCTGAGTATGTATTATAGCTTGTGTTTAGTTTCTGTTGAAACACCATTTGTATTAACCAAGCTCTAGAAATCTCATAAACACCCCCAAAACCAGAAAGTGTAAAAAACCTGTTGTAAACCTTCTTAAACCTGTTGTAAACCAGACGCCTGTAAGAAACCTTCTCAAGTAGCATGTGTTGTTGTAGAGCTTGAGAAGTGAGTTACTTCTGTGTTAGAAGCTACCTAGTAGATCGGAATGATCATATTAGGTGTGAGAACAGTAGGTAGAGCTCTGTGAAGAAAACTAACAGAGAACTTTAAGCCTAGGCTGGTTGTAAAGTTGTAACTATCTGGATAATAGTGGAAATACTCACAGGGTGTGAGGAGTAGACATAGCTCAGGGTTTTGGGTGAACCATTATACATCATGGTGTTATTTACAGCTTTTCTAAGTAGATTTACACTGCACTTAAAACTCTCCATTTGGAGAAGTTTTAAAAAAACTAAGATGACAGCTTCTGCTGACCGTTCTCTAGCACTCACTATTTTTCTTAAAACAATATTATTACAACCCTTCTCAATTACCTTCAGAATGGTAGAATACAAACATCATTCTTAAGTTGTCTACACTTAAGTCAATCTCTTCAAACACTATCTCTTGCCTTAGAAAAGCTATTATGAAAATCAACTTAATCTCATTGTTGGTAGCTATATTGAGAAGAAAGAAGTAACTGACCCTTCTCAACTCAGTTACATAATTGAGAAGACAGTTTCACCTTACCCTTCTCTACTCACGATCAAAGTTGAGAAGGTTGTTTTCAATCACCCTTCTCAACTCAGCACAGACAATCACAATATCTAATTATACTTGTGAAGTTAGTTATCTTGTTTCCGGTTAATTTTAAAAGGGTCACAATTGCAACCCCCCTTCCTTGTGACACTCAGTGACTTCAATTCTATGGCATCAGTTGTTGTGGCACTGAACAAACGTATGAATATACCATAAAGCGCAAAGTTCTTTCTCAAAACATTCTTTAACCCTTGTTTTGTGTTTTCTTACATATTTGATTATTTACAAGACAATTTTAGTGAGATTCAAGTAATAATTTAATTCTTAGAAGCAAAAATGGCTCTATATAAAATAGAGTCATCACACTCCCAAACTTAAACCATTATTTGTCCTCAAGAAATTACAATTGGAACAAGATTAATTTAGATAGACTTTGAAAATTAGAAGAATAGATCAGCTATTTCCTTTGCTCAAACAGATTTTCAAAACTGGGCTTAGAGGTTCTATTCTTCACAACGCACACGTGATGTTGCAGCATTGAATGTTGTGGCATCAAACACACACCATTGTTTACAACATTCAGAATTATTACTGCTCATTTGTGTGAGTGTGTGACTGCTGAACTCAGATTGATTCTTAGTTGGTTTTGAAAGTCCTCCTAGCCTTGAAAAGAGTAGTTTGCTTTCAATCTAGTCAAAGGTTTTTCAAAAAGTAGAATAGCCTAACAACTTCATCATAAGTATTGGGGGGCTTCAAAGCATGACAAAGGGCTTGGTTCAAGTACTTCAGAACAGATTTGGTCTGTGCACTTTTTATTTCCTAATTTTTTTTTCTTTTCCTCTCATTTCTTTTCTAGGTTGATCATCTTTTGATTGAAACCATAATGGTGCCTCCACAAAATGGCCTCCCTACTCAATGAACAACCCTGCTGCATTGCTCTTGTTTTTCTGTTTTTGATTTTTCTTTCTTTTCTTCTTTGCTTTTCTAAGCAACTACATCATTATTCTATTTTTTTTTCTATTGTTTAGTGCACCAATCTTTTTCTTTCTTAATACTTTGGCCTTAGTATAGCCGATGCACCCCCAAACTTAGTTTCATATGCTATTCTAAATTTTTAGTAGAAATTTGACCTAGATGTTAGTTCACTAACACTAGTCTTAGCAATATATTATTTCTAGCAAACTAAGTTTCTTTCTAAGTTCAGAGTTTGTGTGGAAGCAGCAATAAGACTACTCATTTTTTAACAATTCTACTCTAAACACACACATTTTAATCTTCATCAAATCTAACCTATAAACCACAGTTTTTATTTATAGTTGATCACCCTTCTAATCCCTTAGCCTATAAAACATAAAGAAAAAACTCTCCCACACATTAAAACACTCATCACTTATTACTGCAAGTTCACAAAATATAGCATTCAAATATCCATATCCCTTTCCCCCCAACTTAAAATCCAGCAGTGTCCTCACTGCACCTACATAACTAAGGGGAGAATAGTGTTCAAAAAAGTGTGCAAAGGGTAATTAAACACAACCATAGTTACAATTTCGTGAAGAACTCACCTTGAAATGCCGAAATCAACTTAAAGCAAGCAAGAAGACGAATTCGAAATACTATCCAAGCCCCCAAATGCCCCAAATTCGTCACCCACCTTCAAACACTCTAGTTGATGGCTTTAAATCACAATGTAGCTAGAAAATCACTATTATTAAGCTCCCAATGGCACATGCAAACCCATATTTTTCAGTTTCCCCAACCTTCAAAACCCAAATACAAACTTTGGAAGAAATGGGGGAAATGCTTCAAGTGAGTTCTTGTTTCTTTGAGATGAGAAGAATGTGGTGAACAATGGGGATGAAAGTGTGAAGAAATTTCAGTTGCAAATCTTTCTCTCATTCTTCCTTCTCACTCTCTCTCTGTCTCACTCCCTTTCTCTCTTCTCTTTTTTTCTTTCGTTTCTCTCTCTCCCTCTCTCAACACTTCTCACTCTTTTGTTATTTCTAAAATTGATAGTGCGTGTGGGTGTGAGTGTGTTTTATGAGAGTAAGTGAAAAGTGTGAGTGAAGTGTTTTCAAGATGAGGGTGTTAAGGAAATTTGGTGAAAAGACTGTTTTACCCCTACACTAAATCCCTCACTTAAAACCCATTTTTTATCAAATAATCAATCAACAATGTATACAATCAACACAATTAGGCAATTATACTCATCAATCATCTATTCAAACATACTCAATCAACTTAATTAGAAATCAATTGAATAAAATCACCTACTAATCTCAAGAATTAAGATTAGCCACTTTGGGGGATGTTACACGCATTTGGTGTTGTGGCAATATTTCCTCCCCACCTGAAATTGGGGTGATTTCTGCAGCCAAGATTGTAAGTGTTTGAGTAAGGGTTATTGTTTTTATTGTGCCCCACATAGTTGACAGAAATATGGTTGTTGAGGCATTCTTCATACAGGTGTCCTCCTCCACAGTATAGACAGCTGGTTGTTCCTGGAGGAGCCTGTTCAATGGCATCTACTGTTGTTTCTGATAATGCTGCAGCATTGGATGCTACAGCATTGGTGTTGCTGAGGTTCTTTATCATGTTGGTGAGGGAAACTACTTGACCTGATAATGCTGCTACTTCACTGACTTCATGGATCCCAGCCATTTTCTTTTGAGCATTGAGTCTTTCTGTAGGCTTGGTAGCTGTTGGTGGCAATATTCTCTATCAACTTTCAAGCTTCATTGTAGGAAGAGTTTAGTAGCACTCCTCCTGATGATGCATCTAGCATGAGTCTGGTTTGTGGCTCCAATCCATTGTAGAAAGTCACCATCTGAATAATGACAGGTATCCCATGGTGTGGACATTTTCTCAGTAGATCCATCCATCTTTCCCATGCTTCAAACAGTGACTCAAATTTATTTTGTTTGAAGGAAGTGATTTCATTTCTCATCCTGGCATTTTTGATAGGTGAAAAATATTTTGCTAAAATTTTTTCTGCCATTTCATTCCAAGAAGTGATAGAGTTAGGCTCTAAAGAATTTAGCCAAGCCTTAGCTCTATCCTTCAAGGAATATGGAAATAATTTCATTCTAAAAGCATCTTCACTAACACCAGGGATGATGAAATTACAACACACTTCCAAAAATTGTTTTAAGTGCAAATAGGGATCCTCATGAGGAGAACCACCAAATTGACCTACTGTTTGTAACATTTGGAAATTCATGGGCTTGAATTCAAAATGTGTGGCATTGATTTCAGGCCTGACTATGCTAGTTTGCATGGTTTTAGGATAAAACACATCATAGTCTCTCATTGGCCTATCTCTATCATTCACCATGCCCGCAGCTCCTATATTGATGAACTGCTGAATCACTTGAGGATCTGTGAGTTCCTTGTATAGAGCCTCCTTTGGGGGGATTTCTCCCAGAATCTCTGCCAATACCTTGATCAGACATTGTTTGTCTGTTGTTGCCTTTGTTCTGTTGCTGTTTTGAATGCTTCTCAACCTTCTAAATTTCCTTTATATTTTAGGGTCTAACTGGAATTCTGGTGTATGGGACCTGTGCATAAAAATGCCACACACAAGGAAAGCACCAGAGTAAAATGATCACCAAATTACTACTAATCTAAATTATAAAATTAATGGAATCCCCGGTAACGGCGCCAAAAACTTGTTGTGCTTGGTTTATATACACAAAGGTATGTGCAAGTGTACACAATCGTAACAAGTAATAATTAAGTTGAGATCGTACCCACAGGGATCTCCTCGATGGCAATCCCAAACCTTGGTACCCTCCTAGGTCGGGGGATCTCCTCGATGGTGATCCCTGGCGGCGCCCTCGTGGGTGCCGGCTTATGGCTGTCTTCGTATGAGAGCTGTGAAGCTTGATCCGGCGCCCTGCCAGGCACCCTCCTGGGTGCCAGCTTGTGGCGCCCTGCCTATTCTGCCTAGGGGGGAAGTGATGTACACGTCTTGTAGCCACCATCGCCTGAGGAGGGGTTCCCCAGCCGGGGGGAGGCTGTACAGGTAAAGAAGCGAATTTCCCTTCAATCTATCTTGGGTGAGCTTCTTGCTGCAGCATTGTCGGAGTGCGATTACACAAATGGTCCCTCCGGTTGGGGCGTGGGTATGGCCACGCTTCGGACACGGGGCCTGAGCTTGGGAGCCAAAGGGTAGCAACAGAAAGGTTGAATGAGTAGTGATTTGAGAGATAAAAACCTCCCACTGTGGTCGCAAATGTTCTGTACCTAGCAGTATTTTGATAGGCTGCTATTGGTAGGTCTCTTGCTGCCCTGGCAGTAGGTCAGTGAGCGCCCGGGGGGGTACCTACAAAGCCACTCCGACGCTCAAGTCAGTATGAGAATAAGCTAGTGAATTTGGAAGGGAATAGTGTGTACCGTATAAATGGCTAAGCGAGCCGGTATTTATAGGAAATCGATGCTCGTTGTGCATCGTCGGATCAGTGGAGGCGATCTGAACCCTCCAAGCGTTCTGGGCTTGTATGTTGCGGATATGGCCGTATCGGTTGGGCTGATCCATATCCAATTGCTAAACGCACCCCCTGGTTTTGCTAATGGACCTCTTGGTCCAGTCCAGAACAAATAGGAAGAAATTATGGATAATTAAAAATGATATTATTTTAACATATGTACTTTTTTAACGCCTGGAATTAAAAAATTTATGATATTAATGGATATTAGCGGCTTAATATTTTTCATGCCACTCTTCTTATTCCCCATTCTCGATCCTCATCAGGTGTTTCCCCATTAGAATAATACCTTTTAAATGAATATAAAAAGGGAAAATATATAAAAGACTAAATAAATTGATATTGATTTTGTCTTTTAGGATAAACTTGAATAGTAAGAAAGCTTTTGTATGGAATGTAATGAATTTCAATCAATTGTGGATATCTCTTTGTAACTTCCCTAGTCTTTTAGTCGACATCAAAGATTAGAAGTACCTTTAGTTTGAATTTCAAATAACACATAAGTGTTATGGATCGAGTGAATTAATTTCGGCTCTCAAATAACTCAGTGAAACAGCCTTGTGTATCCTTTCCGATACTAAACTCGAAATACTTTTCATGAGATCGCAAGAGTCATGAAGCCCATTAGAGTAATAATATACTTTCCCAATACCGTTGCATAGAACTCTTCGCAAAAGAAATGCTTTTGACTTTATTTTAATATTAAATACCATTACTCTTATATCCAAATACCAAATTACCATAATAATAGTAATAGTGATGAATCTTAAAACGCAAGATTGCCTTGTATTCCTCTATAGAAAAATCTTGATTCTTGTTCTATAATACAATAGGCTCACTCACAGAGCAAACAATATAAAACCCAATACTACTCGACCTTAAAAAAATACAAATGTGTTGCTCTTTATAGCAATCTATTAAAGATAATAGTATCCATTTTCCCTCGATAGTTCATAATCATAAAAATATTCACTAAAAAAAAATATGATAGCTATTAATATTGCAAAATACATAATATCATAATGTTATTTGTTTCTATGAAACACAATATATAAAATGTACATTTCCTCTTAAATACACTTATAGTCAAAATAATTCACACAATATATTCATTTCTCCTGCAAATACATAAAATATATTCCTTCTTTCTAAAAATCGTAAACAGAACTTCTTTGCATCGGATAACCCGGCTACCCTGCTAATCTGAAAAACCACAAAACATAAAAGGTGAGATTTCAATGAAATCGCAATGAGTTCCTAGCATGTGGCTCACCAATATCTCTTACGGTGTATTTTACCATTTTTCTTTGCCACTAGTGCACTCCATGTGATGGTGTAGTCTTACATGAATATAAATGCTCCCAAACTTTCGTCAGAAACCCGTTACCCAACTAACTAGAAGGGCTTCAGACGAGCAGTAGACTCGGGACCATGACCTCCCTCTCTACAGACACTATCCATCCTTTAGTAATTTTTAGAATCTTTTGTTAAACGCGTTGAGACCTTTCTCTCAACCTATATACCTCTATTTCAATGGATAATTCATCTACTATTCTGAGTTAGATTGTTCACTCTCGATGGTTAGTCATACATCAAATGTAAGCCATCTTCATATCATCAAGCATGGTAATTAATGATATAGATGTGTCACACAACATGTTATAGATATGCATCAAAGGTTAATAGCATTTTCACTATGCATCAAGGTAATGGTTAGGATAGGTCAAGAAGATTTTTTAGAATGAGTTTGAAAACAAAATTCATTGTTTTTCTTATAAATGTATATCTTTTCATTATCTTTCCAATGCATCCAAGGACACCTAAATCGGAGTTCCGAATCAAAAGTTATGGATAAAACAGTCAGAAGGCCACAGAAAGGTCTGCGAACTAGAAGCTTGCATGGAGCGTACTGGAGCTCGGACCGTGCTGTTCTAGCAGAGTCTAGAATTCATGTTTTTATGCTTCTAAATTCTTCCCAAAGGCTCCTAACCTACCCTAACTAGCATACAATCACATTAAACATCACAAATCACCCAATTACAGCTCAAACAAACAACTATACATCAAATTCACACATCAATTTTGCTAGGGTACACAATCATACCAACATTCAATTTGGGACCAAAACATACTTATGGTGAGTCCATGCATATCAACTTGCAACACTAATTTTTAGCAACCAGTTTTAGTATCTCGTCTTTAAAAACACGGAGTATAAGAAACCCTAAGATTTATGAGGAGAAGGGTGAAAGGAACTCACTTGTGAAGCACATTACTTGATAACAACTAAAGTTCTTCTTCATGAAACTAAGATGAACTTCAAATGCTTCCAATCAACAATATTGACCCCATCATTCTGTTTTTTTACTTCTACCCCAAGTGCAACTCCCTAAACTTCAATACCTAGCTCATCCCCCAACATGCAAGTGCCAAAGTCACCTTTTTGAGCCCCCAACATCCATGTAAAATGAGTTGGAGAGGGAAATAGGTTGGTTTCTTCAAAACTCTGTTTTTGAAGCTAACATGATGATAATTCAGACTTGGGGAAAAGAATGTGGTAGAAATGTATTTGATGTTTGCATGCAATGCTCTTGGTGATGTAGGGTTTCATCACCTTCAAGTTCACTTCTCTCTCTTTCTCCTCTTCTCCCCATCGAAACCCACTCTTCCTCTCTCTTATTTCCCTTCTTGTGCTTCAGTTGAGTGCTTTAAAAGAATGGGTAGGGCTGTCTTGCATTTGGGATGGGCAAGGTAGTAACATCATTTTTCTACTTACACCCTTCCCTTCAAATACACTTAAAAGACTCTATTAATAACTCAACCACAATAATGTCCCATTTAATAAATCACGATATGTATGAGACATTTTACAGTCATATGTTATATAATTCTATAAGACATATTGATAATCACATAATTAAATATATATAATCAAGTTGTCATAAGTATCATTTAAACTATAACAATCACACAAAGCTTGTCAAACTCATTGATTTTTAAATAATTTGTCAATCATAAATGATCCTATTTTAGAATCTCTTCTCGACCTAGTTGGTCGAGTTTCGGGGTATTACATTACTTCCCACCATTAGGTTTTTTGTCCTCAAAAATCGGGATGACTAATCCCTAAACTCATTATGTTCCATTAGGTACTCATATAAAATTAAACTCATTAAAAACATATATACTCACATCATTTCCCTATTCAATTTCAAACATAATCTAATTACACATCCTAAAAGAGGAGAAGCAAGCAATAATCATTTTTGTAAAACATCTATGGATATTTTAGTATAACATGGAAACCAAACTACCCATCTAGTGAACATCGTCATGCAATTAAATGAAGAAGTAAAGGATTGACGTCCCAACCAAGCAATCCATAGTTAATAACGTGTACATGCAAATTATCTTTTCCAATATCATTACACACATATGATTCATATATCACATATAGTTATAGCTACTCCAAATTGTTTTCAGAAAATATGTCGCAACTTTAACAAGAGGCGTGTTTCTCATCCAAACCAGGCTCCAAGAAAGAAGATTAAGAAGATGTTCCCTAAGTAATGTGCTGAAATATTCATTAGAATTTGTTTAAAAAAATGATCAAAAGAAAAGCTTTTAGGAAAAATAAAATTCATTCTTATGTTTCACCTTAAGGAAGATTCGAGGTTAATAAAAAAAATACTCATGTGAACAAACTTGAACATGAAATGAAATTTTAAACTTGTAACATGCCTACCATATATATTATGGAAAACATCCATACACGTGAAGATGAATATATATATATATATATATATATATATATATATATATATATATATATATATATATAGAGAGAGAGAGAGAGAGAGAGAGAGAGAGAGAGAGAGAGAGAGAGAGAGAGAGAGATCTTTACACCCGAATGAAAAAAATCAAGGCACAAGACCAAGTTCAGAATTGAAAGGAAAATTGATGTTCACGAATTCTCAAAATAAGTTTCAACCAGGGACATACGGATAAGTAAAGCAAATAAAATTAAAAGCACACTACAAAGTTTACATTAGCCTCAGCGAAATTTTGATTTGTTGAACTTAATTTAGATAATCACTAGTTTTTTTACCCGTGCATGCGCACGGATGATACTATATTTGTTATAATTTTCTATGAAATTATAAATACGTTGAAAGTTGTAAAATGTAATAAAAGAAAAAGGAAAAACTCGATAAAATGCGATATTTCAAATTTATTAAAATAGCTGTATTGCAAAAAGTTAAAAAAAGTCAGTATCTTTTTATAACTTTAATAATGGAGTAAAAATGAAGAAAAGGGAAAATGAGATTTAAGGTAAAATATGCACCCCCGTTGGTGCTTCCGTTGGCACTCCCGCTGGCACTCACGTTGGCGCTCTCTTTGCTTCTTTCGTTGGCGCTCCCGTTGACACTCCTGTTAGCACTCCCGTTGGCACTCCTGTTGCCGCTCCTGTTACCACTCTTGTTGCCGATCTCATTGCCAGTCTCTCGTTGCCGCTCTCGCTGCCACTTGTTTACTCCTTTTTCTATATGATTTATTAATTGTTTAATCATATTCATTTAATTATAAAAAAAAATTATTTTATATTTTTTTTAGTGGTTAAATTTTTTTGTCAATTGTTAGTGGTTAAATTGATTGGTTTTAGTAGATTATAGTAAATTGCAAATTCTAGATCATTTAATATAAATTTAATTATTTTAATTAAATTATCAAATTATTAAAAGAAAATTATTTTAGAATTTTGATAGTGGTTAAATTGATTGGTTTTTAGTAGTTTTAGTATAAAAAAAATTGTATATCATTTAATATTGATTTGAGGTTTTTAATTAAATAATTAAATTATTAAAAAAAGTTATTTTAAAATGTTTGTTAGTGGTTAATTTTTTTTTTGACAATAGTTATAGTTAAATTTATTGATTTTAATAAGTATAAAAAGTTTTATTATTAAAATAAAATACTAACAGTTATCTCACTCCCTTTTATTGGTCTCTTTCCCGTACACTACAAGAAAAGAAGCCATTAGCAACGGAAATTAGCGAGGGACTAATGGTCCCTCGCAAAAATTGGGATTAGCGACGGAATTTGCGAGGGAATAGGGGCTGTCGTATTTTTGAGAATTAGCGACGAAATTTTAGACATTAGCGAGGGAATTTCCATCGCTAATGGCAAAAGTAAAAATATTTGCGAGGGAATGTTAGTTCCGTCGCTAATTTTTTTACTTTTCAGATGATGGGACTCAGTTGCAGGGGTTGGTAAGTGCACAGGAATTAGCGAGGGATAGTTCCCTCGCTAAATTTAACTTTTCAGATGATGGGACAGTTCCCTCGCTAATTCCCTCGCAATTTTTTTTCTTTTTTTCCTTAAATCCGTTTACACTCTTCTTTCTCACTCACTCACTCACTCTTCACCCTTCCTCTTCCCTTCCTCTTCACCCTTCCTCTTCCTCTTCCTCTTCCTCTACTCTCCACCACCACACAACCACCACCACCACCATCATCACCACCACCTCCTCTCACACTCTCCTCTCTCTTCACTCTTCCAACACCACCACCACCACATACTTCCTACCACTCTCACACACTCTCTCTTACTCTTCACCACCACCACCCCACCACCACCACTCTCACTCCTCTCTCTCTCTCTCTCTCTCTCTCTCTCTCTCTCTCTCTCTCTCTCTCTCTCTCTCTCTCTCTTTCTCTCTCTTTCTCCCTTCACTACAAGAAAAGAAGCCATTAGCGACGGAAATTAGCGAGGGATTAATGGTCCCTCGCAAAAATTGGGATTAGCGACAGAATTTGCGAGGGAATAGGGGCTGTCGTATTTTTGAGAATTAGCGACGGAATTTTAGACACTAGCGAGGGAATTTCCGTCGCTAATGGCAAAAGTAAAATTATTTGCGAGGGAATGTCAGTTCCGTCGCTAATTTTTTTACTTTTCAGATGATGGGACTCAGTTGCAGGGGTTGGTAAGTGCACAGGAATTAGCGAGGGACAGTTCCCTCGCTAATTCCCTCCCTAAATTTAACTTTTAAGATGATGGGACAGTTCCCTCGCTAATTCCCTCGCAATTTTTTTTTCTTTTTTTCCTTAAATCCGTTTACACTCTTCTTTCTCACTCACTCACTCACTCTTCACCCTTCCTCTTCCCTTCCTCTTCACCCTTCCTCTTCCCTTCCTCTTCCTCTACTCTCCACCACCACACAACCACCACCACCACCACCATCATCACCACCTCCTCTCAAACTCTCCTCTCTCTTCACTCTTCCAACACCACCACCACCACATACCTCCTACCACTCTCACTCACTCTCTCTTACTCTTCACCACCACCACTCTCACTCCTCTCTCTCTCTCTCTCTCTCTCTCTCTCTCTCTCTCTCTCTCTCTCTCTTTCTCCCTTACTCTTCTCCTTCTCTCTCTACTCTAAACCACCCATCACCACCACCACCACGCCACCACCACCACCACCTCACCACCACCACGCCACCACCACGCCACCACCACCACCACACCACCACCACGCCACCACCACCGTCGCCACCACCACCACCACTACACATCACCACAAGATTAATAATATAATATAATATTCATTAATTAATAATAAATATATAATAATACAAAGCAGCACTGGACACGTGTCATTTTTTTTGAAAAACTGCAGTCATTAGCGAGGGAATTAGCGAGGGAAGTATCCCTCGCTAATTCCTGCGCATTTACCAACCCCTGCAACTGAGTCCCATCACCTGAAAAGTTGCAGTCATTAGCGAGGGAAAATTCCCTCGCTAATTAGCGAGGGATTCAAATTCCCTCGCTAATCCCATTAGCGAGGAGGGGTTTAGCGACGAAACTGGTCCCTCGCTAATTCCCTCGCAAATAACCATTAGCGACGGATTTTGGTCATTTTGCGAGGGAAATGTCCGTCGCTAATGACTAGTTTTTTTGTAGTGTTTACTCTTCTCTTTCTCTCTCTACTCTCCACCACCACACAACCACCACCACCACCACCATCATCACCACCTCCTCTCACACTCTCCTCTCTCTTTACTCTTCCAACACCACCACCACCACATACCTCCTACCACTCTCACACACTCTCTCTTACTCTTCACCACCACCACAAGCCATTCAGAACTGGACACGTGTCATTATTTTTTGAAAAATCGCAGTCATTAGCGAGGGAATTTTCTCTCGCTAATTCTTGCGCATTTACCAACCCCTGCAACTGAGTCCCATCACCTGAAAAGTTGCAGCCATTAGCGAGGGAATTAGCGAGGGAAAATTCCCTCACTAATTAGCGAGGGATTAAAATTCCCTCGCTAATCCCAGTAGCGAGGAGGGAATTCCCTCGCTAAAACTCCCTCGCTAATTCCCTCGCACATGACCATTAGCGACGGACTTAGGTCATTTTGCAAGGGAAGTGTCCGTCGCTAATGACCAGTTTTTTTGTAGTGGTATTTTCTGGCCGCGGCAGCTTTTAGCTGTCACTCTCCCTCTTTTTAATTTTTTTAATCAACCTCTCTCCCTGTTTTTAATAACAAATGCCTCTCTCCCTTTTTATTGCCGGTTCCTGTCTCCCTCCTCATTTTCTGTCTGCACCAACTGTCTTTTTTGTCAGCTTTTGCTGCTTGTTGAATTTTTTTCAGGCCTTTTCTCTTTTTTTGCCAGCTTTTTTTGCAAAAAGTTGCTATTTTTTGGATTTTAGTGATAAAATGACGAAAATGTCCAAAAAATTGAACACGTGGCGACTTATTAGAATGTCTAAAAAAGTATTTTTGCTGGCATAAAATTGATTATATAGATATTAGATTAGATTAGATTAGATGTATGTTAGGCTCATATGAAAACAATTGATGGAGTAACAATCAATAATACATTTAGATAAGGGATACAACTGGAATATCAATTTCAAATAATTACCCCATGCACCAATTAAATTTAAACTGAATTTATAAGAGTGCGTTTGGATGAAGCAATTGAAAATTTTAGGGAAATTCAAATTCTAGGCAATTGAAATTCCTTCAATTTCCAAATTTCTTGTCTGGATAAATATATTGAAATTCATCATTCTTAAAATTCTTTGTTTGGATAGAGTAATTAAAATCTTCATTTTTTTAATATTTTTAAAAATTCTTCACTTTACCCAAGGGTCGAATGACATGCGAGTTCAACGACTGAGGGACCAGCCCACCGGATGTCGCACCGGATGTCGTGCTGGGCCGAGTGAGAGTGCATGGCTTATAATTGAATACTTTGGATAAAAAAGAACATGTGTACTAGCTTGATGATATATATATATTGTCTTTTCAAATTGCTCAATGTAATGGCTTATGAAAAATCAAAGCAAAGGATACATTTTACTATTGTTAATATAATCTATTTCAAATCTCCAAACAATTTTGGCAGAACCTTTAATTAATGATTTATTATCAGGTTTTCATTACTGAATCGAAACAAACAAAACTCCCAATGCTCCTATATATGCTTAATGAATAAGGACTACACTTCCGGTAAAAAAAAACTACCGAAAATAATAATATTTCAATAATAATAATTTTTTAACAATCACTACTAAAAAAACAGAAATTAGAGACGGCCAAAATCCGTCGCTAAACAACAAAAATCTGTCGCTAATTGGTTTAGCGATGAAATTTGCGACGACTCATTATCCGTAACCAATTTTGGCGTCACTAAATATTTAGCGAGGGATTTTGAAAATCCGTCGCTAATAGAGAGAGAAAAATCCGTCGCTAATGGAAAGAGAATTTTTCCGTCACTAATAGTGAGGTAACAATCTGTCATTAAACTAAAGTTATACAAATTTCTTAAAAGTACTGCATGTTACTTAATGTGAATAAAAATGACTCCACTGGGAATCGAACCCAGAATCTCTCTGGTCTGTAGACCAGCGCCTTATCCATTAGGCCATGGAGAAAGAATAATAAAGACATAATAATATCACTCAAAAACTAGTGTTGCAGACTAACTTTTACTTTGCCTAGTATCAACAATAGTCTTATTCTCCAAAATCCTATCAGCTGGTAAATTTAAATGTCCTAATCCATCCTCAAAATTACCAAGACTTTTTGCCATAGTATACAAAAGGAATAAGATGAACTTGTGAAAGTTAACAAACCTGTTGTAGCAACTAGAGGCCATAGTGTTTGCTGACGCTTTATGTATTCCTTCTACTGTATAATCGGCTAGCTCATCTTCAAGGTCCTTACTGTAACATCACCAATTTAACTAATTTCAATAATAGAAATTAGAAAGTGTTTTTGTTTAATTAATAGTTATTTTAAGTAATTGAGCATATTAGAAATAATTGGGGCACGACTAGACTAGGGGTAGAACCGGAATTTCACTTTAGGACAATTCACTTAGTCGCCATCCAATTGAGTTTTTGATTGATGATTGAAATTATTTTGTAAATGACTAAGTGAATTGATTGGGTATTTGTTGGTTGTTAAGTTCAATTTGCATGGGGTAGTGCATAAGTAAATAGAGGGGTGCATTTAGTATGAGGGCAATTTGGGGACTTCAGTTTCATTTAAACCTTTTCTTCACACCTACACCAGCTGAAGCACCAAAACCCCCAAACATAACATTCAATTCTCCTCACTTCAAAAGAAAAACATTCTAGAGTGGAAAGAAAGAGAAGAGTTTCGAGAGAGAGGGAGAAAAGGGAAGAAATGATGTGGACTTCACAACACTTACTTCAAAATTGAACCATATGTTTCACCACCCTTCTCACCATCCTTCCTAGTTCAGAAAATCATTAAAATCTGAGTTAGAACCTCTCCTTCTCCTTTCATGAGTTGTTCGACTTGCATGTTGATGGATGGTGCTTGAGGAGCTGAATCTTGGCTTGCATGTTGGTCATAAAGCTGGATTAAGATATTTTAGAAGTTACATTGCATTGCTGAAGAGTCACATTGTTGGTTAGAAGCTTCAGAAACTAGACAAAATTTGCTACACAATAGGCACTGGTTTGGATGGTTTTTCATAAGAATTTAATTAGTTTTGCTCGATGCAAAACCGCTTACAGATGCTGTCAAACCGGATTTAGAGCTAGTTGTTTATTGTCAATGGGGTTCATTGGGGAATAAACACTCTTCAACCAATTTAGAGTTCATTAAGGGTTATGGGAGTCAGTTTGAAGTTGGAATTTCAGTTGGGGCTTTTGGGAAAGCTTGTGATGTTCTTTGGAGTTAACTCAAGTTCAGAGTTTAGATTCTTGCTTGCATTGTGTCGATTCCGAAACTTAAGGTTAGTTTTTACCATTTTTAGGTTTTTACTTACGAAATTTGTGTTGCATGTGGCTGGTTTCCTGTTGTATGTGTTTTCACAGAAACTGGATTCTGCTTTTGAAAAACCGTCAAAAAGAGTCGGTGACGAATTTTGGTACGAAATGCTATAACGTGAATTGCTTATATGTATGAGTGCATAAATTGGTTGATTGATGATATTTTGAGTCTGTTATGAACTGTGAGTTCTTTAACCTATTTAGTGTCATTTTAATGATTTTATGACTTGCTTGAATGATGCTCTGAGTTTGAAGGGGATGTGTGTGCCCTTGATTGGTTTGAAATTGTTGAAATGTTAAATTAAACAACTATAGGCTGAAATGTGTATTGTGAATGTTCATTGAACCGATTGATAGTCTTGAAAATCAAATTGATACTATTTTGGTGATAACTTTTGATCCAGGAACCCGATTGAGGTGTTCTCAAGTGCGTTTGAAAGATTATTGAAAGACCTAATCAAATAAATGAATTAATTTATATAATAATGATTATGTGAACTTTGGTTATGAAAATGAATTATAATCGTTTAGAGTTTACGAGTGAGAAAATGTTATGACATGGTAAAATGGACTATGTGTTCCATGAGAATAAGGTTAATGTTTATGAAATGATAATAATGTCATGATGAGGAAATGGACTTTATGTTCATTTAAGGATAAAACATTGCTTGCTCATGTTCAATGTTAAATGTTAGAATTTCAAGATATGACCATGGTATTTAAACCGCTTGATTAGTTATGAACCGAGTGAGAACATAACATGAATTAATGAACAAAAGAGATTTGATATCCACACTAGGACTTGGTGTCCACAAGGTTTTGGTAACCACCTAATGTAATGAAAAATGAACTTACTTGATGTCTCATCAAGGTATGATAATCACTTGATTAATATGATAGTGATTGGGGTGTTGACCTCTACTAGTAGCATACTAGGGGCAGGAAGTCATAAGCACATAACCTAGGCCCCCTCTTCCAAGTTTGCCCACTGATGAAAGGATTAGTGGATTGGGGTTCACCGAGAATCATAAATTGATTGTCGGGGTTGTGCGTATGTTAATGTTACACGTAGCTATCCAGACTCTGGCTACGATTAAAATGATGCATAATGAACCGAGAGTGTGTAGTGAGGGGTCTCGATAAAACTCACTGAGATTTGTAATCTCACCCTTTATATGTTGTGGTTTTTACAGAGAAACAGGGAAAAGTAAAAGTCACGAAGCACGGTTAGGCAGTGCACATGATGGATTCCATGGAGATCGTGGAGTTTTAGTTATTGCCTATGTTGTTCCCTTATTTTTCTGATGTATCATGATATTATGACTTGTACTTGTATTAGAAGTTGTATATCGTTCCGCTATTTCTGTTATGGATATTGAACATTAGAATGTGGGAAGGATATTAAAACATGAAGTTTATGATAATTATGTACTTCTATTTGAAGGTAGGAAATATGAGTGACCCTTTGACGAGTTTTCATCTAAGTTTTAGTTTTGTTCAATGTTCGTAAACAAGAATGTTTCTCTGATGTATGCTTGACGGTGTATCTTAGTATATCTTCTATGTTTGATATATTAGGGTATTACACTTACCATGAGCCAACTATCACAGATTGAAGAGAGAATTCCACTCATGACGAGCCTTCGTTTGAGAATGTTTTCGGCTTCACTTCTAACAAGCCCTGGGCTGAGAAAGTTTGCAGCTTCACTACCGGCGAGCCTTTGCTCGAGAAAGGTTTCAGCTCAAACGGCAAATTTCAGAAACCTGAAGTTGAAACCACAGTTGCTGCTCCACCTAGGTATTTAATAATTTAGTAATATTCTAGTCATTTATTGTTTCAAGCATAAACCTAAAGCAGCCTCTTGTTGAAAAATCAGATCAGTTTTAACTAATGGAAAGATTTATTTATTAGTGAAAACAAACACTTGAAGTTTTGATGTCTAAAGATGTTAATTTCTAATTCTTTTCTAATCAAGCTTTAAAAGGGTCCTGATAATAAAGTATATGTTCGGCAAGTTGCTAATCTTATTATGTTATTTATTTGTAATTATTGAACAATGTGAGTCATAATAGGCATTCAGCAGCTCTCCAATTGAAAAAAAAATCTTTGAGAATTCATATTATGTTCTCCAGGACGACTAATCATGTAGTAATTTGTAATATACTAATTCAATATCATTAATAGTATTTAATTTTTGTAATGTTTCCATATTATTACAGGTGGGAAAGAAAGCTGATATTGGAGACATTCTTGAAGGAGGCCATCTGTTCTGGACTGGACCAAGAGGCCCATTCAGCACTTAGACATGGATTGACCCAATCACTTTGATCTATATCCACAATACACAAGCCCATTCATGACTCTCATACTTGGATGGCTCAGATTCACTCTACCGATCCAACGGCCCATCACGAGCACAATTCCCTATAAATACTGGCACACATTGCCATAAAGAGGTAGATTCTCATTCCTCGCTAAATTACTCATCTATTCTCAATACCGACTTAAGCGTCGGAGTGGCTTCGCAGGTACCCCTCCCGGGCTCGCACTAACCTCCGGCCAGGCAGCAGAACATTGGCAATCACAGTGGGACATATCTATCTTTCACATCATCTCTACTTTTTGAACTTCCTCCTGCTTTCCCATGGCACCCAGAGGTAGACCCGGAGTCCAAAGCATTGCCGCTCCGCACCCCCAACCAGAGGGCACTCCCGAAGGTCTTGCTGCTTCCACGCCAGACCAGGACATTCAGGTCCCGGCACCCCAGCCAGCCTCTATCCAGATCCCCGTCCAACCTGGGGATGCGGTAACCATCCGCCAGCTCTTGGACCTACTGTGCAACCGCACCCAGACTATGTTGCAGCAAGAAGCGCGCCTCAGGTTGATAGAGAGGCGAATGACAGCCATGCCTGAGCAACCTCATCATCGCGGGAACACCCCTTCCCCATGGACAATGAGCTCCAGGCGCCGTAGATCTCCACCCAGGCGTCATCATAATCATCGCTCTCCACCTAGACGGAAGCGAGCTCCCCACTCTCCTCCTCGACGCGGCAGGTACTGTAACACCCTAAATATTTAATTAATTTATTTAATTAAGTATTTTGGAATTTATTTAATTTATTGGGTATAATTTAATTAATTAAAAATTATATTGATTTTATGTTGGTGGTATTAGGAAAAGGAGGCGCCACTTGAATGAACTTGGGCTTAAGTGAAAAGCCCAAGCCCATGATCCATGTAGTATGCGAATTAGCTAGGTCATGTGGAGTTAGGGTTTTGTCGATCATTTGCGAATTTGTGAGAGGAATAGAGAGAGGCGCCGTGGAGAGAAGAGAAAGAGGAGAAGAAGGTCGCGAACCCAAGGAGAAAAGAGGAACGTGATTTTTGTTGCTGAGGTTCTGGTGGTGACTGTCTCTAGGGCTTCTACTCTTCGAATCCAAGGTAAGGGGAGTTCTATCCTTCTATATAATAGGTCCTATGATAGGTTTTAAGTAGGGATAGCTTAGATCTAATCCATGAGTATGAATTATGCGTGATTTCATGTTGTTGTTACGATTAGCATGTTGTTTGATGAATTCGTTGCTCAAAGATCCGTTGTTAGTGTTTGGGCGCCTAGGGCGCCATGTGTGTGCTCGTGATGTTGCTGAATTTTGATGTTTGGTGGATGATTTTTGATGATTCTATATGTGTTCATGATTATTGTAATTGGTGTTGTGATTGATCATGTAAAAATTTGGAAAAATGCTGAAATTACTGTTCAGGGGCGCCATAGGTGGTGTTGCTTGAAAGTTTTGCTCCACGGTTACTGTAGCAGGGCGCCATGGGCGCCAAGCTGCGTGTGTGTGCGTGTTGTGTGTGTGCGTAAATGGGATTTTTGGGTGCAATTTCAAATTCTGGGCACATTTTACCGTGCCATCTTTTGTATTTGTACTGCAAATGTTTACTTTTTATTTTCAGGTTTTATTTTGAAGCAAAAGAGAAAATATGAGCTAAAATGAAGAAAAAATGAAATATTTGAGGAGGAGCAATTTTTAAGGCACTAGACACCCTCATGGGCGCCAAGGGCCCCAAAAACCCAAAACAAGAGAAAACTGGCGCAAGACAGGGACCCCAGGGCGCCAAGGGCCCCAAAAACCCAAAACAGGAGAAAACTGGCCAAACTGGCGCAAGACAGGGACCCATGGGCGCCATGGGCGCCAAAAACGCAAATAGGAGCAAAACTGGCGAAACTGGCGCAAGACAGGGACCCATGGGCGCCAAAAACGCAACACAAACTGGCGCAGGAACTGGCGCAGGCATGGGCGCCATGGGCGCCAAAAACGCAACACAGGCGCAACACAGAAACTGGCGCAGGAACTGGCGCAGGCATGGGCGCCATGGGCGCCAAAATGCTGGAAAATTTGGCTACGGCCACCTTTTGATGGCCACCTTTGCCAACTTGATTTTTTTTCTTCTTTTTGACCATTTTGCCCTCAACCTAAGCCATTTGTCAACTTGTTGATGGCTATGCTTTCTCCACTTGTTGATGGATATTTTTGCCCACTTGTTGATGGCTTTGCCTTGCCCACTTGTTGATGACCATATCTTTGCCAAAACTTGTAATTTACTATTTTGCCCCTCCCTCATATTTTCCTATAAATAGGACCTTGATCCTCACTTGTAAAGCACTTTTTTTTTTGTGACAAAGTTAATCTCAAAAATTCTCTAAAGATTGTTCTTCATGTTCTTCATCTTCTTCTACTTTCTTGCTATTTAAATTCTTGCAGTTTATTTTCTTGCCTTTTATTTTCCAAGTCAGTTATTTTCTTGCCCTTTATTTTCCAAGTCATTTATTTTCTTGCCCTTTATTTTTCAAGTCATTTACTTTCTTGCCCCTTTATTTTCGAAGTCATTTATTTTCTTGCCCTTTATTTTCCAAGTCATTTACTTTCTTGCCCCTTTATTTTCCAAGTCATTTACTTTCTTGCCCCTTTATTTTCCAAGTCATTTATTTTCTTGCCGTTTATTTTCCAAGTCATTTATTTTCTTGCCCTTTATTTTCCAAGTCATTTACTTTCTTTCCCCTTTATTTTCCAAGTCATTTATTTTCTTTCCCTTTATTTTCCAAGTCATTTACTTTCTTGCCCCTTTATTTTCCAAGTCATTTACTTTCTTGCCCTTTATTTTCCAAGTCATTTATTTTCTTGCCCTTTATTTTCCAAGTCATTTATTTTCTTGCCCCTTTATTTTCCAAGTCATTTATTTTCTTGCCCTTTATTTTCCAAGCCATATATTTTCTTGCCCTTTATTTTCCAAGCCATTTATTTTCTTTTCTCCTCTTTTGTCTACAATGATCATGAGTGAGTAGACTTTACTAAAACATTCCTTCTTTCTAAAAACACTTTCTTTTCAGTTAATCAACTTTGAAAAATTAAATTGGTAATCACCTAGGCTCTCCCTGTGGATCGATAACTCTTTTTATTACGCGACAAGACCGTGCACTTGCGGCCTATCAAGTTTTTGGCGCCATTGCCGGGGAGGCAGTGATATTAATTAAGTTTTTCGAAATCGGTTAGACTGAAGTTTTATTTTCTTTATTTTTACTTTTTCTTCTCTTGTCCCTCGAATGCGAAGAACCAGAAGTTTCGGAGGAGAGAAATCGAAAGGTTCTTACATAGAAGGAGGAGAGAAATTCCCGATAACCAAATGGCGGCTAATGAAAATCGTGCTCTCAAAGAGTACGCAACACCTTCAGCAGAGCCATCGGCTGCCATTGTACATCCGAATGTGGAAGCAAATAATTTTGAACTCAAAACATCTCTGCTTTCAATGGTTCAACAAAACCAATTTTCTGGTTCTCCCACGGAGGACCCAAATCTTCATATTTCAATTTTTCTAGAATACTGTGGAACTCTCAAATTAAACGGGGTACCTCTAGATGCCATAAGACTAAAACTCTTCCCTTTTTCATTAAGGGATAGAGCAAGAGCATGGCTACATTCTTTGCCTTCGGAATCCATTACCAGCTGGGGCCAGTTAAAACAAACTTTTCTTGCTAAGTTCTTTCCCCCGAGTAAAACAGCTCAAATGAGAATTCAAATTACTCGATTTTCTCAAAACGACGGGGAATCTCTTTATGATGCTTGGGAACGTTTCAAAGAAATGTTAAGGCTATGCCCCCATCATGGACTAGAGAAATGGCTCGTTGTTCACACTTTTTATAATGGATTACAATATGCAACAAGAATGACTGTTGATGCATGTTATACCCTAATTTTGCCCGGTCTTTTATCATAATCGCTTTAACCCCGTGTCACAAGCCCATGGCATTTCAAACACTGCTTTGCTTCTAATTTCGGACCGGTTTGCCCAATTGGGCCTGATTTTGTTAGCTTGCCTAACTGGGCTTACGCTTAGCGTTTTGAACCAGTTTTTAAATGGGCTTATGTCTAATGTTTTAGTCATTTGCCTAATTGGGTCTATGTTTAGTTTTGATTGGGCTTGGCCCAATTTAATCATTCTCTTCCATTCTGACCAAAAACAATAAATCTGTCCAAATAGCAGTTTACAAATATCCCAAAAAATATTAAATAAAATCAGAATTAATAAAATTTAATTTACAATAATCCGAAAATCCCAAAATACAAATAATAACCAAAAATACAAAAAAATCAGAAAACGAAAATACAAAAATATAGCAACACAGCAGGTCCATGGGCTGATCCTTGTCGCCCAAGAGTCCAATAACCTGAAAAAGGAAATAAAATCAGGTTAGAATCAGAATTCAAGTTGGCTTAACCTAAAAATTGCCTATAAAAACAAGCTTGAATCACAGAGGAAAGACAGAAAATTAGACAGAAATTCACACAGAAAATCAGACACGAAAACTCAGAGCAAAATTAGGGTTTCACGCTGAAACCCTAATAACAAAGCATCAAAATTCAGAAACAGCAGCAGTCAGCAGCAAAACGAAAGAAACGATTACCAGCAAGCAAAAGGAGCATATCAGATGCTGGAGTAAAGGTTGGTAATGACAAATTTCGTTTTCCTTAATTCTGTACATAATAGGCCTTTTAAGAACAGTAGCTCTATTATAATCAAATTGTATATAGGAACTAAAAATAATTAGAGTCTGTTTATTTGGAGCCGTGAGTATTAGGCCTGTAAATAGATGTAGTTTTTGTTTTAAATATGATACATTAAGGTTTCAGCCTAGTCTTAGGAATCCAGCAAGAAATAGAATAAAAAGGAAACGATATCAAGATACAAAAGCTAGTTCCAGTTTAAAGATAGGTAAACAAAAGTGAATAAAACCGTAGGGGGAAAGGATCAGAAATAAAAAATGGTAAAAAGCAAAATCTAAACAGAGAAATAGAAGATAGGAGAGATAGGGTTAGAACCATACCAGCTCCGGCCACCGTGACGGTGGCAGTCTCCTCGAATCGCGTCGCCGTTGGCCGTGAACTCCCGGAGAAACAAAAAACAACAAACATCAAAAAATAAGAAGATTAGAACCAGAAAGAAGAAGGAGATAGAACCGTAAAAAACAAAAAATAGTAGAACAGAACTCACGTCTCCGACCACCGTGGACGGTGGTCGTCCATCCTTCGCACCGCCGTCCCTCCACTGTGCGCACGCAGTAGCAAAAAACGCCACATTGAGAAACACCACCGTCAGCTCCGCTGACGTCCTTCTTCCCTCTCTCTCCGTCATTCTCGTTCTCACAAGCCGCCGCCGTCGCAACTCCGGTCATCTTCTCCGATCACGAACGGACCTCTGACGCGAACAGCACCCGTGTCGTCGTCCTCCTCCTTCTATCCGTTCCCTCTCACCAGCGTTTCACCATCAGCGTCCCCGTCCCTCGCTCTTTCTCTTCGCGTCACCCTCCTTCTTTCTCTCGCCGGATTTCCCGCCGTGTCCCTCGCCGGAAATCACGCGCCCTCTCTCTCTCTCTCTCTCTCCGTTTTTGGGTGCGGCGCTGAAGGAAAAATTAGGGTTCTCACATTTGAGGATCCGTTTTATACCCACGTCCCATTTGTTTATTTGTTTTACTTATTTATTTTAAATCAGGTTTATTTCTACACCACCATTTCTTAATCCATACGCCCCCCCCCCCCTACTTAGGCCCAGATTTCGCAACAATGCAGGCTGGGCTGCTGGGTGTTATTCGCACCCCCTTTATTTTCATACACAAACCCCTACAGCTAATGACAACCCATTTCACTACTACAACCCTTTTTCGTTCCTTTTTCTTGTTTCTACAAATGAATAATCTCTTTCACAAATCCATTTTCTTTTCTATGAAGATAAATATTTCTACCCAAAAAAAATAAATAGGGGACTAAGTCGACTGTACAGTCGGGTTAGTCTGCTTTTTAGGTCACTAATGAACCGTTACGGATCATGGCCTAAAATCCCTATTTAAAACAAACAAATTTCTAAATTAAAATAAACACAAACACATTTCTTTCCACAAATCAAACTCTCAAATTAGGGGACTAAGCCGACTGTACAGACGGGTTGGTCAGCGTTCTAGGACGAATGAACCGTACGGATCAAGAGTCCTAAAACCCCTATTCAAATAAAATCAAACCAACACACTTCAAATCATTTTCCAAACTCCAAAAATTCTATTTTTACAAAGTAGGGGACTAAGCCGGCTGTACAGTCTAGTTAGTCATCGTTTTAGGACAAATGAACTGATCACTCAAGAGTCCTAAGATCCCTATATTAAAAAATACCAACCAACAAACATTTTTCTACCAAGAACTACGTGTGATTTGATTCTCTACCAAGAGATACGTAGGAGCAGATGG
Source organism: Astragalus membranaceus (assembly GCA_039519185.1). NCBI lineage: Eukaryota > Viridiplantae > Streptophyta > Magnoliopsida > Fabales > Fabaceae > Astragalus > Astragalus membranaceus. The sequence goes on from CM076851.1 coordinate 101,834,682, forward strand.
GGGCCCACATCTGTCAATTGCACTAATAAAAAACCTTTTTTAGTCCTTTCCTAAAATAATCCCTTTTCTTAAATTCAAATAAAACATCAGTCTCCTTCTTTCTTTTTAATTCACAATAAAAGGGTGAAAATAAATGTTTTCAAAATTAACTTTCGCTTCTACAACTAATTAGCAGGTAACCTTCCTTAGGAAGGATGTCGTGGGGTGCTAACACCTTCCCCACGCATAACTGACTCCCGAACCCAAATCTGGTCTCAAGGACCCGTATCCATTCCAAAAGGGATTTTCCAATGTTTGCCCTTGAACTAAACTTTGGTGGCGGCTTCATCTTTGAACCTTCGAGGAATCCTCTCCCGGATTTTTCGGTCGCTACAGCTGGCGACTTCACTGGGGACAATTTAGAGAGTCAAGCCTAGTCTAATTAGTTGTAGGATTGGTTGTTAATTTAATGTTATTTTTACCCTTCCATTTCTGTCTTTTATTTTCATTGCATATTATTCTTTGTGATATGAAAACCCTAGGATAGAAGACCACTTTTTGTATATGTGCTTGTTTGTTTTGCAGCTTGGGGGGTATTATTGATATTTTGCTCCTTCACACACTCCACTATCACGCTTTTTGCACACACGTGAGAATAGTCCTGTACCCGGACTGGAGAATAACCTAAGTTAGAACGAGACTGCGTAGTGATGGCCTACTGGATGTGCGTCCTGTTGGGTGGTCACGAAAGTCTCACCTAGAGTTTGGTCCCTCTTGAGAATGCTGGCACTTCTAATAGCTTGCCTATTGTTGTTGATCAGTGTTCTTAATTGGGGTCGTTGGCTCTAGGAACCTTATGTAGGACTCTTTAGAGCTACCCTTTGAAAGATTCACTCAATAGACGAGCGCTAGACCTATTCTCTAGGGAATCCTCGTAGGACACAAAGGAGCCTCATACCCTTGCATTCAAACAAACACTGATACATTTTTCCCGTCTTCTAAAAAAAAAAATCAAAAATCATATGTTATTTGGCAAATTACTTTTTAGCATACCTCATGCATTTTTACTTTTCCCTTTTACATGGCATAAAATAAATAAATAAATATAATTTTATTGCACATTAACATTTCATTCCTCATGCATTTCTATGACCGCTAGGGAATTGTAAGAGTTTCCTTCTGACGAGATGGATCAAACATTTTGCATTAATAAATCATAAGTTTCTTTCAGTTCTGCGTCGAACAGAAACCTACAATTTCCCCCGGCGTAACACAAAGTCATACATTTGCATTTCATGCACGTCCATTCATTCATTCATGTACTTACGTAAAGAAAAAAATTGAAAAAAATAAACAGAGAGAAAAAGGGCAAGCTGGTTCATCAACATCGCTACCGGACTCGTTCCCAAACAAGAAAAATGGCCGAAGAGGATAATCAGGCTATGAGAGAAGACATTGCAAAACTGAAGGATCAAATGAGCGAGATGATGGTATTGAAAGATCAAATGACCGAGATGATGGCGCTGAAAGATCAAATGTATGAATTCGTGAAACTCCTCGAGAGAAGAAATGTAGATGAAGGTGTTTCGGCAGGGAATACTGAGAACAATGCTACAAGCCTTCATCCTCCTCCCAGCTCCGAGACCCCACGCCCAACTGGAGTGAACATCCTAAGCTACCAATTGCTCCCTTACGGTCTCCCAGCTGGTTACGCTCCTCCTACCATGGAAGCCAATCCAGAGGAAGGACCTTCGGAAGTCGCTGGACCTTCAGCTCAAAATACAAATGCAGAAATACCGCGAGTTCACTTCTCAAGTCCTGGGACTACACCACAGATTATTCCACAGGGTTATACTCCGTCACCAGTAGTAATTCATCATGCTCCTACACTGAGCTCCGCTGCAATGCCAATGGTTCCTCCCCACTACAACATGAGAGGACCCTCTCATAACTACTCAATGGAGGACTCTCAGCCCGAGGACAAATATCAGATACTAGAAGAGCGCCTGAGAGCAATTGAAGGATCCAATGTCGGCGCAAGGGATGCATATGATTTGTGTCTCGTCCCTAATGTGATTATCCCACCCAAGTTCAAAGTGGCCGACTTTAACAAATACAGAGGGGTAACTTGTCCCGCTAGCCATCTGACTATGTATTGTAGAAGAATGGCCGCATTTGCACACGACGACAAACTTCTCGTCCATTACTTTCAGGACAGCTTGACCGGGGCAGCCTCAAGCTGGTACATGCAGTTGGAACGCACCCACATTCGATGTTGGAAAGATCTGGCCGACGCTTTCTTAAAGCAGTACAAATACAACATCGATATGGCTCCTGATAGAGCACAGTTGCAGAATATGGTGAAAAGAAACAAAGAATCATTCAAGGAGTATGCCCAGCGTTGGAGAGGGTCAGCAGCGCAGGTGGTTCCGCCTCTACTAGAGAAAGAAATGGTATCCATGTTCATAGATACGTTGCAATCACCCCTCTATGACAGATTAATTGGGAGCGTATCCTCTAACTTCTCAGACATGATCACCATAGGGGAAAGGTTGGAAAACGGAATGAGAAACGGGAAAATATCTTACGGTTCAGCCGAAACCAATAACCCAAAGAAGCCCTTCGCAGGATTTGTTAGAGGGGAAACCAATTCCATAACAGGATCAGTGAAAGCCTCTTACACTTCCAAAAACCATCCTCAAGCCCTGCACTTCTCTACCCAAACCACTAAAAGCCATAAACCACCAAACTACCCAGAAAGGAGACATGTACAGTTTGATCCAATTCCCGCATCCTACTCAGATCTGTTCGACCACCTCACTAGTCACAACCTAATCTCCCCTCGCCCGATGAGGCCCATTGAACCTCCTTTCCCGAGAGGCTATGACCCGAACGCCACTTGCGAATTTCACGGAGGCACAATTGGGCATTCAGTAGAAAACTGCAAGGCACTGAAACATGTGATTCAAGATCTGATCGAATCCAAATGGTTGAGCTTCAATGAGGATGCTCCGAACGGAGGCGCTAACTCTTTGCTAGGGGCATGAGAAGTCATCCGTCTGTGCTTTTGAAGGCGATCAAAGGGCTAAAAACAACATCATCAACCTTGTGCGCCTTTGTCCTGCAACTGAAGCACTTATGAATTGGGAGACTGTTGATTTTCTTGTGATTTTCGGTTCAAAGTAATGTTACGTAATGCAAATCCTATGGCTCTGCCCAAAGCCTTAGGACATTTGAATAAGGGCATGCATGTTTCTTTCCGGTATCAATATTAATAAAATAGCATTTTGAATTCTCCGATAAATTCCTTTTTACTCATTTGCTCGCTTTACTTTTTCTTTTATTCTTCCTCAATTTCTACTAATGCAGACTTAAATAACTTGTCCTTGAAAATAACAACGTCGGTAATTCATGTCATAACTTTGATCACCCCATTAATCAAACCAAGGAATATGTTGAAGATAACTGGGAAACTCTTCCAGAGGTAATGATAATAACGGAACAAAAGGATAAAGTAACCCATCCTCGCGTGGAATCAAACGAAATGATCAACTTGGGAACAGAAGAAGACAAAAAGTTGTTAAAATTAAGGATAGCAAATCAAGAAAGTTCGCTTACATCACCTTGTCTGACATAAGACGCCCACTGGTGTAACAAATTCGTGATTGTCGAGAAATTTGGTCTGCCGTTACGGCTTTCCTAAAAAAATCATCACAGACAATGGCGAAAGGACTATGTAAGGACTCCAAGTCGAGCATCATGACCCCTCCCCATACCGCCCAAAAAAAAACAAATGGGGCAGTTGCGACAACAAACAAAGAATATCAGCGATGATAGTGACATTTCACCTTACATGGAGATCAGACCTTGTTCATACTTCAACAGGGGCAACCCCGTTCGACGGGAGTAGTACTTCCGTTAAACCTCACCAAATACAAGAACGGTTGTCTTATGTCATATCAGAAAAGAATAAAGAAAGCTTAATAGAAGCGGATCCTTCCTCAACAATTTTAAGGAGACTTGGTGCCCAAGAAAGTCTCACCCAAAAGGATTCCCGCAGGAGATGGAGCTCGAACTATAAATGACCTTTACATAGTAAAAAAAATCATCCTCTGGAAGAGCCTTAATTCTTACAAAAATGGATCAGGAAGACATCCCACTTCCGGCAAACGCTGCCTAAAAAAGGGAATATATGAAAAAAGAGAAAGAAAATCCAAGCAAAAATGAGCTCGCTAGGTTGAAAACCCAAAATGGCGACCTAGGCAAAAGTTAGAGCGACCTGGTGGGTTGAAAATCCAAAAGGGACAATCCAGGCAAAACTTAGGGTCAGGAAGTTGGACTAAACAACATTTAGGCAATCAACACTTCCAAAAGTCGGATGATGAGTTATCAAGGTCATGAACATGGGTGGCCGACACTGTTACTTCAAGGACACTATCTACCGAGAAGTCTGCTTAGTATTTCAGCTTTCCTATTCTTTCAATGAAATCTTAAGTCGGTGTGCCTTCTGCACATTTGGCCTCCAATGTCAATATCAAACACTTTCCTTTCTTTTTACTTCCGTCTATTTTTGAATTGATGTTTTGTGATAATTGATACTGAACTGAGAAACATGTGGCATAATCAAAAGCATTACAACCATTACGAAATTTCCGAGAATCACAGAAGAGATATAGTCTTTCATTAAAACACTTATAAAGAAGAAAGGAACTGCGGGAATAGAACAATAAATGCGCGATCATCTCAAATGATAATTCCCAGTAATGTGCAATTGACTTAGGAGTACGAATACACTTGCTAGCCTCGTAACCCCATGCCGGGAGTCCTGCGAGTTGAAGGACCAGCAACAAGAGAGCCCCAAAAAGAAAAGCAAAAAGGAGGACCAAAAAAAGAAAAATCATCCACATAGCATAAATCATCCCATCATGCATTCACATACGTTTCATTCATCCCATCGGACACCTACCATTTCACACACCTATATTGCACGCATGCATCATTCATCGCATTTATAGACATGCCAAATATAGATAGCTCTTCCCTTCTCAGGTAGATGCATTCATTAGTAAGCTTCTCGGACCCCCAGCAGTCCCTCGCAGCCCCAGCACTGTCTTAATTTAGACCTCCAATGGTCATTCATTATAGATCGCACGTCGCGTTATCGAGCAACCGACGGATCATCCGACCCCAGGTCCATCAGTTCAGTTCGACCCAGTATGTCAAAGCAACGACTTCGAACTCTACCCTCAAGATCACTATGTCGCCACTGAGCGCGACGGATCATCCGACCCCAGGTCCTTCAGACTAGCTGTGTCAGCCTAAGACATAGTGGACGTCCTTGGAGGTGAGCAAATTAGGTCAATGACCTGATCTTGCCCCTCCGGCCGCTCGAAAAAGGCCACCCCCGAGCATACCATTTTACTAGTACCATTGCTAGTTTGTGCTCTTTTGGACCCTCAGCGGTCCTTCAAAGCCCCAGTGCACCTTCGGACCCCAATTGGTCCTTTAGGGTTTAGGCAACCCCTTGGAGCCCCAGTGCTCCCTTAGAGCCCAAATGCTCTTCTAGAGCCCCAAGGCTCCTCCAGATCCCCAGCGATCATTTCTTTATTGTTCTCGGTTTACACGCCAAGTGTTAATCGTCCCTCTTTTCCCTAACTCATCTTCCCCCTAAGCAGACATAATTAGCGTCTAATATATCTTTATTTGTATTTCTACTACGAAAATCTGAAAACCGTTCACCTTTTCTAGTAAAATATAAATAAAGAGGGGCAGCTGTTATACCCTAATTTTGCCCGGTCTTTTATCATAATCGCTTTAACCCCGTGTCACAAGCCCATGGCATTTCAAACACTGCTTTGCTTCTAATTTCGGACCGGTTTGTCCAATTGGGCCTGATTTTGTTAGCTTGCCTAATTGGGCTTACGCTTAGCGTTTTGAACCAGTTTTTAAATGGGCTTATGTCTAATGTTTTAGTCATTTGCCTAATTGGGCCTATGTTTAGTTTTGATTGGGCTTGGCCCAATTTAATCATTCTCTTCCATTCTGACCAAAAACAATAAATCTGTCCAAATAGCAGTTTACAAATATCCCAAAAAATATTAAATAAAATCAGAATTAATAAAACTTAATTTACAATAATCCGAAAATCCCAAAATACAAATAATAACCAAAAATACAAAAAAAAATCAGAAAACGAAAATACAAAAATATAGCAACACAGCAGGTCCATGGGCTGATCCTTGTCGCCCAAGAGTCCAATAACCTGAAAAAGGAAATAAAATCAGGTTAGAATCAGAATTCAATTTGGCTTAACCTAAAAATTGCCTATAAAAACAAGCTTGAATCACAGAGGAAAGACAGAAAATTAGACAGAAATTCACACAAAATCAGACACGAAAACTCAGAGAAAAATTAGGGTTTCACGCTGAAACCCTAATAACAAAGCATCAAAATTCAGAAACAGCAGCAGTCAGCAGCAAAACGAAAGAAACGATTACCAGCAAGCAAAAGGAGCATATCAGATGCTGGAGTAAAGGTTGGTAATAACAAATTTCGTTTTCCTTAATTCTGTACATAATAGGCCTTTTAAGAACAGTAGCTCTATTATAATCAAATTGTATATAGGAACTAAAAATAATTAGAGTCTGTTTATTTGGAACCGTGAGTATTAGGCCTGTAAATAGATGTAGTTTTTGTTTTAAATCTGATACATTAAGGTTTCAGCCTAGTCTTAGGAATCCAGCAAGAAATAGAATAAAAAGGAAACGATATCAAGATACAAAAGCTAGTTCCATTTTAAAGATAGGTAAAAAAAAGTGAATAAAACCGTAGGGGGAAAGGATCAGAAATAAAAAATGGTAAAAAGCAAAATCTAAACAGAGAAATAGAAGATAGGAGAGATAGGGTTAGAACCATACCAGCTCCGGCCACCATGACTGTGGCAGTCTCCTCGAATCGCGTCGCCGTTGGCCGTGAACTCCCGGAGAAACAAAAAACAACAAACATCAAAAAATAAGAAGATTAGAACCAGAAAGAAGAAGGAGATAGAACCGTAAAAAACAAAAAATAGTAGAACAGAACTCACGTCTCCGACCACCGTGGACGGCGGTCGTCCATCCTTCGCACCGCCGTCCCTCCACTGTGCACACGCAGTAGCAAAAAACGCCACATTGAGAAACACCACCGTCAGCTCCGCTGACGTCCTTCTTCCCTCTCTCTCCGTAATTCTCGTTCTCACAAGCCGCCGTCGTCGCAACTCCGGTCATCTTCTCCGATCACGAACGGACCTCTGACGCGAACAGCACCCGTGTCGTCGTCCTCCTCCTTCTATCCGTTCCCTCTCACCAGCTTTTCACCATCAGCGTCCCAGTCCCTCGCTCTTTCTCTTCGCGTCACCCTCCTTCTTTCTCTCGCCGGATTTCCCGCCGTGTCCCTCGCCGGAAATCACGCGCCCTCTCTCTCTCTCTCTCTCTCTCTCTCCGTTTTTGGGTGCGGCGCTGAAGGAAAAATTAGGGTTCTCACATTTGAGGATCCGTTTTATACCCACGTCCCATTTGTTTATTTGTTTTATTTATTTATTTTAAATCAGGTTTATTTCTACACCACCATTTCTTAATCCATACGCCCCCCCTACTTAGGCCCAGATTTCGCAACAATGCAGGTTGGGCTGCTGGGTGTTATTCGCACCCCCTTTATTTTCATACACAAACCCCTGCAGCTAATGACAACCCATTTCACTACTACAACCCTTTTTCGTTCCTTTTTCTTGTTTCTACAAATGAATAATCTCTTTCACAAATCCATTTTCTTTTCTATGAAGATAAATATTTCTACCCAAAAAAAATAAATAGGGGACTAAGTCGACTGTATAGTCGGGTTAGTCTGCTTTTTAGGTCACTAATGAACCGTTACGGATCATGGCCTAAAATCCCTATTTAAAACAAACAAATTTCTAAATAAAAATAAACACAAACACACTTCTTTCCACAAATCAAATTCTCAAATTAGGGGACTAAGCCGACTGTACAGACGGGTTGGCCAGCGTTCTAGGACGAATGAACCGTACGGATCAAGAGTCCTAAAACCCCTATTCAAATAAAATAAAACCAACACACTTCAAATCATTTTCCAAACTCCAAAAATTCTATTTTTACAAAGTAGGGGACTAAGCCGGCTGTACAGTCTAGTTAGTCATCGTTTTAGGACAAATGAACTGATCACTAAAGAGTCCTAAGATCCCTATATTAAAAAATACCAACCAACAAACATTTTTCTACCAAGAACTACGTATGATTTGATTCTCTACCAAGAGATACGTAGGAGCAGATGGGGGCCCACATCTGTCAATTGCACTAATAAAAAACCTTTTTTAGTCCTTTCCTAAAATAATCTCTTTTCTTAAATTCAAATAAAACATCAGTCTCCTTCTTTCTTTTTAATTCACAATAAAAGGGTGAAAATAAATGTTTTCAAAATTAACTTTCGCTTCTACAACTAATTAGCAGGTAACCTTCCTTAGGAAGGATGTCGTGGGGTGCTAACACCTTCCCCACGCATAACTGACTTTCGAACCCAAATCTGGTCTCAAGGACCCTTATCCATTCCAAAAGGGATTTTCCAATGTTTGCCCTTAAACTAAACTTTGGTGGCGGCTTCATCTTTGAACCTTCGAGGAATCCTCTCCCGGATTTTTCGGTCGCTACAATGCAGCTGCAGGTGGAGCTTTAATGAACAAAAATTTTACTGAAGCTTATGCACTCGTTGAAGATATGGCTCAAAACCATTGTCAGTGGACAAGTGAGCGAGCCATAACGAATAAACCAGCCTCATCAAAAGAGCCAGGTAAGTATGAAATATCTGCTGTTGATCATCTTACCTCAAAAGTGGACGCACTTTTTCAAAAATTTGAAAAATTAAATGTAAGTGCCGTCTCACAAACTTCTTCTCCTATTACTCCACCATGTGAATTATGTGGGGTTGTTGGCCATATTGGAGCTGAATGCCAGCTTGAGGCATCTAGTACTGGAAATGAGCATATTAACTATGCTCAAAAGGAAGATCCATTTTCAAATACTTATAATCCTGGGTGGAGGAATCATCCAAATTTTTCTTATAAAAATCCTCCATCCAATCCAGCACCTAGACCACCTCCTGTCTTTCAAAATCAAAGGGCTTTTAACAACCCACAAAACAACCTGCAAAAGTCGAACTTGGAATTTTTGATGGAAAAATTTGTGTCATCTCAAACAAAACAAAATGAAGAATTCAAAAATCAAACTGGTTATTTGAATGACACACTTATCAAATTAGTATCAAAAGTCGACTCTATTGCCACTCATAATAAAATGCTTGAAAGTCAAATAACTCAGGTGGCAACACAGGTGGCTTCATCCTCTAAGTCTTCAGGGATATTTCCTGGACAACCAGAACAAAATCCAAAAGGCCAAATAAATGCCGTTACCCTTAGAAGCGGAAAACAATTAGAGGAACCAAGAGCAAACCAAGAAAAAATTGTGAGTGAAAAACATAATTTACCAGGTGAGCAAGAAGAGAAAGAACAAGAGAAAGAACCAGAAAAAGAAAGAGAAGAACCACACATCCCCCCACCACCATACAAACCACCCATTCCTTTTCCCCAAAGATTTGCAAAAAACAAACTTGACGAGCAATTCAAAAGGTTTGTCGACTTGCTTAAAACACTTTACATCAACGTTCCTTTCACTGATGCATTGTCTCAAATGCCGTCTTATTCTAAATTTTTGAAAGAAATTTTATCCAAGAAAAGAAAAATAGACGACTATGAGACGATCGCATTAACAGAGGAATGTAGTGCAATTATCCAGAACAAGCTGCCACAAAAACTCAAAGATCCAGGTAGTTTTTCCATACCATGTGTGATTGGAAGTGAAACTATAAATAGAGCGATGTGCGATCTAGGAGCCAGTGTAAGTTTGATGCCTCTTTCTCTCTGCAATAGACTAGGGATAGGCGAACTTAAACCCACAAAAATGACAATACAGTTGGCAGATCGTTCCGTTAAATACTCCACTGGAATCTTAGAGGATATCCCTATCAAGGTAGGGCAAACTTTTATACTGGTGGACTTTGTTGTAATGGAAATTGAAGAAGACTCCCAAATTCCTATTCTTCTAGGGAGGCCTTTTTTAGCTACTGCAGGGGCAATAATTGACGTAAAAAACGGTAAGTTGGTTTTTAATGTGGGGGATGAAAAAGTTGAGTTTGAAGTTTCAAACTTCATGAAGAGTCCATCTGTAAAAGACTCGTGCTGCAGGATTGATATTGTAGACTATTGCGTGCGAGACTGCTCTTTAGCATCATCTTCACAAGATCGTCTGGAAGATTGCCTTTTAGGCAACACAAATACAAATGCGGTAGGGGAAACCCAATTCTACATAAAACTTTTGGATGAAAATCCACCATCACAAGAATTGGGTACTGAAACTTTGGGTGAGGAAAAACCTCGATCTCTCCCAAAAGAAACACCAAAAATAGAACTGAAGCCCTTACCATCATCTCTCAGGTATGAGTTCCTTGGCCCTAATTCTACTTTTCCAGTAATTGTAAATGCAAATTTGAAACAAAATGAGACTGAAAAATTGCTTAATGTTCTCAAGAAGTATCCCAAAGCCATAGGGTATACTATTGAGGACATTAAAGGAATAAATCTGTCAATCTGCATACACAGAATACTACTGGAAGAGGACTATAAACCTTCTATCGAGCATCAAAGAAGATTAAACCCAAACATGAAAGAGGTTGTTAAAAAGGAAGTTTTAAAACTCCTTGATGCTGGGATAATATATCCTATTTCCGATAGTAAGTGGGTTAGTCCTGTTCAAGTAGTACCTAAGAAAGGAGGCTTAACAGTTATCAAAAATGAGAAGGATGAATGCATTTCCACAAGGACAATTACGGGATGGAGAATGTGTATCGATTACAGAAAGCTTAACAAAGATACCCGGAAAGATCACTTCCCTCTCCCGTTCATTGATCAAATGCTAGAAAGGTTAGCACAGCACTCACATTTCTGCTATTTGGATGGTTATTCGGGATTTTTCCAAATTCCCATCCACCCTAGCGACCAAGAAAAAACAACTTTCACATGTCCTTTTGGCACTTATGCCTATAGAAGGATGCCCTTTGGTCTATGTAATGCTCCTGCTACCTTTCAAAGGTGTATGATGTCCATATTCTCAGACTTTGTTGAAAACATAATGGAAGTGTTTATGGATGATTTTTCCGTCCATGGCTCAAATTTTGAAAACTGTTTAGCCAATCTGGAAAAAGTCTTAGAGAGATGTGAGAAGGTAAACCTGGTTCTAAACTGGGAAAAGTGTCATTTCATGGTTAATGAAGGAATTGTCCTAGGGCACTTAATTTCTCATAGAGGTATTGAGGTAGATCGCGCAAAAATTGAGGTGATTGAAAAAATGCTACCTCCCACCTCAGTAAAAGAGGTGAGAGGCTTTTTAGGCCATGCGGGTTTCTACCGCCGGTTCATAAAAGACTTCTCAAAAATTTCAAAACCTATGACAAGTCTGCTCCTTAAGGATGCAGCATTTATTTTTAACGATCTTTGTCTTGAAGCTTTTAACAGGTTGAAAAAGGCTTTAGTTACTGCCCCGATCATACAGCCACCAGACTGGAATTTCCCGTTCGAGATAATGTGCGATGCAAGCGACTATGCAGTTGGAGCAGTCCTGGGACAAAGAAAAGAAAAAAAATTGCATGCCATATACTATGCAAGCAGGACCTTAGACGCAGCACAAATGAATTACGCCACAACTGAAAAAGAATTATTGGCGGTAGTTTTTGCCGTTGATAAGTTTCGATCATATTTGGTAGGTTCAAAAATCATCATTTTTACTGATCACTCGGCCATAAAATATTTGTTAAACAAAAAAGATGCCAAGCCGAGATTGATCCGATGGGTTTTACTCCTACAGGAATTTGATCTTGAAATAAGGGATAAAAAAGGCGTTGAAAATGTTGTGGCTGATCATTTGTCCCGTCTACAAGGAACAAAAGAAGAAGAGCTGCCACTTAATGATACATTTTTGGATGATCAACTCTTCTCATTGGTCAAAACTGAAGCACCATGGTATGCAGATTTTGTAAACTACCTTGCAGCAGGAGTACTCCCCCCAGATTTAAATTATCAGAAGAAGAAGAAATTCTTCCATGATCTTAAACAGTATTACTGGGACGAGCCACTGCTTTTTAAAAGGGGAGCAGATGGGGTGTTCAGAAGATGCATTCCGGAAGAAGAGGTAAATTACATTCTATACCATTGTCATTCTTCTTCCTATGGCGGCCATGCCAGTTCTTCAAAAACTGCTACGAAAATTCTACAATCTGGTTTTTATTGGCCGTCCCTTTTTAAAGACACGCATCAATTCATTTCTAAATGCGACCAGTGTCAACGCACCGGAAATATTTCAAAAAGAAATGAAATGCCCTTAAATAATATCTTAGAGGTTGAAATTTTCGACGTCTGGGGTGTCGATTTCATGGGACCGTTTCCTTCTTCTTTTGGAAACCAATATATTCTGGTAGCCGTTGACTATGTGTCAAAATGGATCGAAGCCATTGCTTCTCCTACAAACGATGCAAAAGTAGTCATAAAACTTTTCAAAAAAGTAATTTTTCCAAGATTCGGGGTCCCTCGTGTTGTCATAAGCGACGGAGGATCCCATTTCATCTCAAAACATTTTGAAATGTTACTGCAAAAGTTTGGAGTAAGGCACAAAATTGCAACGCCTTATCACCCTCAAACAAGCGGTCAGGTTGAGGTATCGAACAGAGAAATTAAAAGTATTTTAGAAAAAACTGTTTCGACCTCAAGAAAGGATTGGTCGGTAAAGCTCGATGATGCTCTCTGGGCTTATCGGACTGCGTACAAGACTCCCATAGGAATGACTCCTTTCAAATTAATTTATGGGAATTTTTGCCACCTTCCGGTAGAACTAGAGCACAAAGCTTACTGGGCAATTAAACGCCTTAACCTGAACATGGAATTAGCCGGAGAAAAAAGAAAACTCCAACTAAACGAATTGGAAGAACTGCGAATGGATGCTTATGAGAATGCCAAACTTTACAAAGAAAGAACAAAAAATTGGCATGATAAGCGTATCATTCGTAGAGAATTCAAGGAGGGTGACCTGGTGTTATTGTTTAATTCCAGGCTAAAAATTTTTCCGGGAAAATTAAAGTCAAGATGGTCCGGTCCTTTTGAAATCCGTAAGGTTTACCCCTTCGGATCTGTAGAGATCTGGAGCGAGAAAACCGGATCGTTTAAAGTCAATGGTCAAAGGTTGAAAAATTATTTAATTGGTGACCCAATTGAGAAATAAACTAGTTTAGTTCTGCAAGATCCCAATTGAAATTTTGATGGTCAAGCTAGTGACGTTAAAAGAGCGCTGCGTGGGAGGCAACCCACGGCTTAATGTATTTTTCGATTTGTTGAAACATAAAATACCCCAGGGCCGAGTATCCTGAACCAGACAGCCAGGTGAGCTCTCCTAACCCCTTTTGTTTTATTTGAAAAATCATTGAGGACAATGCCTAGTCCAAGCATTGGGGGGTATTTTATTACTTTTATTAGGAATGTCTTTATTGCTTTGCCGAGTTTTTATCTTTTTGTACTTTGAGTTGTATCTGCTCCCTCCATCACGAAACTTTGTGAACCCTAAGCATGTTTTAAATATGCCTTTTCTGGACAAAAATAATTTTTCAATTTTTCATTAGCAATCATCTAGGTGGACTGGTTGGGAACAACAAAATTGTATCATGGTTCGATTTCTACTTCTAGGGCTTTTTCACACACACACTATTGAGACTGTTTTCAGTTATTAATACAATTAGAGGGACTGAAAAGAAACTAGTAACCTGGTTCTCTTGGTGACATTTACTAGATGCGCGGTTACTGGAGAAAAACGTCTGAGTTGGGGTATCAAGCAAAGAAATATATATATATATATATATATATATATATATATATATATATATATATATATATATATGCAAAACCAATTCAAAAATGCAAAAGTTAGTGCATTTTAAATGTCAAAATAAATGGTTAGCATATAAAATCAAAAAGAAAAGAAAAATGCTTGAATACCCAACGTATAAAGACCCTCCTTTGAGACCCGGTCTTAGTAAATGGAGGACCCAAGCTTAAGAATGTTGGGGAACCGGTTCTATGATGACATTGATATCCTCTCTAGAGTACTGATACTTTAAAGTTGTCTCTCAATTCCACAAGAGGCCCAAAATAGTAGCTCTCAAACCAAAGTGTTAGAATTGCCCCACAGTTCACTTAAGGTTTCGATATGAAAATAATTTTCCTTCGGAATTGGCCTAAAGATTTACACTGTTTTTGCTTGAGGACAAGCAAAGGTTCAAGCATAGGGGAGTTTGATAAGTCTATTTTTAGAGTCTTTTTAATAGTTATTTTATTAAGTCTTTTTAGTATTTTAATTATATTTTTGATCTATTTTACTGCAAATGTTTACTTTTTATTTTCAGGTTTTATTTTGAAGCAAAAGAGAAAATATGAGCTAAAATGAAGAAAAAAGGAAATATTTGAGGAGGAGCAATTTTTAAGGCACTAGACACCCTCATGGGCGCCAAGGGCCCCAAAAACCCAAAACAGGAGAAAACTGGCCAAACTGGCGCAAGACAGGGACCCATGGGCGCCATGGGCGCCAAAAACGCAACACAGGAGCAAAACTGGCGAAACTGGCGCAAGACAGGGACCCATGGGCGCCAAAAACGCAACACAGAAACTGGCGCAGGCATGGGCGCCAAAAACGCAACACAGGTGCAACACAGAAACTGGCGCAGGCATGGGCGCAGCCAAAATTGGTGAGATTCAAATTACGGACACCTTTTGATGGCCACCTTTGCCAACTTGATTTTTTTCTTCTTTTTGACCATTTTGTTCTCAACCTAAGCCCTTTGTCAACTTGTTGATGGCTATGCTTTCTCCACTTGTTGATGGATATTTTTGCCCACTTATTGATGGCTTTGCCTTGCCCACTTCTTGATGACCATATCTTTGCCAAAACTTGTAATTTACTATTTTGCCCCTCCCTCATATTTTCCTATAAATAGGACCTTGATCCTCACTTGTAAAGCACTTTTTTTTTGTGACAAAGTTCATCTCAAAAATTCTCTAAAGATTGTTCTTCATGTTCTTCATGTTCTTCATTGTTCCGGAGTGGGCTCGAAGCCCAATTTTACCCAACAGGCCCAGCGCGTGCGGCTCAGAACTCGGTCCTTCATCCCAACGACCGAGCAGCATCATCAGGGAGCAACAACTCATCGTATTGATCAGGTACGATCAATTGGCGACCACAGTGGGAGGCCCGAGCGCTATTCCACATCAAACCATGCCGCCACGCCAGAAACGCACTTCTTCCAGGCTCAACACCTCTGGACAGAACCGACCTCAACGGACCCCAGAGGGCATGCCTGTTACAGTTCATGAATCACAAGGCGAGCCTCGCCAAGAACCCTCAGTGCAGGGTGGCCGCGGGCCAGTTACCCAACCAGCCCAGCAACTACCGGCCAAGCTGGCCGAAGCTGGAATCCCAGAAGCATTGCCAGAGCATGTGACCCAAGCACTCATACAAATTCTGGAGCAAAAGAATCAAGTGATTGCTGATCGAGACGAGCTGATCGAACGCTATGAGAGAGGGTCGATCTCGATCCGCCCGCGTGCGGATAGCGGTCGCCGAGGCCAACCATCTCGGCCCCATCGTTCACCACAACGAAGAGAAGCTCCTCCTCGTCGAGGCGTATCCCGACGCAATCCTTCAAGAAGGGCGATCGTCCACAGGTCGCCCCCTCATCGAGGAAGTCGCCACCGTCGTTCCCCCGTGGAAGATTACGACTATGCTGACTCAAGCTACCGACCAGAGTCAGAAAGGTCGCCAACAAGATACTCGTCCAACGAGTCCTCAGGATCCCGCCGATCAAGAAGCAGGTCGTGGGACTCGTATGAGGAGTTTAACGACTACCGCAACGGGGAGATTAGAGATGTCTCCCGTGCCATCAGCCGACCAAGAAGGAACTATTCAGAGCGGCCTAGAAGACGGTCGTCGTCGCATGCTCCACAATTTCATGGACCCCCTCCAATTGCTGACATATTCTTTGGTCAGCCGGTCGGCCTTTACGGCCTGCCCGTCGACCAAACTTACGCCGCCATGCAGCCCTACGGGCAGAATCTCATCCCGACCGGACAAGGGCCTTTCACCAGCGAAATCAGGCGTTATCGCATCCCAAGGGACCTGAGGAAGCCCCCAAACCTGAACAAGTTTAACGGCCGCGGGGATCCAGATAAACACCTCATGTACTTCAACAACTACTGTAGCTATAGGGAGCTAGGACGGACGATGAAGTGAAGACTTTTTCCTCAGTCGCTCTAAGGTCGGGCGTTAGAATGGTGGGAATCCCTACGTCCCAACTCCGTCTCTTCTTGGGAAGGTCTTGTGGCAATGTTCTTGGCCAATTATACAGCCAACCGTTGTCAGTATCGTTATGAAGAGCATTTGGACTCGGTCGTCCAAGGAGAGAATGAACCATTGAGGGAGTTTATCGATCGGTTCATGACAGAGGCTGATACAGTCCGCAACCTATCAGACACGGACAAACTGAAGTATCTCAAACGTGGTATAAGAAAGAACCACAGATTTGCTGAAGAGTTCTCATTGAACCGCTACTACGACCTCGGCCTGTTCCTTAGAAGGGCCAACGACCATATGGGCTATGAAGAACAATTGGCTTCCGACAAGGGCGCCCGCGCGCGTCCCAAAGAAGAGAATAGCAGGCCGGTCAAGGGGCAAGATCGTGACAGTAAGCCCGAGTACCGGCCTAAGAAGTACGAGCATCGTACAAAGTTGAACACCCCGATCGCATAGATCTTTACGGAGTGCCAAAACAACGAGTTCACTGGTGTAAGGCGACCTGATCCTCTAGTGTTGAAGAAAGGAGGTCGGCCTACCAAGAAATACTGCAGATACCACAAGAGCAAGGGGCATGATACCAATGACTGTATGGCCCTAAAAGATGACATAGAAGATCTCATACAAAAGGGCAAGTTGAGGCAATATGTTAAAGATGAAGGTAACGATCGCCCTGAACAAGGAGCTGTTGGCCAGCCCGCCAATGACAGAGGTAAAGCGATCGTCAACTCAACGGTCGAGCAAGCGCGTAACATACCTGAGGAAGATCGCGACCCCAGACAGTCGAAGGGCCGCATTGTAGCCATGGTCATCCATGGAGGTAATCCGTTGGATATCAGAGAGTCCAACAAGGCAATGAAGAGGAAGTGGAATGAACTCATGATGGTCGGCTCAACTTCAACCCCACGGCCGGCCTCGAATAGGCCGCCCATTTCCTTTGGGGACGAAGACTTGCTCGATGGAAAAGTCAATAATTACGTCCCTTTGGTAGTATCGGCCGTAATGCCCACAAGCAGTACCAACCCCATTGACCGGGTTCAATGGGGCGACCACATACCCCCTGGGAACGATAGAATTACTTGTTACTTTTGGAGATGATACGAACGGCAGCACGTCGTACAGGACGGCCAGAACAACGTTCTTAGTTCTGCCAATCAAATCGTGTTACCACTGCATCATTGGCCGCCCAACACTGGGAAAATTGGAGGCCGTAGCCTCAACTGTACATTTGAAGACGAAGTTCTACAGTAAAAGCGACCAAGTGGTGACAGTAATGGCCGACATGGAGGCAGCCATGAGGAGCCATTTTCTCTATCAAGAGATTTGTGACATGGAGGTGGTAAGTGCTAAATCGCAGGATCTTGGAGAGGGGCATCAGGTCAATGTGGTCGACCTGGAT
Organism: Astragalus membranaceus; assembly: GCA_039519185.1. Taxonomy (NCBI): domain Eukaryota; kingdom Viridiplantae; phylum Streptophyta; class Magnoliopsida; order Fabales; family Fabaceae; genus Astragalus; species Astragalus membranaceus. The sequence goes on from CM076851.1 coordinate 101,852,547, forward strand.
GCTCGATACGACCCAGATAGCGACCCTGATGACGACGACGACGATTTAGCCCGCGAGCTAAAGAATAAACTGAAGAGGCCCGAGCTCCACGGGGAATTGATCGATGTTCAGTTATCGGACGACCCAACCAAGACAGTTAAGTTGGGGAGCGACCAACCTGAACAAGACAAGCAAGATCTCATCACCTGCCTCAGGGAATACGCAGACCTTTTTGCATGGCAGGCATCAGACATGCCCGGGATCCCAATAGAAATTGCTTGCCACCAACTGTCCGTCGATGAGACAGCCAGACCGGTCGCTCAAAAGAGACGCACTCAGAGCGAAGAGAAAGCATTGGCGGCCGAACAGGCTGTTGATGACCTCATCAAGGCCAATTTCATTGAGGAGATTAAGTATACATCTTGGCTTTCCAACGTCGTGTTAGTGAAGAAGAAAAATGGTAAGTGGCGCATGTGCGTCGACTATACCGACCTGAATAAGGCATGCCCGAAGGACGCCTTTCCCCTGCCAAACATTGATAAACTGGTCGACGGGGCTGCGGGCTACAAACTCCTGTCTTTTTTAGACGCCTATTCAGGTTACAACCAAATCACTATGTACCCACCCGATCGGCATAAGACCGCGTTCATGACCGGTCGTGGAAACTTTCAGTACAAGGTGATGCCCTTTGGTCTGAAGAACGCCGGAGCGACCTATCAAAGAATGATGAGCAAGGTCTTCAGGAGGCAGATCGGTCGGATATCAGAGGTCTACTTGGATGATATGATCATTAAAAGCAAGACCGACCGAGACCATATTGACGACCTAAAGGAAATTTTTGAGGAAGCAAGGAAGAATTCCTTGAGGTTGAATCCAGAGAAGTGCACCTTCGGAGTAAGGGCGGGCAAGTTCCTGGGCTTCCACTTAACAGACCGAGGGATCGAAGCAAACCCTGACAAGTGCAAGGCGGTCGCTGACATGAGGCCGCCCACTACGAAAAAAGAGATTCAGCAATTGAATGGCATGGTCGCTGCCCTGTCACGATTTATACCTAAATCAGCGTGCAAATCTCTTCCACTATTCAAGCTCTTGAAGAAGGAGGTCGAGTTTGAATGGACCGACCAATGCCAGCGAGCATTGGACGAGCTGAAGGCGGCACTCACCAACCCGCCCATCATGACCAAGCCGCAACCAGGGGAGACGCTTTACTTATACTTGGCCATAAAAGACGAGGCCATGAGCGCTGTTCTCGTAAGAGAAAGCGACCTGAAACAGAACCCGGTCTACTTCATCAGTAAGGTATTTCAAGGCCCAGAGATCAGATACCAGAAGATTGAGAAGCTAGCCTTAGCGTTACTTGTGGCCACCCGTAGACTGCGCCCTTATTTCGTGGCCCATCAGGTCGTGGTGAGGACCGACCAGCCTATCAGGCAAATTCTTCACCAACCTGACCTAGCAGGGCGAATGATCAAGTGGGCTGTAGAACTCAGTGAGTTTGGGATCAAGTTCGAATCTAGATCGGCCGCTAAGGCCCAAGTGTTGGCCGATTTCATTGCTGAAATGACTCCAATACCAGACGATCATTCTTTGATGACCTGGACTTTGCACGTAGACGGATCCTCCAACAGCAAAGGAAGTGGGGCCGGTCTGATACTTGAGAACTCGGAAGGACTTACAGTTGAAGTGTCATTAACTTTCGCATTTCACACTTCAAACAACCAGGCCGAGTATGAAGCGTGCATTGTCGGGCTACAGCTGGCCAAAGAATTCAACGTCGACCGTGTTGAACTCCACTCTGACTCTCTACTGGTAGTCTCCCAAATTCAAGACCTTTACGACGCAAAGGACGATGTCTTGAAAAATTATTTGGCCAAGGTAAGGGATCTGCTCAAGCAATTCGACCGAGCAGAAGTCAAGCACGTCCCCAGGACGGAGAACGTTCGGGCTGATATCCTATCAAAGCTAGCTAGTACAAAGACTCCTGGGAACCACAGAAGTCTAATCCAAGAAACGTTGACGCAGCCGAGCGTATCAACCAAGCCTGCCCAACCATTATCCATTCTAGAGGTCGACTTAGATAAAGACTGGATCACTCCTATCTTGCAATATCATCTCAATGGAGTAGAACCTTGCGACCAGAAGGCAGCGAAACTCCTGAGGTTGCGGGCGACCAAGTATTCAGTGATCGAAGGAAGACTGTACAGAAGGGGCTTTTCATCCCCATTGCTGAGATGCCTTACGTCGGTCGAGGCCGACCATGTACTGAGATATACATGAAGGAGATTGTGGTAGCCACCAAGGTGGTCGGTCGATTGCTAAGAAGGCGCTCAGGGCCGGATACTATTGGCCGACCATGGATGAGGACGCAAAGATACTTGTTCAGAAGTGCAAGAAATGCCAAATCCATGCCGACGTACATATAGCGCCCTCATCAGAACTACACAGCTTAACCCCACTATGGCCGTTCGCTTGGTGGGGCATGGACCTGCTCGGCCCTTTTCCACCTGCACCAGGTCAGTTGAAGTTCCTCATCGTTGCGATCAACTATTTCACTAAGTGGATAGAAGCATAGCCACTTGCAACCATTACCTCAGCGAAGGTATCTAAGTTTTTTGGTCGAAATGTGCTCGCCCGCTTTGGAGTGCCCCAACAACTGGTGACTGATAATGGAACTCAGTTCGCAGATAGTGGAACTCAGTTCGCAGATAGAAAGTTCAGAGAAATGCTGGCCGGTCTAGGCGTGAAACAGCGTTTCACCTCGGTCGAGCACCCACAAACCAATGGCCAGGCAGAAGCGGCCAATAGGGTAGTACTACGCGGACTGAAAAGGAGGTTGGACGAAGCCAAGGGCAATTGGGCAGAAGAACTACAGTCGGTCCTTTGGGCCTACAGAACGACCCCTCACTCAACGATCGGGGAGTCACCTTTTAGACTTGTCTACGGAACTGATGCTGTCATCCCGATTGAGATGGGAGAGCTAAGTTGGAGGACGACCAACCCACCAACCCCGGCCGCAAACGAACGAGCAACAAGAGAAGAGCTCGACCTGGTTGAAGAGCTACGAAACAAGGCGTCACTTAGGGAGCAACTCATCAAACAGAAGGTCGCTGCCAGGTACAACGCCCGCGTCCAGAAGAGGGAATTCTCCATTGGACAGCTAGTCCTTAGGAGGGCCGACGTAGGGAATAAGAACGCTCGCCAGGGAAAGCTCGCCCCCAATTGGGAAGGACCATACCGTGTCATCAGCAAGACTGGAAAGGGAGCTTACGAGCTGGAAACCATGGAAGGGGCGACCATCCCCAGAACATGGAATGCTGACAAGTTAAGAAAATATAATGTTTAAGTTGTAAACACCAATTGATCAATAAAGAACAGGCGGTCGCTCTTTTTCCCCACAGGGGTTTTTTACCGAGGACCAACCTTAAAATTCGACTTGTGTACTTTATTTTCACGCAAATTGTATTCACGGTCGCTCACCATGCGAGTAGCAGTCGAGCGACCAGAAGAGTGCCATCGAATGGCCCAAACGAAAGCCGCCGAGCGGCCTAAAAAGAGTGCCATCGAATGGCCCAAACGAAAGCCGCCGAGCGGCCTAAAAAGAGTGCCATCGAATGGCCCAAACGAGAGCCGCCGAGCGGCCTAAATGAGCGCCATCGAATGGCCCAAACGAAAGCCGCCGAGCGGCCTAAAAAGAGTGCCATCGAATGGCCCAAACGAAAGCCGCCGAGCGGCCTAAAAAGAGTGCCATCGAATGGCCCAAACGAAAGCCGCCGAGCGGCCTAAAAAGAGTTCCATCGAATGGCCCAAACAAAAGTTGGCGGGCGGCCTATGCATCGATTGGCCGAGCGGTCTAAAAGAGTAGCAAAAAAGAATCAAATCCAATTACAAAGCAATTAAACAGGTCAAATTCATGGAAAATTGTCATTGATTACAAACAAAGACGCCTCGGTCGAAAAATTACGATTCAAACACCGCTCGCAGGCGGGCCAAGATTACAATTCAAAAAAATTACAAGTTAAGAGTCGTTGGGGGCCTGATAGATGACCGCCTCTTCTTGAAGAACCTTCCCCTTCGACATCTTCTTAGGGCGGACGATCTGTTGATCGATCACACGATGTGTGCATTGCACAATCTCGCGATCGACCCCCAGATCAGGGTAGAGGATCTTGATCTGGCTGACAGCATTTTCAAATTGACCCTCCGCAGCTCCCTTCGCCCGGTCAAGAACGTCTTTGTAGCGACCTCTAAACTTGTTCTTTTCCTCCTCCACTACATTCAACTCAGTTTTCAGCCCAACGACCTGGCTCGACAGCTCTTTATTCTTGGAAGAGAGGCGTTCGACCTCTTTCTCAGCTGTTTCCTGGTCAGCGACCGCCTTGTCCAGAGCAGACTCGGCCGCAGTTTGAGCAGAGACAGCAGCCACAAGTTGGCGTTCTGCTTCGACGAGCTTCCTCTCATTGTCAGCGATCGCTTCGACCCTCGGCTCAAGCTCCTTCCATTTCTTGAGCAAATCATCTCGCTCACCCCTCATCTCTGCGAGCAATGACAAGGCAGAATTCAATTTAAAATTTTTATCGACTAGATCGTCTTCAAGCAATGAATATCTATGGGCAAGGCGCCTACCTTCCAGGCGATCTGATTCTTCATCTTGGTATTTCTTGAACAGAATACCAGCGGCCTTCATTGCATCGGCCATCACCTCGAACGGTTCCTCCTTGAAACGAGCACAGTCTTCATCACCCAATCCAAGCAGGTCGATTTTAGGCGACCGGTTGTGCCCGTGGCTTTTCCCACTCTTATGCTTCTTTTTCTCGCCCCCATCATCGACCGACCTATTCCTCTTGGACCTTCCTTGATTTTTGGGTGGGCTGCTTAGGTCAATGGCTTGTGCTGGTGTGCCCGCCCGAGGAGTATGACGACCGGGCTGAGACCCAGTTCCGGCAGGTAGGGGCGTGCCTCCGGGTTTAGCTTCAGGAGTTCCGCGGACGGGCGAAGCATCGCCATCCTCGGCCGCCCATTGTTCCAAGAGGTCAAAGTCATTCATGTTCGCCATGTCAACTGCAAAGGCAAAAGTAGATGGTTAGAAACAGTTAAACAAAACAAAGTGACAAGAAATAAACTAGGCGAGCGACCACCGACCAAGAGCGGCCTTGACTTTTTTCTTGCCCCGAGCATCCACAACGTTCTTGACCTTGATGCGACCCTCAGGGACCAGGGACGCAATCTTTCTCAGCCTTTGGATCATCCCCCTGTCCAGGTCGTCAAGATCTGTTTCTTTAAAAGCATACTGGCCCGGTTTCTTCGAGAAATGGTTGAAACTCCACACTGTGGGAAACAGGGGCGACCCTTCCTGATCATCCTTGGACATTTGGGCGATCCCTCGATGGGCCTCGGCCGAGTTAGGAACAACCCAAAAGAATTCCCTTTTCCACCCGGTCGTCAATGATTCCATATAAGGCTTGAAAAAGTTGTATGTTGATCGGTTTTTGAATGAGACCGCTTCCTTGCGGGCGCCCTTGGAGCCTTTCTCATAAATATAGCTCATTTCAAACAAAGTGAAAAACAGTCTTACGGAGACCGGCCGTCTCAGAACCACGAGAACATCTTCGTATGCCTGCAGGAACGCCCAAGCGTTCGGGTTCAGTTGAGAAGGGGCGACCTGAAGATAGCGTAAAACCTGGCGTTGGAACCGGGTAAATGGTGGAATAATGCCCATGCGTTCGAAAACGATGCGGTACATCGTGAATTTTAGCACATCAGTCCAGGCCGCAACATCTTCCCCTTTAGCCATACCTTCTACTCTCCAACCTTCGTTTAGCCCGGTCGCCAGATATTCTAGGTCTTGGCTCCCCTGTTGAATTTTGCTGCGTTGACCCCTCAAGTTAAGAGAAACCCAAGACATGTCCTTTGCAGCTGCGACCTCTGGATCTTCTCGATGGTCGCCCTGTTGGCCTCTGTCGGCCATATCAGAGCCGTCGGCCGCAGCCTGGCCAGTACCTTCGTCACAGGCAACTCGTGCGTTGCTTTCTGCGGTGTCAGCGACCACAGCCTCGGTGTACGGCCTCCCACTTCTGTCCGGCCGAGTCCCGAATTCGCTAGAGGAAGTCCAGTTCTGGGTCGAAGACCCAGAGGAAGATTCGTCGTTAGACGAAGACGACCGGGCGTGCACAGAACTTTGCTCCACTGGTCGGGTCATATTGTGCGCAAGAGAAACGGCCGGGATTCTAGAGATACGGCGGGTTTGTTTGGTCCGCGCCAGAATGAACCTGTGGAGGGGAATAACGGTCAAGGTCTTGCTCGCGCGTGGGAAGGGGCGACGTGGTCGTCCCCAGACCTGACACCCCCTCCATTAGGTGGAACATAAAAACTCAAATAAAGGAAGAGCGGTCGTAGTTACCTGGAATTATAGCAAGTTGATTACGAGCGAGCTTTAGCGAGAACGAGCGAGCTTTGGCAGGAGCGAGCGAGCTTTGGCAAAAGCGAGCGATCAGCGAGAGCAGAGGAGATCGAAGAAACGTGCAAATGGAAATTCCCTTAAACCCTATATATAATGGGCCAACCATCGCCATAGGCCGGAAGCGAAGAGGCGCAACTCTTCACGTACCATCATTGCTTAAACTCCTCGAGTCTTTAAACGTCACCTCATTAAAGTAACTATCGTCTCAGCATTCATGACGATTGATTGTCAGGCATCACTCCGAGACGGCACCTGGCCCCGTGTGACCAGGCCGCGTGGCAGCGACCACGCAGTCAACCAATTAGCGATCGACCAGATTACGTTCGACCAGACGTCTTTCCAGAACGGTCGTTTGTGACCACACTGGGGGGCAAGGAATCAAGCCTTATCCCGCCCCCAGGCAACTGTTCCGGAGTGGGCTCGAAGCCCAATTTTACCCAACAGGCCTAGCGCGGCCCATTACCTGCCTTGCTCTGCAAGATGCGGCCGGCCCCGCAAAAAGCGCAACGGCTAGAACGCCTGCGCAGCCAACATTATAAATACCACACCAGCATGTGGCTTCAGGTATGTTTTACTCACCTGGTGACCCTGCCCGTTGAAGCACCTCTGACTTGAGCGTTGGAGTGCCTTTGCAGGTACCACCCGCGTGCGGCTCAGAACTCGGTCCTTCATCCCAATGACCGAGCAGCACCATCAGGCAGCAACAACTCATCGTATTGATCAGGTACGATCATTCATCTTCTTCTACTTTCTTGCTATTTAAATTCTTGCAATTTATTTTCTTGCCTTTTATTTTCCAAGTCATTTATTTTCTTGCCCTTTATTTTCCAAGTCATTTATTTTCTTGCCCTTTATTTTTCAAGTCATTTACTTTCTTGCCCCTTTATTTTCCAAGTCATTTATTTTCTTGCCCTTTATTTTCCATGTCATTTACTTTCTTGCCCCTTTATTTTCCAAGTCATTTACTTTCTTGCCCCTTTATTTTCCAAGTCATTTATTTTCTTGCCCTTTATTTTCCAAGTCATTTATTTTCTTGCCGTTTATTTTCCAAGTCATTTATTTTCTTGCCCTTTATTTTCCAAGTCATTTGCTTTCTTGCCCCTTTATTTTCCAAGTCATTTATTTTCTTGCCCTTTATTTTCCAAGTCATTTACTTTCTTGCCCCTTTATTTTCCAAGTCATTTACTTTCTTGCCCTTTATTTTCCAAGCCATTTATTTTCTTGCCCTTTATTTTCCAAGTCATTTATTTTCTTTTCTCCTCTTTTGTCTACAATGATCATGAGTGAGTAGAATTTATTAAAACATTCATTCTTTCTAAAAACACTTTCTTTTCAGTTAATCAACTTTGAAAAATTAAATTGGTAATCACCTAGGCTCTCCCTGTGGATCGATAACTCTTTTTATTACGCGACAAGACCGTGCACTTGCGGCCTATCAACCGTCGAGACATAGATCTCGGGGACTGGTCACCTCACAACTCGCGATGGGCCTCCAATGAAGGACGCTTCACTAGGAAGGTTGACGACTGCCCAATTTTGAGGACCTTAGAGAATCTCCCAGCTCTCAAAACGTATTACGGGACTGGGGACCCTGACAGGCATTTGGCCTACTTCTCAATCACGATGCTTTACCCGGGGGCAAAAGAACCCGTCTACTGCAAGATCTTGCCCCTCACTCTCACGGATTCAGCACTTGCTTGGTTCCAGGATTTAAAACCAAACTTAGTCTCATCCTAGGGGAAACTAGCTACCATGTTCACGACCCGCTTTGCCGCCTCTCGCTTGAAGCCAAAATCTGAAGAAGTTCTTAGGGCGATCAGGCAAGGAGAGAAAGAAACACATAGAGAATATCTGGAAAGGAGGCTCTTTTGGATGAATGATGGCCTCAAGAAAGGAAGCCTGTTTCAAAGGGACGTGGGGGTTAACAAACCCCGAAGCTTGGATGAGTTCCTTCAGAAGGAACAAAAGTACATGGTCTACGAAGAAGACAACATGGCGTACTAAGAGGAAGCCAAGGTTGGCAGCAAGGAGGACGAGCTGGCTTACAAGGCCATTGAAGAACCATGGCAGAAGGGAGCCCAAGATGAGAGAACTCCTCGGGAGTCCCGACCCCGACAAGGTCGCTTCTCAGAGTACACCCTGCTGAACATATCCCAGGCTGAGATCCTTGCCGAATGCGTGGACGCAGAGTTTTGGGACATAAAACAACCCGAACCTGTCATGCAAAGGAAAAGCCGAACCTCTAAGAAGTACTGTCGTTATCTAAAAGGTTATGGGCACAGTACCAGCGAATGAAACACCCTCAGGGATGACATTGAAGAGCTAATCCGCGAAGGGAAGCTCGCCCAGTACGTGAATGAAGAAGAGGATGAGACTCGTGACTCTGAGTAAGGAGCAGGGCATCAGGACCTGAACCTAGGGCTAGGCCTAGTTAAGAAATTTGTTGTTTAAACACGAAGACAGAATGTAAAAGCTCGATATGAATGATTAACAAAAGTTCAACTTGCAATTACAGTTTTTGCTCTAGCTCACTAGCATTAACACTTGTTCCAAAGAAAATTCCTTAAGATCAAGAAAGCAAAAGGGTCCAACTCCATAGTTAGGGGCCGAGCGAGACAAGTTTGAGACCCGACATACCCTACAGAGAGGGACCGCCTGGATCGCAGGGGCAACCTCAGCATTAGCTCAAAGCCAAGACCACCTTCCCAAGGCGGTGTTCTTAAAGACACCTATGGGAATCCTAGTAATGGAGTCAAGAGTACCACGGCACGCCAAAACAAATAAGTGACCTTGGTGGTCACAACCCCTTGGGCGAGGTCTATCTGGGCAGAGTCCTGGTAAACTGTGCCAAGGGTATACTTCAAACTGAACTTGGTGGTCACAACCCCTTAGGATAGTTCTATCTGGGCCGAGTCCTGGTAAACTGTGCCAAGGGTATACTTCAAATTGACCTCACAACCCCTTGGGCGAGTTCTATCCAGGCCGAGTCTTGGTAACTTGTGCTAAGAGTATAGTTCATTACAAATTGTCCCGACGGGCGTCGACAAACTCATCTGCCTAAAGCAAAGCAAACTTAGCAACTATCTACTTAAAATCCAAAAGCCAAGCAAAATTACCTTAGTAAGGTAGGAGCAGCACAAAAGCTCGTGGAAGGTTTAAAAGGATAGTGGAACAAAGCAACCAAGGTCACGGCACCCACCCAGCAGGGATCCAAGGTCAAGGCACCCACAGGGTGCCAACAAGGGTGCCAATGTCATGAGACAAGACAGCCAAGCACCCGGCACCGAGGCGCCCAGCACCAGGGCGCCAACTTAAAACAGGATCTGGCACCATGGAAGGTGCCTAGCACCCGGCACCCAGGCGCCCAACACCAGGGCGCCAACTCAAAACAGGATCCGGCACTACGGAAGGTGCCTAGAACCCGCACCCAAGCGCCCAGCACCATGGCGCCAACTTAAAACTGCATCTGACACCATGGAAGGTGTCTAGCACCCGGCACCCAGGCGCCCAGCACCAGGGCGCCAACTCAAAACAGGATCCAGCACCATGGAAGGTGCCTAGCACTCGGCACCCAGGCGCCCAGCACCAAGGCGCAAACTTAAAACAGGATCTGGCACCATGGAAGGTGTGTAGCACCCGGCACCCAGGCGCCTAGGTAGGTGCCAAACATCCACACAAAATGGCACCCAGAAGGGCGCCCAGGAGGGCGCCAACTCTTAAGACAAACCGACACCCAGGCACCTCGCAAGTCGGCACCCAGGAGGGCGCCAAGCACTAGAAAAAAAACTGTTTTTACCGGCCAGGACTTTCCGGCGGATTGACATCCGCCGAAAAATTTCCGGCAGATTTTATCCGCCGAAACAGGATCTGGCACCATGGAAGGTGCCTAGCACCCGGCACCCAGGCACCCAGCACCAGGGCGCCAACTCAAAACAGGATCCGGCATTACCGGCGGAATTGTTGGTTTTTCCGGCGGAGTTTTTTGCTCCGGAACATTTCCGGCGGAATTTTAGGTATTTCCGGCGGATTTTAGTCTACGAAAAAAAAAAATTTAAAAAACATCCGTCGGTATGGTATTTTTCGGCGGATTGTTTTGAAAAAAGCGCGGGGTAAATCCGCTGGAAACCCCCTAAATCCGCCGGAAACGTCATTTCCGGCGGATTTCAAGGTATTTCCAGCGGATTTTTAGGTCTTTCCGGCAGATTTGGGTCTACGAAAACATCCACCGGAAATACCTAAAAATCCGCCGGAAATGACGAACCGAATAAAATCCGCCGGAAACGTCATTTCCGGCGGATTTTTTTAAAAGAGCGGGGAATTTGATTTTTGAAAATCCACTGGAAACCCCCTAAATCCGCCGGTAAGTGACATTTCCGGCGAATTCTCCTTTTGACCGTTGGACTTCGGTTCTTCTATATAATCCCTTCTCCATTCTCCACTTCTTCACACCTCTACCAATACTCTCATTCTCTCTACTAAATCTCTTCTTGAAATTCCTCGATCTCATCCTCTCTCTACTAAATCTCTTCCTCTCTTTGGCAAATTTCTTCGATCTAAGCCATACCAGTAGCCCCAGCAGCAGTCACCCCACCAGCCAAACCGGCCAAACCAGCACCCCCAGCGACGGCCACCCCAGCAGCCCCACATCGATCTTAATAATATCGATTCGATTAGTGCTTTTCTTGCATCTGATGATACCTATTATCAGGGTGATGAGTCAAACCAGCAGCTTTGCGTCTGATAATATTAATTTTTTAAATAAAAAATAATAATTTGGGAGGAGAAACCAGGGCGCTCGGGCTTACACCTTTCAACCAGTGGGGGCTGCCACCTTTGAAATCAAGTCATCCATCCTCACTGCCTTGAAATCAGAACAGTTTTCAGGGTCAGATGCAGAAGACCCCAACCAACACTTATCCCAGCTCCATGAGATTTGTGGAACCACATATCCTGAGGGGGGTTGATGAAAGCTCCAAGAAATTGCACATGTTTCAATTTACCCTAACGGGAAGAGCAAAGGATTGGTTAAATACTCTCCCAGGAACTGTGAATACTTGGAGTGACCTTGAAAACAAGTTCTTAGAAAGGTTCTTCCCAATCTCCAAGTTTATCAAAAAGAGAGCAGAAATCTCCAACTTTGCACAAGGGGATTTTGAATCCCTATATGATTCTTGGGAAAGATTTAAGTTCGTATTGAAAAAATGTCCAGGGCATGGTATTGATGTTTTCTACAGTTGCAAACCTTCTGTCATGGATTGCAACCTCAAACCAGGATGATGTTAGATGCCTCAGCAGGAGGATCTTTAGGTACTAAAACTTGGGAGGAAGCAAAACAGCTGGTGGAGGACATGGCTTCAAATGAGTACAGAATGCAAAATGACCGTGGAGCTGTAGCTAAAAAGGGTATGTTGGAGTTGGACAATAATAGTGCGGTGTTGGCACAACAAAAGCTAATGTCTCTCCAAATTGAATCTCTCACCAAACAAGTAGCTGCTGCTTTGGAAGTTAGATCTCAAACTCCAACAACTGCTCAAGTAATGCAAGTTCATGACCAGGGAACTCATTTGGAAGATGCTCTGTCACAATGCATGCAAATGACTCAGACCACTTTCCACTCTCAAGAGCAAGCGATGAAAATTATGGAGAAAAACCATGAAACTTCTATGAAGAAATTGGAGGCTCAAAATAATGAGTTGTCTAAAAAGCTTGCAGCAACATCTAACAGTGGCTCTCATGCTAGTACTAGTAACAACTTCAAGTATGAAAGTTGTAATGCTATTTCATTGAGAAGTGGTAGAGAGCTGAACCCTGTTGAAGTGACCAAACTCAAGCCCCGAGAAGGAAGTGGTGAAACTGAGGTGTTGAGGGAGGAGTTGAAAAAGAAAAATGAAGGAGTCGAAAATGAGTTGAGTAAAAAAAGTGAGGGAGTTATGAAGTCTAACCAAAAAGAAAATTTGTTCAATGAAAAATTGCAGGTAGTCGACAAGCCCAAGGGAATTCCTTCATACATGTAGCTGCCATACCCTCAGTTGAGCAAGAAGAATCAGAAGGATGAGCAGTTCTCAAAGTTCGTGGATATTTTCAAACGCCTTCAAATCAACATACCATTTGCAAAAGCTCTTGAGAAGATGCCCGTCTATGCCAAGTTCATGAAGCATTTGTTGACAAAGAAAAGGAAGTTCAAGGGAGATGAAACAGTGTCCTTAGCAGAAGAATGTAGTGCCATCATTCAAAACAAGCTTCCTCCTAAGTTGAAAGATCCCGGGAGCTTCACCATACCTTGCGCAATTGGTGATGTAACCATAGGCAAGGCTCTTTGTGATTTGGGAGCAAGTATTAATCCGATGCCCTTGGCTATGTGGAAAAAACTTGGCGGAGGTGAGGTGAAACCAACAAACATGACTTTGCAACTTGCTGAAAGGTCTATAAGGCATCCTTATGGGGTTGTAGAAGATGTCCTGGTAAAGGTTGACAAATTCCTCTTCCCAGTGGATTTTGTGATTCTACAACTTGATGGTGACATGTTGCGTTAAAAACACACTTAGAGCAAGTGTACTCTACCGCAGAAGTAGTATAAAAGATTATCGTATCCACAGGGATTAATTAACAAGTATCAAACTAGTCAAGATTATATATTGTTTAGACGAACCAATGATTTAGTTGTAATGAAAACAAATAAAAAGAAATCAATAACAAGAATTAAAATACTAAATTTAATCGATGGAGAGAGGTCTAGGATCACAGTTTCACTTGCAAGCTTCGATTCCCCCTATGTCTAATCCTACCTGAATTCCCTTATTTTACTTAATTACCAATCCCTTTACTAAAACTATTAATCCGTTTGGTCATTCGCGATTATTATTCTTTTTCCTAAATTAACCCTCGTTTGGTCATGCAAGAATTTAAATTCAGGAAAAGCATAAAGAGCAAAAAGGTTGAATGATTGGAAGACTAAATTATGGTTTGGTCATGCCCTAATTATAGCCCCAATTATCCTATAGGTCCACCAACTAATTGCAGTCAGTCGCTGATCAACTAATTGATTATAAACATGCAAATGGTAGCTAATCCTAATCATGTGATAAAAACAATAGGACAATATTAATTAAAATAAAAACAGGAATTCAAACCAGAAATTAGAACATAAAAAGGTCTCTAATCATGCAAGATCCACCTAAGACCCTAGAAGAGGATTTAGCTATCCATAGTGTTCGAGAACAATAAAATAAAATTAGGAGTCATAAATTACATAGATAAAAATAACCCGGAATTGAGAAATTTCTGATCCTGAAATTTTAGTTTCCTTTTTCTGCTCCAGAGCTCTCTCACGGTGTCAAGAACGGGTACCCAAAACTCCCTCTCTCCAAGCCGGTGCCACCGTTGGTGCGTGACTCCGGTATATTATGTACGTGGTGTACGGCTCTTCTTGATTTTAATTATCCAAAATTTCTTTTGGTTGTCTGCGGCTCTGTACATCTCCTTCGTACGTGCGGCATTGTTCTTCTCTAAGTAATATAAATAATATTACGGCTCTTGCCTACCCTTTCTTTCTCTCCAAGCCTATCATATCCATTCAATTCAATTCAATTCAATTCATGGGCCTTGGCCATGTGGACTTTACTAAATTTATAGGCTTAGTCCTTTGATTTATATAAAGTGGCTTTAAAATGGACTATTTATCTTTTCCATATTTTCTTCATTTCTACAAAATAAAGAGAAATTAAGTCAGTAATTTATATTATCACTAATAATTGCTCTAAGAATGATTTAAAAACATCTCTAAAAATGCACTAATTTAGAGTTTATCATGACACCTGTGTCAAAAATGCCATAGAAGGAGACAATGACATCCCGTTTATTTTGGGAATATCCTTCCTTGCTACCAGTAGAGCTGTGATTGATGTGGCGGATGGAACTTTGACATTGAGAGTCCAAGATGAAGCGGTTATTTTTAATGTGCATAAGTCCATAGACCCGAAGGAGGAAAAAGAAGGGTGCTACCGCATTGAGGCGTCTAATCCCATGGCTGAAAACAGAATTCGCCTCCACTCACCCCTTGAGAATTCACTTGTTGTATGGGAAGATCTTAAAGAAGTTGTGGGTATGTCCGTGGATCCTTTGTTACACTCCCCTCATACATCATTTAGCGAGAGGAACTGCAAGCTTAAAGGAAAGTGTACCCAAGGAGCATTTAAGGAGGCACCGGAGAAGCTGAGATCTCCACCTGAGCCAAATTGATACATCCCCTCAATGTCAAGCTTAGGACGATAAACAAGCGCTCCATGGGAGGCAACCCATGGTAGAGGTAGTTGTTTTTGAATTTTGGTTGTACTATGCTGTTATGACTTTTACATTGATTATGATGCACCAATACTTTGAACTCATTCTCTGATGGTGGTTGTTTAGCTCTAACATGTTTTGCAGCTACCATGTGATTACCTTCAAATCAACTTTTATCATCAGGTAGTGTCAGTGGTTAAGACAAAGGTTGAGGAAGATCTAGATCATTTGTCGGCATGCTTTCGAGAGTTCCATCTCTTACAATCCCAGCCGTGAGGTTTGAGCCCAAACACCTATATCATTAATTGTGTGTATATTCCTTGCTTGCATTAGTCTGCAGAACTTGAACTTGTGCTTAATTGTCTTGCATGTGATTTACATACACACTGAGGCAACTCTTTTTGGCAACCCAGAGCCTTTCAAACCACCTAATAAGCATTTATCCTTTGTTAGCCCTTCTGAGCCTAATTGTTTATTCTTATTTTTCTGTTCTTAAGTTGCTTCTTAGTTTGTTTCTTAATTTGGAGTTAGGTAGACAAATGTATGCGAGTGTGGGAAAAATATAAGTTTGGGGTTGCTCATGGAATAGCAACGAACTAAGTTTGGGGAGGTATATACAAGAGAAAGGAAAATATATATATATAATCAAAAAAAAAGAAGGAAGATGTTATAATCCTTCTCTTGTGGAATGTTGTGGGAAAATTGGTGAGTAAGTGAGATTGTTTGAATTTGACAAAAAGAGAAGTAGACCTAACTCCAAGTTAAAAAAAAAAAAAGAAAGATGTTATAATCCTTCGCTTGTGGAATGTTGTGGGAAAATTGGTTAGTAAGTGAGATTGTTTGAATTTGACAAAAAGAGCAGTAGACCTAACTCCAAGTTTGTCACCTACTTATCCAAATACTATCCACCCTTACCTAAGCCCCGTTACAACCCTTAAGTCCTCAAATATTGTGTATGCATTTCATGTGTATAGATTTGTCTAGAACTTGTTCAAGCCTATGAAACGATGATGCAGGTATTGTGAATTGAGGGACTACCTTATACACTTCAAAGAGAGAAATTTAGTGAGATGTGTGAAAAAGAGAAAACTTGAGATTGCTTGCCTCTATATGATCTTGTGTTTTCCAATTCAATTGTCTTGCTACTATAATATGTTGGATGATATCTTTTGATGTGTTGAAGAATCTATTGGTATGTGAAAGATGTGAAAGCTGAATAACAAATTGCCACAGCCTGAATTGAATGATTGCTTGAGGACAAGCAAAGATCTAAGTTTGGGGTTGTGTTGACTCATTGTCACATGTATATTGTTGTTCAGTTTATAGCCAAAATGTCTGTCATTTGAGTTTTATTTCAGCCAATCGTTAAGGGATTTGGCATACTTTTAGTTGATGTAGTAAGTTGTGAATTGTAACCAATTGCAATGGAAGACCTTCAATTTGGTGTGGCGTCTACTAGCGAACCAAACACGTGCCTAGTGACGAAACGGAGAAAAGAAGAAAGGAAAAGGATCAGCCATTCATCGCGGCGCGGCCAAGAACGGTCGCGCCACAACCAAGCTTTTCAGCAGGAGGTCGCGACGCGACCAACTCGCATCGCAAGGCGATGGTTGGCCGAAGGTTGGGTTATATACTTCATTTTTGCGTTTTTTGTGAGGACTTCGTCTTGGGAGCGGAACGGAGCATTGGAGTAGCTGAAGGGTGTGATTTTGGGGACTTCTCATCGCTTGGGAACAAGGGTTTGAAGGTTCTAATGTCTTCCTTCATGTTTATCTTCTTCTTTATCTTAGTTTCTACTCTTAGGATGATGTGTAATTAAACTTCTTAGATTAGGGAGAGATGAATCTCCCCAAAGCTATTATATGAATACTTTGCTATAATCAATTTCAGTTTTTATTCAATTTATCATTAGCATATGCCTCTATGCTTAATGCTTTACAATAGTTGTACTGATTTAGGGTTTATGATCACCAAAGGGATATGGGTTTGTATGCTTGATTTGGGGTTTTAGGTCACAATCTTGATGATCATAGGAATATGGAATTGGGATTGTGAATTCCTTAGTTCTAGGGTCTAATGCTTTGTCTATTGTTGAATTGCTTAAGGAATTAGGGTTTCACAAGTAGAGAAAAGGGGTTTTGAGGCAAGGGGTTGTCCTTAATCTAAATTAGTGAATGGAATCTGGTAAATTGGATAATTGCTTGAAATTGGTTGAAGGTTCGTGTGATAGCATAGGGGAGAGGATTCAATCCTTAATCGTTTTTCTTTGCTTAAATTACAAACACTTTATTTCACGGTTACTATAATTTCAACTCTATTTCAATTTCCTACGTCTAAGAATTGACAACTTGCCTATTGATAATATCACGCAATCCCTGTGGATACGACTTGGTTCTTACCGTTTTTTTACTATTACTTGCAACGTTTCGGTACACTTGCCGAAATTCTAACAGAAGTAATGAGCCCAAAACCTAGGCCCAGAATAAGTTGATTCAGTAATAGCTATTATCAGGTGGGTTCACCGGGGGAAACGTGCAATGGTTTTCCGGTGTTGTGCTGAGAAAAGAGAAAGATAAGTAAGACACCGAGAGATTAAGGTGAGGGGTCTCGAAAGAACTCACTGAGATTTTTATCTCACTGTTTATTATGTGGTGTTTTACAGATGAGCAGGGAAAGAAAAAAGTAAACGGAGAAGAAGTAGTTGTTGTTACGGGCTACGAGTTATAGAAGGATCATTCTTGATCGAGTTTATTTATGTTTGCCTAGCTAACCCTACTGTTACATTATGTAACAAGTTTATGTTTTATACTATAACTCTTGATTTGTAATTGGAGTTTATGTATCGTCTTTAAGAATTCTGCTTTTGAGAACTTGAACAATAGAGTTTATGAATGACGTTTGGACCTTGTTTCGTTGTCATTTAGTAATTCCTTTGAGAAACTTTGTTACTTTAAGAGATAGTTGATGAATTATTCATCGAGTTAAGTATGTTCAGTTCACTAAAGCAGGATTAGTACTCTGATGTATACTATTTATGGAAGTCTCGATATTTCTTCCAAGGTTGAAATACAAGGATGTTACACACTAGGTTGGTATAGTTAGCACAAATCAATTCTTTTAAGCATTCATTCAACTGTACAACCCCATACATGCACAACCTCAGGATATCCCTCTCATTCAGGTACATATTCGGTTCATCCACGTGTCCCTCCGTCTAGAAGCATGCCAGGAGCAGCTCTTTGTCAGTGCCAACATTTTGGACACCGGAGATATCACTCCCCGCCCTTGTCAGCCACCGGTATCACACTCTTGGTTTCAGCATGTTTTACACATAATCTTTGTATTTCTAATGTAACACCTTAAGATTACAACTAGGTGAACTAAAAGCATTAACATAATCATAATAAGTCAGAATATAACCTGCTCATACAGTTGGACCAAATTAAAACTAAAGCGGATTGAAACCACTTACATAGCTTTGAGATGAAAATTTCTCAAATACAAATCCGAGATAAGTACTTAATAGGTACATATTCGATATAATAAACATGAATATGGTCCAATCTACAAGATAAGGTTATAAAAATTACATGACATTAGCAACATCTTGCTAAGCTTTAATAAAACTGTGATCCTCAACTTGGAAAAACCCTTGTCCTGGCCCATGAATTCCTCAATCAATATCTGTGAATCTGAAAAACAGTTAACAATAAACAATGAGATTACATAATCTAAGTGAGTTCTTTCCCGCCCCCTCACAATTCCTCTCTCGGTGTTTTCCTTGTCTGTGACTTGTTCTTGTCTATGTTTTACTCTTGTCTGTGGCATAGCACAATCCGAGAAATCAAATCACTCAATTTCAACGGAAACCCCAAGTAGGTAGCTCAGTTGGCGAGCTAAGAAATACCGAAGGAGTGCACCAAAGGAGTGCAAGAAGGAGGTCCACGGTTCAACGCATGGAAACTAACATATCCCCCACCCCCACTAACATTGCCTATCAAAAAAAATGAGAAACCCCAATTCGTATAGCTATACCGAATAATGCTAGGGCCCTAGCTTCGGGATCATGATTCCCCTCCACTAGGTATGCTACAATGAATATTGGGATCGTCATCCCCACGGTGTCTTTTACTTTTTACTTGAACTTAGACACTTAGGTCTTTTACTTTTTACTTGACACTTGGTTGTATTCACACTCGATACAACAACTACTCGGTTTGTATTCAAACCTTAACATGAACTTACTTATGTTGCATCATAACATACCTTACATGCTTGAAAAACAATTCATCTCATTCAAACATAAGCAAAACAACGTTTTAACCAATCTATGGATATTACTTACTTCATAGCTTATGTTTGTGTGACGATCATTAGGAAGGATTAAGAAATGAATTGGGAGAGGTTTGGAATCAAAAGGAATAACATTAGACGTGTTTTAAAATCGGTGACAGAAGTAGGCGCACGGGTCGTGCATGCCCAAAATTTCAGCTTTTGAGTAACAGCAGGGGACGCACGGTCCGGGTATGGAGGCGCACGGACCGGGCTCCTCCATCAGATTTGACAAAATCATGTTTTCGTGTACATTTCGCTATTCCGATAGTTCCAATTTTTGCCCAAGACCATTTTTGACACAACAACAGTATTTTATAACATTGTTAACACTTCAAACAATCAACTTGGATGCGAATAATCAATCAAATAACACACATGATGACATTAAAATTTCAACAAGCTTTGTCAACATCAAAACACAACTATGGCTTCCCAATAAATCAAATTGAAGAATTTTCATGAGTCAATTAACATTCATCATAAATCAACTATGAGGAACAAAAATGGATTGTAGCGACCGAAAAATCCGAGAATTGATTCCTCGAAGTTTACAATGAAGCCGACACCAAAGTTTAATTTTAAGGGCAAATATTGGTAAATCCCTTTGGTTCGGATAAGGGTCCTTGAGACCAGATTTGGGTTCGGGAGTCGGTTATGCGTGGGGAAGGTATTAGCACCCCACGACATCCTTTCTAATGAAGGTTACCTTCTAATTAGTTGTATAAAGAGAATGTTAGTTTTCAAAATGTTTATTTTACCCTTTTATTGCGAATTAAAAAAGAAAAAGACTTAATAAATTTTTTTTGTGCTTGACCGGAGTGGGCCCCCGCTCCTACGTATCTTCAAGTGCGATGGAGAAATCAAAGCTACGTAGTTCTTGGATAGAAAAAGGTTTTGTTGGTTTGTGTTTTTTAACTTAGGGGTTTTAGGACTTTTGATCCGTACGGTTCATTCGTCCTAAACGATGACTAATCCGGCCGTATGGCCGACTTAATCCCCTATTTTTGAAAATAAGATTTTTGATTTTGAAATGAAAGAGATGTGTTTGTATTTTTTAATTTAGAAATTATTTATTTTTAATAGAGATTTTAGGACCTGATCCGTACGGTTCATTTGTGGTCCTAAAAAGCTGACTAACCCGATTGTACGACCGACTTAATTCCCTATTTATATTTTGTGAGTTTTTGTAAAAAATGAATTAAGAAAGAAACATAATGAAAATTGTCTATTTTTGCGCTTGACAGGGGAGTGACCCTGCTCCTACGTATCTCCTGGTAGAGAATCAAATGCTACGTAGTTCTTGGGTTGAAAAATGATAGTGTGTTGATTGGTATTAGGGAAGTGATTTTGATATTGATTTGGAAAGAGTTTAAGGTCACTAAGCTGTACAACTCAAGCGTCTTAAATTAGGGTCGACAAGATGTCACATCTCAGTGAAACCCTTTTTTTTTAGAAAATGTGTTTGAAAATGCTAGATAAATGTGAGATGTAAATCTTTCTTTTTTTGAAAGGGATAGTGAAATGATGAAAGTTTGATTTTTGAAAAGAAGGGATGTATAAGTGCAATAATAGGGGTGCAAATAGCAGAGCCCGGAATAATAAGTCCAGTATAAAAACAGAAGCTCACGATTTGGGGGTTGGCAAATAGAAAAACATGGGTATAGATAGCATAGCAGTAAGAAAAATATATGCAAAAGAACAAAGGAAAAAGCCCATGATCTAGAAGCTTCTAAACACACAACACCAACCCTAACACCACTAAACACACACACGTATAGAGCGGGGTGAGAGGGAGGGAGGGAGGGAGGGAGAGAGAGAGAGAGAGAGAGAGAGAGAGAGAGAGAGAGAGAGAGAGAGAGAGAGAGAGAGATCTACTATCTATCTATACTACTAACCTACTACCAAAATATCAATCTTACCCTCTTCCCGACTAAACAATTTTAGGATATTTATGTAATTTCAATTTTTCCTTTTTTCAAACTTTTTCACTCTTTCAGATACTTTTTCAAACTTTTTCACTCTCTCTATACTTTTCCAAACTTTTTCACTCTTTCTCACACATTTTTTCACTCTCTCCTCCTTTTTCTTCCTATAACTCTATCTCATTTTTCTATTTTTTAGAATATATCTACTTTAATTTCATCTACATGTATCCTTCATTTTTTTAATATTCTATTTTTTTCCCTGTCAATAAGTTTTATTTAGTGTCTACGCGAAATATTTCAATTTGTAAAATTTGAAAATTTACTACAATTTGGTTTCTAATATCTACAGGAAATATTACTTATCACTCTCTCTCATATATTTTTTAAACCTTTTCAATCTTTCTCACACATTTTTTCACTCTCTCCTCCTCTTTCTTCTTCTAACTCTCACATTTTATCTATCAATAAGTTTGAATTAGTCTCTACGGGAAATATTACAGTTTTGAAAATTTGAAACTTTAATACAATTCTGTTTTCTAATCTCTACGGGAAATATTACATATTGCTGGTAAATGTTTACGGGGTAATGTTTGGACTAACTCAATTACAATTTGAAACTTTTTGTTTATCTACTTTAAATTAGTCTTGATTTTCACGGGGTAATGTTCGGACTAATTAAATTATGTCTAAGTCTATTAATAAAAATAACACGACAACACTCATGCGTATGCACGGGTATACTGATAGTTAAAGAAGGAACTTGACAACAAGTTTGAAGATAGAAATATATATAGAATATATCTGATTGTATTTTTTTGCACATCTGCTTAGTAAGCAAATTAAAGAAAAGAATGCATTTATGAATATGAATAGAGATAAATTAGCTTTTGTGATATTTCTTTGTAAATCTCTATGCTATTTTTCTCACTCAATCTCTTCTCATTTTTTTCTGCTCACCAATCGACTATGGTAACCAGTTTCTTTCTCAAAAATTTTTTCTCATTGGATTCAAGAGTATATAGTGTGAAAAAGCAACTTTGATCATAATAAAAAATTGCAACTTGGGAGACATGATTTGATCTTGACTTGTTGAAGGGAAGATAATGGTGCAGAGGATAACATAGCCCAGCTCATGGCATAGCCGTAAATATTGACAATGAAGAGAAGAAAATATATTATTTTATTTTTATTTTCATTTCTTTTATATATTTTTTGAATTGGGCTTCATGAAGAGTGATAATGGGTTTCAAATAACCCAAAAATTCTTGACTAAATATTATTATTTTTTGTACTTTCAGTTGGCTAAAAATAAAATGGGCTGAACTTAAAAATGGAATGGATTTATTCTTTTTTTAATGGTCCAATACCAATTTAGACAAAAAAATAGTTTTTCATTTTTAACAAAAATTGAAATCCAATAACATGTTGGTTGTAACATCCGCAAAATAATTAGTAGAATTATTTAGGTGTTAACCCAATTAAATTAATTTAGTACTTGACTGGTAAATTTATCGAGTGCTAAAATTATTTATTGGTTGTCATCGGATCGTTAACCGAATAATACAGGTCAAGAAAGTTTTGGAATCGAAATAAGAGATTTAGATCAATATGGTAATTTGATCACGTTACCACGTATATATTAATAAATATATATATATATATGTATGCGTGAACGTGTGTGTGAGGGAAGAGAAGAAAAGAATTAATTAAAAGAAAGGAAGAAAAGAAAGAAAGCAGCGAGAGAAGAGAAACAGAGAGGGAGAGGAGAGAAAAGAAAAGAAAAGAAAAGAGAAAGAAAGGGTGAGGAGGAAGAAGAGGAAAAAGGGGAAAGTTAGGCTCATCAAAACGACTTCCTTCCAATACGAAAAATGCTCAGCGTTACTTCCTCTTCGATTTGGTACCAAGATCTTCATCATCAACTCACTCTCTCTCACTTTGCCATTTTCGAATTTGAGAGGAAAAATTGGAGTTTTGATGGTTGTAGCTCAAGGGAAAGCTCAGGATGATGTTTAGGAGCGAGCTCAAGGTGGATTACTCGAGTATTGAAGATCGATTGGATGATTGGGAGCTAGTTGGATGAGTTAGGGTGGAGAAATCACAAATTGGGGTTTTTGTGAATAGTAGTTTTGGAGGTTAGGGATGATGAATAGTGTTTATGGAAGATTTCGAGGAATTCGGTATTTCGGTCAAAAAGAGGTTTCGTGTTCGAGTGGAAAGCTTTGGGAGCGGATTTGAGCGTCGTCGGAACGGAAAGTTTATGCGGGGAATGTTCGTGTGGTTACTCGGTGAAGTCGGCTCGATCGTGGTTCACGCTTCAAGGGTGAGTTTTACTCACGTTTAGGTTTTTTAAAATTCAATAAACATAAATTGTGAAATGTGTTTCGGTTTGATTCGAGTAGAAAACGTATTTTTTACGAAAATCACGTTTTAGGTCCAATCGGTTTTTGGATTGTTTGATTGATGATTTGATGATGATCCTTGTTGTTTGAATATGTTTTCGGACTGTGTTTATATTGAGACTGGACTGGAACAGGTATCGGAATTGGTCGGAACGACGAAAAATGCGAAAACGGGATAAAATTTAGTGCTGTCAAAAGCGCACGACCCGTGCGTCCCCGGCGCACGGACCGTGTGCCCCTTTCGGTTTGTGTTTTAAAAAAAAATGCATTACAGGGCGCACGACCCGTGCGTATGGGCGCACGAACCGTGCGCTGTGTTCTGTCCAAATTTTCCAAACTTGCCCGAAACGATCCCGATCGATTCCAATCCTCTTCTAATCCTTTCCTAACCCTTTTCCAATGATATTAGGCTTATAATTCCATGATTTTGAATGTACCTAAAAAGGGCTAAAATACTATGAAGTTATAAATTGTTTCCATAAACCGAAATAATAGTACTCGTGTGCGGATATGTTTTATTAATAGTAAAGCGGACTATGAGTCCTACGTGGTATGGTATTATGTTCGTCTAAACCGGTCTACGATTCACGATATATATATTATATCGACTATAGGGAACGGTCAAATGTAGATGGACTGAATGTTTATTGAGTATAGGTGAACTAACAGGTCATCGAGTGTAGATATATTTATATATTATATCGAGTTTGGGTGACGACCCATGTTGACATACTAGGCGGGGAAGTCATGAACCCTTACCCTAGGCTCCGTGCCATTAGGAAACACTATTGGTATGGGGTTCGCCGGGATTACCATGTCTGGGGTCGGTGGTGTGTCAAAGATTAAATAATGCGGTTCATCGGGATTACCATGTCTGGGGTCGGTGCCGTGTTATGTAGTGCGATTCATTGGGATTACCATGTCTGGGGCCGGTGTCGTGCTAGGTTAAATTGCGGGGTTTATAAATTAAACTCCGAGATAAAAGATTTCATAACTGGACCGCGAGTATTAGTAGGGGTCTCGGTAGAACTCACTGAGATTGTATCTCATTGTTTATATGTTGTTGTTTTACAGATAAACAGGGAAAGTGGAGATCCAAGAGGCACGAGTAGGTAGTACTCGGATGGTTGCTGAAGACTTAGCTTTATGCTTAAGTGTATTATCTTTCCTTGTTATCTGTATATCAAGACATTTTGTCTTTAGCGTTATGTATTTATTTCCGCTTTCTTGTAAGATATTGAACAGTGTTTCACTGATTGTTTATGGTCTTATTTATGTTTAAGACTGTTCTGTTGTTATTCAGTGGGAATTTTATTGTGGTGTTCAGTATTTAAACAGGAAATATATCTCTGATGTTTTAGGAATGGTACACTTGGGTATTCTTACTCGATAAAAATACCGGGGTGTTACATTGGTCCAATTTAGACTCAAATTCAATATGAAAGCCCAAAATAGCCCAATAATAAAATTGAACCAAAACAAAACAAAAACATGTGAAAAGAGGACAAAATTATGGTACAACATGCATCAACCAACACTTCAAACAAAACTTCGATGAATTCGAAGAACTCACCTTGATTGTTGATTTCAACACACTAACGAGCAAGTCATTTCAACTTGAAGCATCAAACACTCTCCTAAGCATCCAATTTCTTCACTTTCCCAAATTGAAACCCTAACCCTTGCCAATCGGTTTCCTCACACCAAGTTAGCAACCAAACTCTTATTTGAACTCCCCAAACCTCCAAACTATAGAAAAGAAGAAGAACTCAAAATCCTTCTATTTCTCCTTGAAATTCGAAAATGGTAGAAGGGAGAAGAGTGATTTGTTGGTGTTGATGTTGGTACCAATAGAAAGAGAATAAGACAAGCTCTCTAATGGTGATGGAAGGAATTAGAGAAGAAGAGATGGTGAGGGATGAACATGGTGGAGTTCTAGGGTTTTTTCCCCTATTTCTTCTTTCTTTTCTCTTCTTTCTTTCTTTCTCTCGAGCTCCCTCTCTCTTTTATCACTTTCTTTCTTTTTCTTTTTTCTTTTTAAAACCAATAAAATGAGTGTGTGGGGTAAAATGGCCCTTATACCCTTATTCTCTTTTAAATTTCTAAACAAACCCCACATCAATGAATATTTCATTTAGCAATCAATAAAAAACTCCTAAAATTTATAATTATACCCCCAACTAATGAAATAACCAATATAATTAAAACAATCAACTAAAATAATTGAAACAATTATTTTGGGATTGTTACATGTAACAACTCTTGCGTTACTTCATTGTATTATATAGTATTTTTGTATCTTCAGACTGTTCAAATTTTTTACTACTATCCTAACATTAGACACACACAATGACACAAATTTCATAAGATTTCCGTTTTAAATTTTTTAACAAAAAATTGTTTTTGTTAAAAAGCATATAATATTTTTGGGGATGAAAATATTAGAAAATTTTTTTACCCCCACTAAATCCGCCACGGTTGCAACTTATTTTTATGTTCGATTTTATTTCTCAAATCGTTGATAAGCATTCACATCAAATAAGTCAGTGTGTGTTGTATAAATAATGGGCCTTAGGCTGCTGTTAGTAAGCCCACTTTGTATAGTTCATTCTTGTAAGGGGCCCAAATATATTAGTTAGCCTGTTTCAGTTTATTGGTTGATTCTGTTGTGAGAATTGCTCACTTTCATTCTGTATAAAAACTGATCATCTAATATACAATTCAGTTAGTTTTTCCAATTCAGTTTCTCTGTTGCTAACAGCTGGCATCAGAGCTCCAACTGGGGCCTGATCAAGATTCAAAGATTGAGTTTCTTGAGTGTAAACAGAGAAAGTTGAAGGACGGCGTGTATGTGCCACCGGCGAATGCGACACCGGAGGAAACCAAGAGGGGAGAAGACAGCAAGTTGAAGGATCTCAAGGCGAAGAATTACTTGTTCCAAGAAATCGATCGGAACATTCTTGAGACGTTTCTAACTAGGGATTCTGCGAAGGATATCTGGGATTCCATGAAGAAGTAATACGAAGGAACTTCGAAGGTGAAACGTGCTCAATTGCAAACAGCACGAAGTGAATTCGAATTGTTGAATATGAAAGACGGAGATACGATTGACGACTATATCTCAAAGCATCTTGCAATCATCTATCGTATGAAGATGTATGGTGAGATAGTTGAACCAGGAACGGTTGTGGAGAAAATCTTGAGATCTTTGACTCCAGGATTCAACTACGTTGTCTGCTCGATAGAGCAATCCAACGATGTGACCAAACTCTCCGTGGATGAACTTCACAGCAGTTTATTGGTTCAAGAACAACGAATGAAAGGTCAAAAAAGATGAGGAACAAGTCTTGAAGGTCACAAGTGCAGGAAGAGGAGGCAATAGAGGAAGGGGTCGTGCTGGTACCCGTGGAGGAAGAGGTCGTGGAAGATAGGTTTGGAATAAAGAAACGGTGGAATGCTACAACTGTCGCAAATTAGGGTATTACCAATCTGAATGCCCCAACCTAGAAGAAACTATGAATTTTACTGAGTATGATGAAGGAGAAGCAGTTATGCTGATGGCTAAAACTGAGGAGTGTCTCAGTCAAGAAGAAGCCTCATAAAGAAGATAGAGGGATGCCTATTAATAAGGTATGGTTTTTTGATTCAGGTTGCTCAAACCATATGTGTGCCTATAGAGAATGGTTCAGTGATTTAGATGATAGCTTCAGGACTACTGTGAAATTGGGTGATGATAGGAAATTGATGGTAGTGGGAAAAGGAAAAGTAAAATTAGAAATTGGGGGAATAATACACATAGTAACTGATGTATATTGGATTCCTGGTCTTAAAAACAACTTGTTCAGTGTGGGACAGTTACAACAAAAGGGGCTGAAAGTCTAATTTGAAGATGATGAATGCAAAATCTATCATAAAAAGAAGGGACTGCTGTTTAAATCTCAAATGACAACCAACAGAATGTTTCCTGTTACACCAACCATAGTTGTGTCAAGATGTTGCAAAGTTACTGCTGCAAGTGACAATACATATCTTTGGCATTGTAGATATGGTCACTTAAGTCAAAGTGGACTAAATCAGCTAAGTCACAAAGAAATGGTAAAAGGAATCTCCAAACTAGAGGAAGACAGCAGAGTTTGTGATGCCTGCATGGCTGGAAAGCAGCATAGAGATCCTTTCCCAAAGGCTTCCTCTTGGAGAGCAGAGAAGAAACTCCAGCAAATTCATGCAGACATTTGTGGCCCCATAAAGCCAGAATCCAACAAAAAAAGAAGGTACTTCATTACTTTTATTGATGACTTTAGTAGAAAATGTTGGGTTTATTTTCTATTTGAA
This sequence comes from Astragalus membranaceus, assembly GCA_039519185.1. Lineage (NCBI taxonomy): Eukaryota > Viridiplantae > Streptophyta > Magnoliopsida > Fabales > Fabaceae > Astragalus > Astragalus membranaceus. Next base: position 101,880,254 of record CM076851.1, read on the forward strand.
AAATCTGCTGCTTTAGAAACATTTAAAATGTTTAAGATAGTTGCTAAGAAAGAATCCGGTGAGAGTATTGGTTGTTTAAGAACTGACAGAGGTGGAGAATTCACCTCCACTGAGTTTAACAATTTTTGCACTGAAAATGGAATAAAAAGACAGCTCACTGCTGGATATACCCCCCCAACAAAATGGGGTATAGCAGAGAGAAAGAACAGGACCATATTGAACATGGTAAGAGCCATGATGAATGACAAGGAATTACCAAAGGAATACTGGGCAGAGGCAGTGAGATGGTGTATCTTCTTGCAAAACTGAAGTCCAACTACAGCTGTACATGGAATGACACCAGAGGAGAAGTGGAGTGGAACAAAACCTTCTGTCCAATTCTGTAGAGTTTTTGGGTGCATTGGCCATGTACATGTACCTGAATCTCTGAGAAAGAAATTGGACAAGAGAAGCATTAGGTGTGTCCTACTAGGAATAAGTGATGAATCCAAAGCTTATAGATTGGTGGATCCTCTGTCAAAGAAAATCTACATCAGCAGAGATATATTTTTCAATGAAGATGACAATTGGAAGTGGAACCAGGACAAAGAGAAACAGAAAGAAGAGTTGATTGAGGCTGGAGATTCTGATCAAGAAGTAACTGAAGATATTGCTCAGCAGAATGAAACTCACAGCAGTGCAATAGATACAAATGAAGCAACTACTCACAACAATGCAACAGATACAAATGAAGCTGAAACAGGCAATGCCCAACAACAACAGGAAGATGGTTCCAACACTGAAGATGGCGATTCTGATGACTCTCTACCTCAAAGTGAAATAAAGAAGCCGGCTTATCTAAATGACTATTATACCAACTACATCAGAGAAGCAATAGAGGAGGAAGATGAGTTCAATCTAGCTGTGATTACACAAATAACTGATCCTGTGTCTTTTGAGGAAGCTGTCAAAAGTGATAAGTGGAAGAAAGCAATGGATTTGGAGATTGAAGCAATAGAAAGAAACGACACTTGGGAGCTAGTAGATCTGCCAAAGGGCTCAAAGAGAATTGGTGTCAAATGGGTCTACAAGACTAAGCTAAATGAAAAGGGTGAGATAGAAAAATACAAGGCACGGTTGGTTGCAAAAGGGTTCTCTCAAAGGGAAGGAGTGGCCTATAGAGAAGTATTCAAACCTGTGGCTAGATGGGACACAATAAGGACTGTTATTGATGTTGCTGCCCTTAAGGGGTGGTGTGTCTATCAACTTGATGTCAAGAGCGCATTCTTACATGGTGAACTTAGTGAAACTGTTTTTGTGGACCAGCCACAAGGCTATCAAAGAAAGGGACTTGAAGGTACGGTATACATGCTCAAAAAGGCTCTTTATGGCCTGAAACAAGCTCCCCGAGCTTGGTAAAGCAAGATTGAAGCTTACTTTAAGAAAGAAAAGTTTCACAAATGTCCATCAGAATATACCTTCACTACAAAAAAAAACACTAATTAGCGACGGACATTAGCGAGGGACTTGTTGTCCCTCGCAAAAACAGTCATTAGCGAGGGAATTAGCGAGGGCATAGAGCTGTCAATTTTTTTGTCATTAGCGAGGGAATTAGCGAGGGAACTGTCCCTCGCTAATGACTGCCCTCGCTAATTCCCTCGCTAAATTTTGCTTTTTCAGATGATGGGACTCAGCGCATGGGTTGGTAAAGGTGCAGAAATTAGCGAGGGACAGTTCCCTCGCTAATTCCCTCGCTAACGTTAACTTTTCAGATGATGAGACAGTTCCCTCGCTAATTCCCTCGCAAATTTTTTTCTTTTTTCCTTTATATCCGTTTACACTCTCACTCTTCTTTCTCACTCACTCACTCTTCACCATTCCTCTTCCCTTCCTCTTCCCCCTTCCACCTCCTCTCACACTCTTCTTCTCTCTTCACTCTTCCAACACCACCACCACCACCATCATCACCACCTCCTCTCACACTCTTCTTCTCTCTTCACTCTTCCACCACCACCACCACCACATACCTCCTACCACTCTCACTCACTCTCTCTTACTCTTCACCACCACCAACCCACCACCCCACCACCACCACTCTCACTCTTCTCTCTTTCTCCCTCTCTCTCTCTCTCTCTCACTCTTCTCCTTCTCTCTCTACTCTAAACCACCCATCACCACCACCACCACGCCACCACCACACCACCACCACGCCACCACCACCACTCTCACTCCTCTCTCTCTTTCTCCCTTACTCTTCTCCTTCTCTCTACTCTAAACCACCCATCACAACCACCACGCCACCACCACCACCACCACCACCACGCCACCACCACCACCACCACACATCACCACAAAATTAATAATATAATATAATATTCATTAATTAATATATATAAAAAAAACAAGCCATTCAGCACTGGACACGTGTCATTTTTTTTTGAAAACTGCAGTCATTAGCGAGGGAATTAGCGAGGGCAAAAGCCGTCGCTAATTCCTGCGCATTTACCAACCCCTGCAACTGAGTCCCATCACCTGAAAAGCTGCAGTCATTAACGAGGGAACTAGCGACGGCATAGTCCCTCGCTAATTAGCGAGGGATCCAACTTCCCTCGCTAATCCCATTTGCGAGGAGGGAATTAGCGAGGGAACCAGTCCCTCGCTAAGTCCCTCGCAAATGACCATTAGTGAGGGAATCAGGTCATTTTGCGAGGGAACTGTCCCTCGCTAATGACTAGTTTTTTTGTAGTGCTTATTTATGAAAAAGGATAATCCGGACACATTATCATAGTGAGTCTATATGTGGATGATCTTATATTTACTGGGAACAGTGATAAGATGTTCACTGATTTCAAAGCATCTATGAAAGAAAATTTTGATATGTTTGATCTAGGGTTGATGACTTATTTCCTGGGTGTGGAGGTAAATCAGAGTAAGGGAGGAATTACAATCAGTCAAAGAAAGTATGCAACTGAAGTTCTTGAGAGGTTTGGAATGACTGAATGCAAACCTGTTCACAGTCCAATTGTCCCTGGCTCCAAACTCTCTAAAGAAGGGAGTGGTGGAAAAGTTGAAGCAACTAATTTCAAACAATTAATTGGCAGTCTTATGTATTTGACTGCAACAAGACCTGATCTAACCTTTACAGTTTCCCTGCTGAGCAGATACATGGAGTGCCCCACAGAACTGCATCTTCAAGCTGCGAAAAGGATCCTGAGATACTTGAAGGGAACAATCCATATTGGGATCAAATACAAACACTCAGAATATATGGAATTCACTGCATACACTGACAGTGACTATGCAGGGGATTTAGATGATAGAAGAAGCACCTCCGGATATGTATTTTGCTGGGATCTGGTGCAATCTCTTGGTCTGCCAAGAAACAGCCTGTTGTTACTCTTTCAACTACTGAATCAGAGTTCATAGCAGCAGCAAGTTGTGCCTGCCAAGCCATCTGGTTGAGGAGAATATTGGAGAAGTTAGACATGCCTCAAAGGAACACAACTGTTATCTACTGTGATAACAGTTCTACAATCAAATTATCAAAGAATCCTGTGCTCCATGGGAGGAGCAAACACATTGACATCAGATTCCATTTCCTCCGTGATCTAGCAAGAAATGAAGTGATTGAGTTGGTGTATTGCAACACAAATGAGCAAGTGGCAGTTATAATGACAAAACCCCTCCAGACTGAAACCTTTCAGAGGCTGAGAAGTGAACTAGGAATGATCAAAGCATCTAATTAAACTCTCCTGCTGGTGCACTTGAGTTTAAGGGAGGATTTGTTGTATAAATAATGGGCCTTAGGCTGCTGTTAGTAAGCCCACTTTGTATAGTTCATTCTTGTAAGGGGCCCAAATATATTAGTTAGTCTGTTTCAGTTTATTGGTTGATTCTGTTGTGAGAATTGCTCACTTTCATTCTGTATAAAAACTGATCATCTAATATACAATTCAGTTAGTTTTTCCAATTCAGTTTCTCTGTTGCTAACAGTGTGTCGATCTAAAATAACGAATTAATGAAAAATTCATATGAATTAACGATTAATGAAAAATTGTTACTATGCAAAATAAAAAAAACTATGTTGTTGATAAGTTGCATGTGCTGATTGTTCCTTCACACATTTGGGGGTTAATAACATAGGGAATAAAGTTAAGAGAACCCAAAGATATTTATATCATCCAATAGATTAGATAATGTTTAAAAGATATTTGCACTCACTATTCCTTCACCAAGTTTATAAAAAAAAGTTGTTCGCCAATTTTTGTTAATTAGGTTATAAAAATGTTAAGAGAGCTCAGAGATAGTTTATATCATCCAGTAGATCAGATATAGTTATGAACCCGCCACCACAAATATTTTCATCGCAGCTCCCTATTTAAGTGTATCCAACTTTAAAAAATAAATCCAAACTACTAATATTTTAGATGCTTTTAATTCACGAAATGCTATCATGTTTATTATAATGGCTTTTTAAATTGAAATATATTGTTTATTATGTTTTGTTGTTATAGTGCGGGCAATGGGCGTACCCATGGGCACTTGGTGCCCTGAGGGTACGGGGGCGGGCACTATAGTACCATGCCCATACATGTGCGGGCTCGGGTACGGGCACTATAGTACCCTACCGATAGGGTAACCATTGCCATCCCTAGACTGGAATCGAACCTGGGTTTGTACCGTGGCAGGGTACTATTCTACCACTAGCCACATGTGTTGTTTGACTTCACCAACATAAGTGTTTAATATATTTTAATATTATTTGGAAGGAAGGGAAATCATAATAGGAAAAGACTATATAAGCTAAATGATTTTTGCAAGATATGGAAGAAGCGTGGTATACTTTAAAATTTATAATTTCGGTAGCAATGACATTTATGTCAAAAAGAAAATGTGTCATTGCCATTATTTTTTATATTGTAATAAATATTTCAGAACTTGTATATTACGATGTGCATAAACATTGGCAATGGTAGCAAAGATCGGCACATCAAGGTATATGATAGAGAACGACACGTTTTATTGTCACCATTATGTGCTGCTCGCGTCTTCCAACTATCTCATGAGCTTGCTTCAAGAATTATGGTGAGACCTTTGAATGGCTCTTGTGTCAGGCAGAGCCAGCCATTATCGCCGCCACTGGCACTGGCGTATCGCCATCGTCAGATTCAGTTGTTGCTCTTTCTGCACCGCCAACGCCATCACCATCACTTGCTGTGGAGAAAATTGCTCCTAAAGAAGAGATTCCAGCTTGGGAGTATGATATGTTTGGAAATTTCGATGTGGGGTTTTTTGATAATGAAATGACAATGCTTCAATCAACTTTGACTAAGGTTACTTGATATTTTGTGGAGTCTAGTTTTAAAGAGTTTGTTTTGTATTCATTTATTTATTTTCTCCTCAGCAATTGTAGACAATTAGGTGTCTCAATGAAATCATCTAGTCTAGAGCAAATTATTAGTCTGAGGCATTGGTCTAAAAGTTGAGTTTTATACAAATGTAGTTGAGTTTCATTACATTCTGAAATTACTCTCTTTATTTTGTCAGTAAGTCTTATAATGACCCGTTATTCAATTTTGAATATCACTTTATTTTAGGGCTCTTTCAAGAAAAATTTCCAGCTTATAGCAGATAAGTTCGTAGTAAATATTTGGTATTACCGTAGTATTTTTCCATAAACTAAAAACGTTTTTTTTCTATTTTTTACTCTTTTTTTTAAATAATTTTTCCGTTTATTTAATGAATATTTCTCTTACACTTTTAAACATTATCTACAAATATTCATCTATGTTATTTTATATTTAAAAGTTTGTTCAACCCCTAATTTTAGGAAACACTTCAAATTTAGTCTGTTAACTTATCTACTATCAACTATTTGCTATCCGCTATTTTTTACCAAATAAAACCTTAGCTTGGTCGACCTTCGATAGACTTTATTTTATTGATCGAGTTACCTTTTTTAATGGGTTTCAATAATGGGCAGGGATAAACCCTTAATCTTCTTGTCAACACATTCTCATGTCCTCTGTGTTGGAATACAATATATGTGAAAATGAAGTTGGCTCAAAAATTGAATATTAATTATAGAGTAGTTGTTACATTTTGAGTTTGGATGGAAAGCTCATAAAAGGCTAACTTTGTAAAACTCTGAAATATACATGCATATTTATGCCTATATTAAATATTGGAGGGAGTATTCAACTTAATTAGAGCGTTCCTACAGAAGCATTAACAATGGTTTTACCAACTTTAGTCATTCAACCTGAAATTCAAGGTTACAACTCATATCTTTGACTTTGAAAATTTTGAAGTCCAAAAACGGTAATAAGAACAAGACTCTATATAGCAAATGCTTTTTCGGGTGTTAGAGCAAGCAGAGCAACTCAAACACTATGAGTTCTTCTGCGGCCTCTTTGCCTCCTTTGAAAGGCAATGGTAGCAAGGATCGACACATCAAGGTAAATGGTAGAGAACGAGGTGTCTTATTTTCACCATTATGTGCTGCTCGCATCTTCCAACTCACTCGTGAGCTTGGCTTCAAGAATCATGGTGAGACCTTTGAATGGATCTTGCATCAACTTGAGCCAACAAATTTGTACGCCACTGGCACCGGCGTATCGCCATCCTCAGATTCAGATGTTGCTCTTTCCGCACCGCCAACGCCATCACCATCACTTGTTGTGGAGAAACCTACTCCTAAAGAAGAGTTTTCAACTAGGGAGTATGACTTAGACCAATGCCTCAAACTAACGATTTGTGCTAGACTAGATGATTTCTTTGAAACACCTAATTGTCTACAATTGCTTTAGAGAAAATGTGTAAAACAAAACAAAACAAACTCCTTATAACTAGACTCCACAAAACATCAAGTAAAGTTAGTCAAAATTGACTGGAGCATTGCCATTTCATTATCAGAAAGCCCTACATCGAAATTTCCTGTCATACTCCCAAGCTGGAAACTCTTCTTTAGGACCAGTTTTTTCCACAGCAAGTGATGGTAATGGCGTTGGCGGTGCAGAAAGAGCAGCAACTGAATCTGAGGATGGCGATACGCTGGTGCTAGTGGCGGAAAAAATGGTTGGCTCTGCTTGACGCAAGAGCCATTCAAAGGTCTTACCATGATTCTTGAAGCCAAGTTCACGAGTGAGTTGGAAGACGCGAGCAGCACATAATGGTGACAGTAAAACGCATCGTTCTCTACCATTTACCTTGATGTGCCGATCCTTGCTACCATTACCTTTCAAAGGAGGGAAAGGTGTCTCAGAAGAACTCATAACTTTTGTGTTGCTCTGCTTGCTCTAACACCCGAAAAAGCATTTGTTATATAGAGTCTTGATTTTATTACCGTTGTTTTATTTAAATATTTTCAAAGTCAAAGATATGAGTTGTAACCTTGAATTTCAGGTTGAATGACTAACGTTGGTACAACCACTATTAATGCATTTTTAGAAACGCTCTAATTAAGTTGAATACACCCTCCAATATTTAATATAAGCAAAAATGTCCATGTATATTTCAACTTTTTACAAAGTTAGCCTTTTATGAAATTTCCATCCAAAGTCGAAATATAACAACTACTCTGTAATTAATATTCAATATTTGAGCCAACATCATTTTCACATATATTGTATTCCAACACAGAGGACATGAGAATGTGTTGACAAGCAGATTAAGGGTTTATCCCTGCCCATTATTGAAACCCATTAAAAAAGGTAACTCGATCAATAAAATAAAGTCTATCGAAGGTCGGCCAAGCTAAGGTTTTATTTGGCAAAAAATAGCGGATAGTAGATAGTTGATAGTAGATAAGTTAACAGACTAAATTTGAAGTGTTTCCTAAAATTAGGGGTTGAACAAACTTTAAAATATAAAATAACATAGATGAATATTTGTAGATAATGTTTAAAAGTATAAGAGAAATATTCATTAAATAAACGAAAAATTTATTTAAAATAAAAAGAGTCAAAAAAGAGAAAAAAAACATTTTTTGTTTATGGAAAAATACTACGGTGATACCAAATATTTTCTACGAACTTATCGCTATTAGCTGGCAGTTTATCTTGCAAGAGCCCTAAAATAAAGTGATACTCAAAGGTAAATAATGGGTCATTATAAGACTTACCGACAAAATATAGAGAGTAATTTCAGGATGTAGTGAAACTCAACTGTTAGACCAATGCCCCAGACTTAGGATTTGTACTAGACAAGATGACTTGATAGAGACACCTAATTGTCTACTAATGCTGATGAGAAAATTAATAAAACAAAACAAAACAAACTCCTTAAAACTAGACTCCACAAAAAATCAAGTAAACTTTGTCAAAGATGACTGGAGCATTGCCATTTCATTATCGAAAAGCCCCACATCGAAATTTCCAAACATATCATACTACCAAGCTGGAAGCTCGTCTTTAGGAGCAGTTTTCTCCACAGCAACTGATGGTGATGGTGTTGGCGATGCAGAAAGATTAGCAACTGAATCTGAGGATGGCGATACGCCGGTGCAAGTGGCAGCGATAATTGATGGCTCTGCTTGACGCAAGACCCATTCAAAGGTCTCACCATGATTCTTGAAGCCAGGCTCACGAGGGAGTTGGAAGATGCGAGCAGCACATATTGGTGATAATAAAACCTGTCGTTCTATACCATTTACCTTGATGTGTCGATCCTTGCTACCTTGGCCTTTCAAAGGAGGCAAAGAGGTCTCAGAAGAACTCATAACTTTTGTGTTGCTCTGCTTGCTCTTACACCCGAAAAAGTGTTTGTTATATAGAGTCTTGTTTTGATTACCGTGTTTTTATTTCAAAATTCTCAAAGTCAAAGACATGAGTTGTAACCTTGAATTTCAGGTTGACTGACTCATTTGTTCGTAACTTCTGCTCCGGAACTCCGATTTTTATGTTCCGAGAGGCGTTGGAAAGCTAACGAAAATATCTACACCGATGAATGGGTTGTGAACCGTACCTCCAATCATATTATGAAGTGTATCTCTGTTTTAATTTTAGCCATAAACCCTAAAGCATTCGTGGAGTGCAAACCTCTCTGTGGTGCGGCAATTGGAAAGAGGATTTCCAATCAATCAGTTTAAAATCTTAGGCACCAGCTCAGAATGGTGTTTACTGTAAGTCTTTCCAAGAAACCTACTCCCGGTAATTGCCATTAGTAGTGATGACCATTCAACCAATAGAAGTGATTCCGAAATCTTAATCTCTAAGACCCTCAACTAGCCGGTTGGCAGAGCAGGGAGCTTAATGTCACCTACGTGGCGAACATGATGTTGTCATGGGAATAGAACCCGTTCTAAAGCTAGATTGATTAATGTAATAGTAATAATTATGTCTAGATAGTTGCAGAAATTCGGAAAGAAGCTGGGCAGGGGAAATTCTAAAAGATAAATACTCAAATTTCAATGAATCAATACGAAGACACTTATGGTGTGCTTGTTTGATTCCCAAAATAACATTTTGTTTTCAAAACTCCCTTGTTGCCACCGCAGTTCCAATTTCGTAACTAATCCGAGAATAATTGCTACGCTGAAGTTAATCGAGAAAACAAGGATTGCCTAGGATGACTCTAAATCTCACCTTCTAAAGAAAGCCTTATGTCGTTCTAGTAAGATTCCTAATACCGAAATTCTCATCTCCTTAGGATCTGATTGATAAAGATCTAAGAAGGATAGGTATCCAGCCATGTTAGGACAATCATCTTTCGGCTGTTATAGTGTTCGAGTTCCCGCTACCGAGGTAAAACTCCAATCGTAATCTTGACTACGTTAGGGTTAGCAGCAAGTCGCGGTGACCTTAATCCATCGTATGGAACAAGGCTAGTTCTCCATTCTAATAATCTATGGTTAGACGTCAATAAAGTATGTATGTGCTGAATTCAGAGTTGTCTGATTTAGTCCAAGCACACGAGGCTGTTTCTGAGGAAGCCGATGAGTTGTAGTACGTTCTTCTTCTTACCCACTAAACCAGTCTGATGGAAGAATGTATGAGGATGAACCATGTGTCGGTCTGAGACTAAATGATTCGACAGTGAGTGTATGATACACGAGTCCTTGATAGTTACATCTTATAACCGTTTTGTGCAGTCTCTCGAGACATAAAATTACTGCTTGTTTTTCATCACGAAATGCAAGTCTTTGTTTTAACCTTGAAGTCTTATCTCGGGCTAATTCGAGAGAAGGATTGAAGGGAAACGAATTGGATCGAATAGAATGGTGGTTTGAGAAGAATTTTAAAAGCAAATATCTGCTTTTCTTTCGGCTCAATGTCCTTCTCGATTCCTTCCTCGAACGAACCCAATTATTTTTATCTTAACGGAACCAAGCTCAAGCACGATGATGGGAGTTTGTGGGATCTTGATCGCACAAACGGCTAATTCCAACAAAGTAACACTTTTATTCTCACTTTCGAACTCGTGAATTTTAAAAATCAGAAGATGAGATTCTGTTTTGTTGAATTGTCGTGCATCGAGTAAGGTCATTTGTAAGTTGGGGTGAATTATCGTTTTGGATAGTCGTATTTTCAAAGGAAACTATTGTACTTTCAATTTTGGGAAAAGATTTAATGAAAGAACATATCACTATTATTTTAGAGTTTTCTTGAGTCAAGTTGCAAGAAAAAGTATTTTTTTTCTACATTCAATTGGACTGAGAGTCAAACTGTTTTATCAAATAACTATGTTTGCTTCAGTCGGGATTTTCAGTAAAAATTGAGTCGAGCGCTTATGTGAGCGTAACTTAGGAAGGGAAGGGATCTTTTCTTCCGGATACCGCGTAGGGTAATTTCCAAATAATCCTCTCTTAGGCGTCGTCTCCTTCCAATTCAAGTTGCGGCTAAGCTGAAACCTTCTGAGCTCCTGACTTCGATAGTGCAGGATGTGTTGATACCATAAACTATGAGTTCGTGTCCTCAACAGATTGTAGGCATTCCATTGCCGATAATAATTAGTGGCAGCTTTCAAGAGGTCGGAATAGTCAGTTTCTGAAGGAAGTTTGTATCTTCATGATGTCTTTCACGTGTCTTAGTTGAGAAAATGTATTCCCGATCCACTTCTGCCGTTGAGCGTTGATACGATCGATCTTCGACCGGATTTATCATTCCAATCTTATCCTAGTCATATCTTGGAGCGTGGTATGAAGACTCTGCGGTCAAGGACTATTCCGATTGTCAAGGTGGTCTGGGATGACTTCTGAGCCGAAGAGGCTACCTGGGAATTGGGAGAGGACATGATGACCCGATATCCGTATCTTTTCACTTAAGGTGCGTCTTGTCAATTTTGAGGACAAAATTTTTAGGCTTAATTATAGTTCTGGTCCCCCTGTTTTCACCAATTCACGATTTTGGTCCCCCAAGTTTTAATTTGACGATTTTGGTCCCCCTATTTTCCCAATTTGAAAAATCATAGTCCCCCTCTTAAATAAGTCAAAATTGAAACTCAATTTTGACTTATTATCCTACATGGCAGTCTACGTGGCACCCACCCCCCTCCACTGTTCCTCTTCCCCACCGTGAACCCCCCTCCACTGTTCCTCTTCCCCTCCCCCCTCCCACCCCACCTCCGTGAACCCCCCCCCCCCCCCCACAACCACACCCTCTCTCTCTCTCCTTCGCATCTCACCCTCCCCCCCCCCCCCCCCACCGATCCTCCCTCGCTCTCCCTCCTCTCTCAATCACCGTCGCTCTCCCTCCTCTCTCAATCACCGTCGCTCTCCCTCCTCTCTCAATCACCGATCCCCCTTTCCCTCTCACCATCGTCCCTCTCTTCCCCCCCGTTTTCCATCTCTCTCTCTTCGCATCTCTGGTTCTCTCGCTCGTCGCAGATCGCAGAGGATGGGGAGGGGTTCACGGAGGTTGCAGTCGGAGGGAAAGGAAAGGAGAGAGAGAGACTGACAGTGAAAGAGAAAGGAGAGAGAGAGACTGACGGTGAGAGAGAAAGGAGAGAGAGACTGACAGTGAAAGAGAAAGGAGAGAGAGAGAGACTGACGGTGAGAGAGAAAGGAGAGAGAAAGAGATTGTGAGGTGGGTGGTGCGAAGGGGGTGGGGGTGGGAGGATCACGAGGAATAAGAAGGGGGTAGGTGGGGGTGGGGGTGGGGGTGGGGGGGTGTGCATACGTTGCAATCTACGTGGACTACCACGTAGGATGAGTCAGTCAAAATTGAGTCTTAATTTTGACCAAATTAAGAGGGGGATCAAATTCGTCAAATTGGGAAAATAGGGGGATCAAAATCGTCAAATTAAAACTTTAGGGACCAAAATCATGAGTTGGTCATAATAGGGGGACCAAAACTGTAATTAAGCCAAATTTTTAAAAGTTGGGGTGATTGTAACATCCCTAATTTTTAAAAACTCGTACTATGATGCCTAAGACCGAGTAATTATTTGTAGGAATAATTGGTCGTGTCTAGGGGATTAATAGTCGAGGAAATTGTAAAATAAATCCTATTCTATAATTAATTATGGCTTAGTCATGGTTAATTTAAGTACTTAAGCTGAAGGGCGAAATTGGAATTTCACCCCTTCAGTATATATACCCTATTCTTAACCCTCTTTCAGCCACTTACTCATTTGCTTCACATTCTGAAAACTGAAGACTGGGACAGAATAGAAGAAAGGAGAGGGAGAGGTCGCGAACTAGGAGGAAGGTGGAGGGAGAATTCTCAATCTCAATTGCATGTAAGTGATTCAACATTCATCCCGCTCCATTTTCGATTATGAGTTCAATGGAACCATTTTCAGAAACTGATTCTCTCCCTATCTCTCAATCCCTTTTTTCTGCTTTGAAGCTCCAATGATGAAGATGGAGGAATTCTGAAGTTGTTATGGTTGCATGTTCAGTTTGACAGTAGGGAGTTGGAGTTTTATGCTTTCATTTCGAATTTGGAAGTGGTCCAATCCTTTTAGGTTATTGCTTCAGTCTCAGTCTTGAAGGGGTTGTTGTTTGGAAGCTCAAGTTCGAAGTAGCAAGTGACGGAAGTTGATGATTTAAGTTCATCAGAATTTCTGGGTAAAAACAGTTTTAGTACCCTTCAGTGTTTCCATCGTTCCTCTCCGTACACAGCTCCGATGGTCGTGATTTTTGTTCCTATGGAATCTAGACAAAAAGTTCTTCAAAATGGGCAAAAGAACCATCGGGTTCCATTTAGAAATGAAGAAGATATTGTATCCACAAGTTCCAGTTATGAACCTTTGACCATCTGAAAGTAGACGAAATTAACTTCACAATGGGCACTGATTCGAGTAGATTTTGTTACAGATTGACTGAGATAATTCTGATTCAAGACTACACTTTGATTCTGGAAAAACCGAAACAGAAACTGGACATGTCGTTCGTTGAATTTGGGTTCGATTTGTTAAATTCTCGAGATTCACCAGATTCGACATATTGGAGAAGAGGTTCAATCCCTTGAAGCTGTTGCTCAGTTGCTGACTTGAATATTTGTGGCTGTCCTTACGCTAGTCGGTGCCTATTTGAAATCGTTCGTGTGCCTAAGTGATTCGGTCATCGCATATTCCGCGGAGCCATCTCACGATCGTCTAACCGGGTGAGTTTTACTCACGATTAGGGATTGTTGGTTATTCTGAATTTGTTTGGTAAACTGTGGTTCGTAACTTCTGTTTGATTTCGAAAGAATTTCGGGTCGAAAACCGTTTTTCGAGAAAAATAACATTTTAGGGTTTTTCAAACATATGCATCGTATATGATTATTGATTGAATATTTTGAACTGGAAGTATAGTCTGGAATACTATGTGAAATGTCTGTTTTTGAGTTACAAAAATAACGAAATGTCTCGGTGTCGGCTAGAAAGCGGAACGGCCCAAAATCATGTTTCGAAAACCTGTTTTCTGCACCATCTGGTCCTCATCGCGTCGTGACCCGTGACCATCGCGTCGCGAACCCTCTTTATTTTGTGACGCAAAAGTTTCTGTCACTTTTCGCGTCGCGACGGTATCTGTTCGCGTCGCGACGGTTTGCAGTTTTCACTAAAAAGTCCCTGAACTTGTTTTCGCAATAACTTTTGATCCGTGAACCCGATTTAGGTGTTTTCCATTGCGTTGGAAAGCTTATTCAAAGACCTATCTATAACTATATAATTTGGTTTGGAAAGTACGCTGTTTTTGAAGGTCAAAACTGTTTTCAAAACCGAAACTTAGACCGCGTGTGAGATAATGTTTTTGACATAACAAACCGGATCGTGGATCCTTCTCGACGCTATGATTATAACGCCGGATTTCTAACTTCCAATTCATCAAAACGGGTTATAGATCGATAATAGATATAGATATCTAAAACTTGAAAGACGGCCCAATGCGGGCACGATATATAGATTATATCGAGTTGGGTGACGACCCGACGAATTGGCATACTAGGAAGGGAAGTCATGAGCCCTCACCCTAGGCATGGAAAACGTTATGGTATGGTCTAACTTGGGTTATCGGGATTGTGGGCTTTATACAACTGATTTATGCTAAGTTATGTTCTCGACTCTTCGGGATTGTGGGCTTCGCACAGTCGATGTTTCGTTTGAAAAGCTTGTAATTATAAATTAATTGACAAGGCTTAAAAATATATAATAGCACTTCATTTACTGGGATTGTGGGCTTTGCACAGTTAGTAATGGGCTAGGTATATATTGACGCAAATAGCTTATAAATATAACTATGTTGCAACGGTTTATAAATTGAACCGAGTGTAGTGAGGGGGCACGGTAGAGCTCACTGAGACAAGTTGTCTCACCCTATCATATGTTGTTGTTTTTACAGCGAACGGGAAATAAGGATAGCAGGCGGCATGATCAGTTTTCGTGTTCGAGGAGAAGCTTGGAGATTTGATCTTCCATTCAAATTTTAGATTTCCTATGTAGTCTCTGCATTCGGTCGTATGACTCGAAATTGTATTGTTTTATTTCATAGTTTCCGTTGTAAAGATGTATATGTAAACAGGAATTTTTATACTCTGATGTAGACCAAATTGTATGTTTAGGTATTTCTTTGTTAAAGAAATACCGGGGTGTGTCATACCCTAATTTTGTCCGTCTAGGGTCAAAACCCTAATTTTCCACAAAAATAGTAAACTGTGAACTGTGAAGTCATTTTTGTAGAGTTTAAGGAGCATTTTGCATGCATTTTTAAGATTTTAAAGTCATCCTAGGGTTTTTAGAATCATTTTTAGAGTGGAAATGCATTTTTAGGGCAAAAAACACGTTTTTAGGTCAAAGGGTATTTTGGTCATTTTACAAAGTAGGATAATTTCTCATCAAGAATCATTGTGCACTTTTAAGGGAATTTATTTGGGGAAAATGTTTTGAGTTATATGTGTGTTGCGCATGCATTGTTGATTTTGTACAACAAGTCAAATTTAAAAAGTCAACAAAAAAGGAATATTCTTCAAAAATGCAAGGAGAGGTTCTATATCATTTTTGGGCATAGTGATCTCATGAAAATGGCCCACTCATTTATATTCCTAGTATTTGGCCCAATATGGTTAGATTTTATGGATTTATCTTGTGAAAGAATAATAAAAAAGAGAGGATATTTGGAAGGGTCTCACAATAGTACAATAGTACAAGATGACAACTTGCAAAACTTGGGCACCACTCCCCCTCTCATTTTCGCATACCCCTTCTCATTCTCCTCCAAGTTTTCATTTTTTTTGCCCTTTGCAAAGTGTGATTCAATCCTCACCCTCCATTCAAATTTTAAATGAAATCCTAAAACAATAGGTGACGCACAATGACCATTATGCCCTTAAACCTAATTGCACTCTATATATACCTTGTTAAGCCCATCTCTCACAACCTTTGGCCTCATTTTCCACTCTCAAATTTCAGCACAACATTCCTCTCCTCCAAAAACCTTCTTGGCCGAAGCCACCACCACCACTCCTCCTCCATATTTTTTTGATTTCCTTCCTCTTTTTCATCTCAAATTCATTTCCACTCCATACATCTCCATCCTCTCCTACTCTAGTTCATATTTGCATCATCGAAGGCTTGTGGTTTGAAGATTTGCGTGGGGTTCTTGTGGTGTTCTATTGAAGATCATTGTTGATTTGTGTTCTTGCTCTTCATTTCTTTCATAATCTAGCTTGGGTCCAAGGTGTAACGCCCCAAAAATATTTATCCATTATTTATTTAATTAATTGTCTAAGGTTTGGGTCTTGAGAAAATAATAGAAATTATTTAGGGATTTATGTGATAGAATAGTAGAGATAATATATGTCTACTATATTCTAGTGCGTTGGTACATGATAGGGTAGTAGTGGCGAATTATAAGTAGCTAAGTGGAGTTAGTAATCGGGCTTAAGCTGGGGGAAGCCCGCGATCCAAGCCCAAGGTATAGGCGCATGAGCGGAGTGTGGTGAGGGGTTTGAGCATTTCGCATTTTTGGAGAGGAAAAGAAAGAGAGGCTTGCGAAATAGAGAGAGTTGAAGAGAGAAAGGGGCAAGGCGCGATTTTCAAGAGAGGAGGAGAAGGGGTTTCGCGAGTTCCAAGGGAGAGAAGAGAAGCTCGGTTGCTATGGTTTCTTGGTGTTCCCGTGGAGAGATCATCGTCTTCGGAAAACCTAAGGTAAGGGTGGGTTTCATCTTCCTCTATAATTGGGTCTTATGATGGGTATTAGGGTAGGGGCTTAGACCTATGTTGCCATGATTTTGTGTGATTGTTTGATTTGTAGTTGATTTAAAATCCTCGATTGATGGTCACTACGAAATTGATGTTTTGATGATGACTATTATGAAATTGGTGTTGTGAATGATGGTTGTTATGAAATTGGTGTTTGTGATGTTGTCATGGTTGTACATGAGGTGTTTGATGAATTTGGTTGCGTTGTTGTTCAAGTCCTAGGCGCCACAAGCGCCATTGTTGTTGCCATTGTCATGTGTGTTGCTGCTGGCTGGGCGCCATGGGCGCCTGTTGCTGTCTGTGTTGCGCCACAGTGTTGCTGTCTGGGCGCCATGGGCGCAGGTTCCCTGTGCCTGGGCGCCAAGGGCGCCTAATTTTGGTTGCCCGTGTTGCGTTCCTAAGTTGTGTTTCCGTGTAGTTATGTTACCTAGATGTCATTGATGCTGAGTTTTTGTTGTTAAGTTGCGTATTCTAAAATGTCACTGGGATCCCCTCCCCTGGGCTCCAGGATCCCTCATGCGCCAGTTTTTGTGTTGCTGTCTGTGTCTAAGTGCTGGGCGCCAGGATCCCTCCTGCGCCAGTTTTTGTGTTGCTGTCTGTGTCTAAGTGTTGGGCGCCAGGATCCCTCCTGCGCCAGTTTTTGTGTTGCTGTCTGTGTTTAAGTGTTGGGCGCCAGGATCCCTCCTGCGCCAGTTTTTGTGTTGCTGTCTATGTCTAAGTGCTGGGCGCCAGGATCCCTCCGGCGCCAGTTTTCTGTGTTGCCTGGGCGCCAAGGGCGCCAGTTAGTGTGGCTGCGCCAGTTTCTGTGGCTGCGCCAGTTTTCCCTGCTAGGCGCCCAGTGCCTGGGCGCCATTTTCAGGATGTTGCCCAAATGTTCCCCGGTTTTGTTTTTGTCATATCTTTTGACTCGGATGTCCGTTTTACGTGCTTCAAAGTGCGTCGCGAAGCTTATTCAGTTTTCTACCTGTGTGTTCTATTTTAAAGTAAAAACCATTATTTTTCTGACAGTTTCTGGGCGCCTCAAGTGGCTGTCCCCGTTGGTCGTTGTTGTCGGTGTTGCAAAACTATTTCGGTGTTTAAAACCCCCTTTTGTGTCCTATTTGGTGTTGTGAGCTGAAGTAAAACCTTTCAATATAATCAGTAATATTAGTGCCCCGGTGTCAATAATGATGTGTTGATGTTTTTGACGATAATGCCCCTAGTGGCTATTGCTATGATTGACGATGGTATTAGTGATGAATAAAAGTTGTGATTGTATAAGTGACGATGATGCCATAAAGGCTATTAGCGATGATGATGTTAATGACGATGAGAATATTAGTGATGATGGTATTAATGATGATGATGATATATGTGACGATGACTTGACAGGTGATGTGCCTTTGATGGGCGAACTGGTAAGTAATGGGTCACTAAGTTAACCGCGATTGTGTGTGGTTGTGTTTGGTGCATGTCATCGTGTCTCATGCAACTCATGTGCATAAAGGCTGTAGTCTTACAAGCGACGATAAAAGGCTGCAGTCTTACAAGCGACGATAAAAGGCTGCGGTCTTACAAGTGACGATGATGCCATAAAGGCTATTTAGTGATGATGATGACTGGTACCACATGCATACGCCCGTTGCGATGGGTTGCGTTTCATACATGATCATGACGTTGTGATGACTTACTGTGATGATTGATTTGATGTTTGCGATGTGGCTGATATAGTGTTGTAGCTCTAGCATAATACTTATCATATGCACTATTATATTGTTAGATGAACTCACCCCTTCTGTTTGAATGTTACCCCTATGCGGTAACGTGCAGGTAATATCGAGGGAAGGCTTAGGTACCTTCGTTAGCTGAGTCAGGTCGTCTGCTCTGATACGTAGCACTCTAGTGGGGGATGAACGCTTGTCTTTAAATTAATTCTATTTTGCAAAGATGCTATGGTTGTTTCACTTGAATCCTTAAATTTTATTCCGCTGCGAGATGATTGAGTATATTACTGTGTTTACTGAACAGGTGTTTTGGGTTCGTCCCATTAGCAGGGTGTTATGTATCTCATTTTCGCATACCCCTTCTCATTCTCCTCCGAGTTTTCATTTTTTTTGCCCTTTGCAACCTGTGATTCAATCCTCACCCTCCATTCAAATTTTAAATGAAATCCTAGAACAATAGGTGATGCACAATGACCATTATGCCCTTAAATCTAATTGCACTCTATATATACCTTGTTAAGCCCATCTCTCACAACCTTTGGCCTCATTTTCCACTCTCAAATTTCAGCACAACTTTCCTCTCCTCCAAAAACCTTCTTGGCCGAAGCCACCACCACCACTCCTCCTCCATATTTTTTTGATTTCCTTCCTCTTTTTCATCTCAAATTCATTTCCACTCCATACATCTCCATCCTCTCCTACTCTAGTTCATATTTGCATCATCGAAGGCTTGTGGTTTGAAGATTTGCGTGGGGTTCTTGTGGTGTTCTATTGAAGATCATTGTTGATTTGTGTTCTTGCTCTTCATTTCTTTCATAATCTAGCTTGGGTCCAAGGTGTAACGCCCCAAAAATATTTATCCATTATTTATTTAATTAATTGTCTAAGGTTTGGGTCTTGAGAAAATAATAGAAATTATTTAGGGATTTATGTGATAGAATAGTAGAGATAATATATGTCTACTATATTCTAGTGCGTTGGTACATGATAGGGTAGTAGTGGCGAATTATAAGTAGCTAAGTGGAGTTAGTAATCGGGCTTAAGCTGGGGGAAGCCCGCGATCCAAGCCCAAGGTATAGGCGCATGAGCGGAGTGTGGTGAGGGGTTTGAGCATTTCGCATTTTTGGAGAGGAAAAGAAAGAGAGGCTTGCGAAATAGAGAGAGTTGAAGAGAGAAAGGGGCAAGGCGCGATTTTCAAGAGAGGAGGAGAAGGGGTTTCGCGAGTTCCAAGGGAGAGAAGAGAAGCTCGGTTGCTATGGTTTCTTGGTGTTCCCGTGGAGAGATCATCGTCTTCGGAAAACCTAAGGTAAGGGTGGGTTTCATCTTCCTCTATAATTGGGTCTTATGATGGGTATTAGGGTAGGGGCTTAGACCTATGTTGCCATGATTTTGTGTGATTGTTTGATTTGTAGTTGATTTAAAATCCTCGATTGATGGTCACTACGAAATTGATGTTTTGATGATGACTATTATGAAATTGGTGTTGTGAATGATGGTTGTTATGAAATTGGTGTTTGTGATGTTGTCATGGTTGTACATGAGGTGTTTGATGAATTTGGTTGCGTTGTTGTTCAAGTCCTAGGCGCCACAAGCGCCATTGTTGTTGCCATTGTCATGTGTGTTGCTGCTGGCTGGGCGCCATGGGCGCCTGTTGCTGTCTGTGTTGCGCCACAGTGTTGCTGTCTGGGCGCCATGGGCGCAGGTTCCCTGTGCCTGGGCGCCAAGGGCGCCTAATTTTGGTTGCCCGTGTTGCGTTCCTAAGTTGTGTTTCCGTGTAGTTATGTTACCTAGATGTCATTGATGCTGAGTTTTTGTTGTTAAGTTGCGTATTCTAAAATGTCACTGGGATCCCCTCCCCTGGGCTCCAGGATCCCTCATGCGCCAGTTTTTGTGTTGCTGTCTGTGTCTAAGTGCTGGGCGCCAGGATCCCTCCTGCGCCAGTTTTTGTGTTGCTGTCTGTGTCTAAGTGTTGGGCGCCAGGATCCCTCCTGCGCCAGTTTTTGTGTTGCTGTCTGTGTTTAAGTGTTGGGCGCCAGGATCCCTCCTGCGCCAGTTTTTGTGTTGCTGTCTATGTCTAAGTGCTGGGCGCCAGGATCCCTCCGGCGCCAGTTTTCTGTGTTGCCTGGGCGCCAAGGGCGCCAGTTAGTGTGGCTGCGCCAGTTTCTGTGGCTGCGCCAGTTTTCCCTGCTAGGCGCCCAGTGCCTGGGCGCCATTTTCAGGATGTTGCCCAAATGTTCCCCGGTTTTGTTTTTGTCATATCTTTTGACTCGGATGTCCGTTTTACGTGCTTCAAAGTGCGTCGCGAAGCTTATTCAGTTTTCTACCTGTGTGTTCTATTTTAAAGTAAAAACCATTATTTTTCTGACAGTTTCTGGGCGCCTCAAGTGGCTGTCCCCGTTGGTCGTTGTTGTCGGTGTTGCAAAACTATTTCGGTGTTTAAAACCCCCTTTTGTGTCCTATTTGGTGTTGTGAGCTGAAGTAAAACCTTTCAATATAATCAGTAATATTAGTGCCCCGGTGTCAATAATGATGTGTTGATGTTTTTGACGATAATGCCCCTAGTGGCTATTGCTATGATTGACGATGGTATTAGTGATGAATAAAAGCTGTGATTTTATAAGTGACGATGATGCCATAAAGGCTATTAGCGATGATGATGTTAATGACGATGAGAATATTAGTGATGATGGTATTAATGATGATGATGATATATGTGACGATGACTTGACAGGTGATGTGCCTTTGATGGGCGAACTGGTAAGTAATGGGTCACTAAGTTAACCGCGATTGTGTGTGGTTGTGTTTGGTGCATGTCATCGTGTCTCATGCAACTCATGTGCATAAAGGCTGCAGTCTTACAAGCGACGATAAAAGGCTGCAGTCTTACAAGCGACGATAAAAGGCTGCGGTCTTACAAGTGACGATGATGCCATAAAGGCTATTTAGTGATGATGATGACTGGTACCACATGCATACGCCCGTTGCGATGGGTTGCGTTTCATACATGATCATGACGTTGTGATGACTTACTGTGATGATTGATTTGATGTTTGCGATGTGGCTGATATAGTGTTGTAGCTCTAGCATAATACTTATCATATGCACTATTATATTGTTAGATGAACTCACCCCTTCTGTTTGAATGTTACCCCTATGCGGTAACGTGCAGGTAATATCGAGGGAAGGCTTAGGTACCTTCGTTAGCTGAGTCAGGTCGTCTGCTCTGATACGTAGCACTCTAGTGGGGGATGAACGCTTGTCTTTAAATTAATTCTATTTTGCAAAGATGCTATGGTTGTTTCACTTGAATCCTTAAATTTTATTCCGCTGCGAGATGATTGAGTATATTACTGTGTTTACTGAACAGGTGTTTTGGGTTCGTCCCATTAGCAGGGTGTTATGTATCTCATTTTCGCATACCCCTTCTCATTCTCCTCCGAGTTTTCATTTTTTTTGCCCTTTGCAATCTGTGATTCAATCCTCACCCTCCATTCAAATTTTAAATGAAATCCTAGAACAATAGGTGATGCACAATGACCATTATGCCCTTAAATCTAATTGCACTCTATATATACCTTGTTAAGCCCATCTCTCACAACCTTTGGCCTCATTTTACACTCTCAAATTTCAGCACAACTTTCCTCTCCTCCAAAAACCTTCTTGGCCGAAGCCACCACCACCACTCCTCCTCCATATTTTTTTGATTTCCTTCCTCTTTTTCATCTCAAATTCATTTCCACTCCATACATCTCCATCCTCTCCTACTCTAGTTCATATTTGCATCATCAAAGGCTTGTGGTTTGAAGATTTGCGTGGGGTTCTTGTGGTGTTCTATTGAAGATCATTGTTGATTTGTGTTCTTGCTCTTCATTTCTTTCATAATCTAGCTTGGGTCCAAGGTATACTCTAAAAACCATAGCATTATCTTCAACATTTTTGCATCAAAACTCATGCTCTTCCTTTCCTTCATTTCGCATACTGTCATAAATATATATAAAATGTGATTTGTTGGTTGTTGTTGGTGAGAGGAGCCTTAAACACTATTGACAAGCACTTAGGGAGGCTTGGGTGTTTAAGGTGCCTCTCACCCTTGAATAAATTGATTCATGTTGATTTTGTATTTGTTGTGAAATAAAATTGTTGTTTCATGTGTTATTTAGTTCGCATATCATGTTAAAGTTGGTTTTAATTTGATTTTGTTGTTCCTCTTTGCTTGATGATGCTTAATCTTGTTGTGGATACTTGATTTTGGTGTTTTCATGCTTAGATCCTTTGTTGAAGTTTGCAAATCTCCTTTTCTTACTCATGTATGTTTCGCAAAAATTAAAGAAATGAAGAATAAATGCTGATTTGAAGTTTTAGTGCTTAAATCATGTGATTAATTGTTCCTAAGTCTTGCTAGTATCTTGTGCTTGCTTGATTGTGAGTTTGATGAATAAATTTATTGTTTGGCTATGTGTTGGCTTCGCAAATCATGAGAAATAATTAGGGTTTTGTTGTTTCTTGGCTATTTGGCTTGCAATTGTGCTTAAAAAACGTTTTCTCTAGTTGTTTTGATGGAATCTTGCTTGCAAGTAATTGTTATGTTGATGATTGGCAAGATGACTCTCACTTGTGCCTTGAGCACCATTCTCTAAGTGATGAGGATTGTTCAATAGGATTCAATCCCTTTTGAATTGTAATCTTACTTGTTCTTGTGAATTTGGTTTGTCAATTGTTTTCAATATTGATGATGAGTAACATGACTCTCACTTGTGCCTTGGGCGCCATTTTTTGAGTGATGAGGATTACTTCAAGTGATTCAACTCTCTTTAAATTTTCAATGAACAAAATGTGAGTTTATGATGCCTTGCTTGCCAATTGTTTGTGATAGCTTGTGAATATTTTCTTTTGGTCACTTTGAGTCTTGCAAATGTGGTGCTTGTTTTAAGTCATTAATTTGTTTAAATGTTGATGATTGGTAAGAGGATTCAACATGTGCTTTCAAGCATAATTTTAAATGTTGAGGATTACTTTAAAATGATTCAACTCTTGTATACATTTTGGTGTTGAACATTTGGTAAAATGACTAGACACTTATGCACTTGTGCATTGTTAATAAGTGTCAAGGATTACCAAAAGGAATTTAACTCTTGTGTTTTTATTGATTGATTCTTAAATTGATTCAATGAGCTACCCTTTTGTAATTGATCAATGTCTCATTTTTGTGTGACCATTCTTATTGCAACTTGTAACTAGTTTTGACAATTACATGTTCATGCCTATGCTTGCCTCTTGGATTTGTAATGCTTGCATGAATTGTAATTGAATGATTTGTATATTGGTTATGGATTTGGAGTTGATTGAAGTGTTCTACTTGTTTTCCAAAATCTTTTTCCAAATCAAACTCTTTTCTAAACTAGTTTTCAAATCAAAATCAAATGCTTTTCCAATGAAAACCCTAAGGCATTTTCTTAAATAAATCGCTAGTCATCACTCGAAGCCTTTGCTTGTTTGATCGCTAATGAGGAGTTATTAGTGGTAGTCACTCGAAGCCTTTGCTTGTTTGACTATTATGAAAGCTCCCACACCTTAACAAAACACAAACTAATTCAAATTTCAAAAACAACATGAGCTATTAGTGATAATTGTCACCGATGCTCGCCCTTTTTCAAAGCAATTTCAAAAAAGATAATAAAACGTTGTTACTTGTAATCGCTCGAAGCCTTTGCTTGACTGGCTACCGGTTTCAACTCTTTTCTTTCAAGTTAGTAATGAACGCCACTCGAAGCCATTGCTTGTTTGGTATTCGTGAACACTTGAGTCTTATTTCAAAAGCTCCAAAAAATTAAATAAGATAAAACACAAAAACACTTTCAAAACCAAAAGACGAGAACTACGTAGCTTTGATCCCTCATCCCAGTGAGGGTACGTAGGAGCGGGTCACAGCCCGTCAAGCACCCTTTTAAAAAATCTTTGTTTTGTTCTGCTTTTCAAAGATACCAAAAATATTCTTCTTCCCCCCGTTTTCAATAAAACAATTTCTCAAATGAAATAAAAAGAAAAGGAAAGAAAAGAAAAGAAGTAGAACAAAGATCATTTCAAATCAACTTTTCCTAAACCACACATCAAGTTAATGGTTCCCTTTCAGTAGAAAGGAGGTGCGGGATGCTAATACCTTCCCCGCACCTAACCGACCCCCGAACCTACATCTCTGAGTTTTCAAAAGACCATCCGCTTTTCCAAAAAAGGTTTTTTCAATGTTTTCCTAAATAAATATTGGTGGCGGCTCTACTATTTTTCACGTTGTCAAACGAGAAGTCCAAAACGGATTTTTTGGGGTGCAACAGCTGGCGACTCTGCTGGGGATTTTTTTTAAAAGACGGGGGTCAAGCCTAGTTAACTTGATGTGTGGTTTAAATTGTTTGACTTGAAAACTTTGTTCTATCTCTTCCTTTTCTTCCTTTTCTTTTTCTCTTTCTTTTCTCTTCTTTCTTTGTCTGTGATGCTTGATTGTTTCTCTTGCATTATCATGTTGTGGTGTTGCATCCATGTGCATTTGCTTCTTTCTCCTTCTATGTTTGCTACTGGTTTCTTCTTCTACTTTTCTTTTTCTTTCTTTATATGCTTATGATCATGCATGCATTTCTCCAATCTCCACGTCCCCTTCTTCTTTGCTCCCTTTCTACAAGGTAATCTCACGCATTATGCCCTTATGCCCTTATGATCCCTTCCTCTTCGCTCCCTTTCTTGAGGTAAGCTATACATGATTGTTGTTGACACCTTAGGTTAGCTTATTTTGTTTTGAGATGATATTAAACCCTAGGGTAGACAACATGTTATTGCTTGCTATTGTCTGGGCTGTTCTGGTCCTTGCAGGTGGGGTTGGGTAGATTTTAGGAAGTATGTCCTCGATCACACACTTTCACACCTTATGATTTGTGTGCTATGAGTGGGCTCCTACCCGGATCCAACAAACACTTAGGGGAGTGGAGGCGATTAGTGACTGTCATTCGACACCTTATGATTTGATACTCATAAAAGTCTCAACTGGAGTACGCTTTCTCATGACGCCTCACACTTGGTAGCATCCTACATTTGTGGGTGTCGGCATGAGGATTCTATAGCTCCGGTAGCCATTGTGAGGGTGTGAATTAGAACTACATGGGAGGAACCTTTGAAGTTGTCCTAGAACTTAGGAATCCCACCTTTGTAGGACACGAGGGCATACGAATTGTGTGCTGCATGGTAATTTAGGACATGTCTTCCTCAAAAGGAGCTTTTCAAAGTTTTTCCAAGGAAATACAAAAATATTTTCCTTCTTCAAATAAACCACTGCGTGAGGCGGCACGTAGTGTGTCTCCTAAATTTTTGAACTTCCGTCCATGTGCATCGCATAATCGCATCATGCCTCATTCATTAAAACCAAATGTTGTAAATATTTGCATTCATATTGCATCTCATTTGCATTTGCTTGCCGGGGATCACCGAATAATGTACCGTCTTGTCATAGGTGCATCAGAATGGAATCGAATAGCAAGGCTTCACTTACTTCTCGCTTCCCAGTTATGAAGAAGGTTGATGTTGGTAGTCTGAGACAGTGTGCAGCTCTTATGGGCCCGATTGAAATGGATTCCTTTGATCTGACATATGGGAATATTCGTAGGCTCTTGCGGTTGGATGTCCAAGAGGATGCCCTTGTGGCTTTAAGCCAGTTCTACGATTCTGATGTGAGATGTTTCTTCTTCAAGAACTTTCAGCTATCACCTACATTAGAGGAATATGAACAGCTTTTGGGGTTCTCCATATCTCATGCTAGGCCCTACCAATATCAAGGACAGTACTACACTGATGAGAAGCTTGCAATGTTGCTTAGGATTGGTGTGGACAAATTGAAGTTGCAAAAGTTAGAAAGAAATGGTGTAGTTGGGTATCCGCAAGAGTACTTTGAGGGCCTGATGCAATCCTATGCTTTGGCTAAGAAATGGGGTTCATTCAAGTTAGTGCTTGCTCTCACCATATTTGGGGTTGTTCTCTTTCCTCAAATAAAAAGGTATGTTGATGAAGATGCGATTGGTGCATTCTTGGCCTTCAAGGACACCAAGAACCCTGTCAATCCTGTGCCTGCTGTTCTTGCTAACACATACCATGCTCTCACCCGCTACAGTCGGTTCCATAAAAAGAAGATGTGCCTTTCTTCTCATGTCCTCTATGCCTGGCTTATCACCCATGTAATCCATAACCGAAAAGATGTCAGGGAGCTAATCTTTTATGCTCTAAGCTGTGATGTGAAGGTCAGAACTTCTCTGGAGTGGGTTGAGTTTCTGAAAAACCTCAATGATCTCCAAATCCGGTGGTTTACATTTGCTTGTTGGAATGACAGACCTGTGGTGGTGTTCAGCTGCGGAAGCTTTCAAAACGTGCCTCTCATGGGGACTCAGGGGTGTATCAATTACAACCCTTCATTGACCCTAAGGCAACTCGGTTACCCGATGAGGAACTAACCCTCCGAAAGCATGTTGTCCCGTGTTTACCTCTATAAGGGGATGCCTAAATGCGGTGATTTGCTTCGAAGAGTTCAACAATCATGGGAATCCGTAGTGCGAAAGGGAGGTGAAGAGTTGTCAAAAAGAACCAGTGACACCACCTTCAATCAATGGCTCAAGGAGAAGCTTCAAAGGACAAAATCACTGAGTCAAGGGGCACTTCCCCTTGAGGAGGAGATACCAGAGCCCTATGTCCCTACCTATGAGGAGCTGAACGAAGTCAAATCTGTTTTAGCCAAGGTGGAAAAGGAAAAGAAAGCATTGCAGGCTAAGTTAGAGGAGATGGCTTTAGAGAAGGAAAAGCTAGAGGGAGAAAACGCTGTCAAGATGATCGCCGTGGAAGAAAGTGTTAAGCGATTCGAGAAAGAAGAGCAAGGCAAGATAGAAGCCCAGAGATATCTGAAGGGAGCCAGAGAGGAGCTCCAAAGGTATAAACAGAAAACAAGGAAGGCACTTGAGGAAGCTCAAGAATGGAAGACAATGGCCATTGAATCGGGACAAGAATCACATCTGGTGGTAGAGTTGAGGGGTCAGCTGAGAAACCTCGAGCGAGAAAGAGGTGCTATTGATGAGATTCTCAAAGAATATCAGCAAGCCCTGAGATTTGAAAGAGGAATATCTGATGAATTGAAGAGGAACCTTCGCTGTCTAGAAGAGGCCTACAGACAGGTCCGAGCTGAGAGCCAATATTGGGAAAAGTGCTTCCTAGATTTGATTGGAAAGATTGAAGATCAAGAGATCATTAAGGAGCTCAGGGATGAGATCCAGCTGTGGATGAGCAAGTTCTCGAAGCTGTCAGAGCTGGCCAGTCAGGCTATGGTGGGGGTTCCCAAGAATCTGAGGATAGCTGAGGCTGAGATGCATTTCTTCAACACCCCACCCGAGGTGCACCAGTTTGTGAACTACTGCAGAGCATTGATCACAGAGTTCAAGGAGCAGTCTCAAGGTGCAAGTGTCAACAAGAAGAGGAAGGGAGTCGGGGAATTCAAAGCTATTTGTATTTGAGCCGTTTATTTGTACTCTTCATCTTGAGCATTTACTTTATGTATGGTATTCCGGAATATTGTACTCTTTTATTTTGTTTCATTATGAATATTGTGTTGTCTTTCCCCTTTGGTGAAAGTTGTTAAAGCTTTGAATTCTCGATGAATGAAGTATGTTGATTTGCTATTTCGATTCCTCGTTTACTTCACTTCCTAAATCAAAAAGAAAAAGTTTATGCGCTTATGACAAGATAAGGCATCTCGTGGTTCCCGGCATCAAGCAAACATTGTACATGCATTCATACATCCATTCATGCATTTATCTTGATTCTTATGCAATAAATGTCTAAACAAACAGAAAAGGCACGCTGGTTCGCTTTCGCCGTTACAACACACGTCTTCAAGCGAGATTAATGGCAAACAATCTAGAGAATCCAGAGATCGAGATTGAGGATCAGGTGGATCTAGATGACCCGGTTATAGCAATACTCAACCCTGAGCAACTAGCTCAGGAGAACCAGGCTTTGAAAGATAAGATGGGTACTATGGAGGCCCAGATGGCCGAAATGATGAACATGCTACAGAGTCTGAAGAGTGGTACAACAGTTGTAAATCCAAGTGGGCTTGCCTCTGCTATCCCACCTCCCGGACCAGGGGTCCCTCATCTCGCCTACTCTCCAGGGGCAAACGGCCAGATCCATCCAACTGTTCAAGCATATCCGTGGGGAATGCCTTTCAATTATGTGCCTCAAGTTGCTGAGTCAAACCCTTCTGGAGTTGTAGGGGCTAGTCAACCTGCTGGGGTTGTACCAAATGGAGCTGCTGGTGGACCGCGGGTTCACTCTCCTAATCCAAGTGTTGTGTTACAAGGAAGTCCAACAAGTCCTACTCCAAGGTTTGGTCCACATCCCCAGAATGCTGCATATCAGACAGGAAATCCCGCCCAGTTTGGGGGATACTACTATGGCATGAGCAGTCACCCACCGGGACATGCGTTTGAGAATTCCCAATCCAGTGACCAGATCCGTTTGCTTGAGGAAAGACTAAGGGCTGTTGAAGGTACCGGTGTCAGGGCTAGAGACGCCCGTGATTTATGCCTTATCCCAGATCTTGTTCTCCCTCCCAAATTCAAGTCGCCTGACTTCGATAAATACCGTGGGGCCAGTTGTCCAAACAGTCATCTTACAATATTTGTCAGAAAGATGGGTCCTTATGCTAATGACGAGAGGCTGTTAATTCACTGTTTCCAGAACAGCTTAGCTGGAGCTCCTTTAGAGTGGTATATGTAACTACAATCCTCTGATATCCGTTGTTGGAAGGACTTGTCAGAAGCATTCATGAAGCAGTACAAGTACAATATGGACATGGCTCCTGACCGATCACAGCTGCAACATATGAGTAAAGGAGACAAGGAGTCCTTCAAAGAATATGCCCAGAAATGGAGGAGTACAGCTGCGCAGGTAAAACCGCCTCTAACAGAAAAAGAGATGGTTTACATGTTTTTGGAAACTCTACCAGCGGTCTATTATGACAGGTTGATTACAAGCGTCTCGTCCAGCTTCTCTGATATGGTGATTTTCGGGGAAAGACTTGAAAATTGTCTACGCAGTGGCAAGATAGCAAATCACTTTGGTAGTTCTGGAAATTTGGGAAGTTCAAGTGGACCAAAGAAGCATTCCTCCCATTTCCCAAAAAGGAAAGAAGGGGAGACTAATGTGATCTCTGGAGGAAATCCATCATTTAGTACTCCACCACAGGCGGTGCCTTTTTCTGCTCCTGTATCACCCCAGCAAAGCAATGATGGCTCTAAAGCCCACAATTACCAATTCAAGAGGCGTACAAGTTTTGATCCCATTCCGATGACTTATACTGAGTTATTCAACCATCTGATCTCAAAGAACCTGATCAATACTCGGTCCATGAAGCCTCTTCAGCCTCCATTCCCCAGAAATTATAATGCTAACGCTACCTGTAGTTTCCATGAGGGTGGAATTGGTCACACTGTGGAGGATTGCAAGGCCTTTAAGCATGTGGTTCAAGACCTAATCGATGCCAATTGGATTTCATTCAAGCAAAATAGTCCAAGCATAACTGCAAATCCATTGCCGGGACACGAGAGGCCGTCCACTAATGCTATAGAAGATTCGGCTGGGCAAGTGATAAGAAAGGTTGAGAAAATCAAGACTCCTCTGAGTACCATTTATGATGAGTTATGCCGGTTTGGAGTCGTTAAGAAAGGGTGCTGTCAAAGAGATGGGTGTGCCGATTCCTTTTGTGTGGGAAACTGTGAGAGTTTTAAGATGATTTTGCAAGATCTGATGGATCGGTGTGTGGTCCAGGTGGGAACCCTTGTCGAAAATGATGTGTTGACTCTGCATTCTGACAAAGGTAGAGAGGTCAGAAGGCCGGTTGAAATTTTATACAATTACAATCCAAGGTTGGTGCAACCCAAGGCTCAACCAATAGTTATCGAAGTCCCTGCTCCTTTTCCCTACGAGTCGGATAAAGCAGTCCCGTGGAAATATAGTACGCTGTCTTCGGCGGAACGCTCTCCAGGTGCCCCTGCGGTGACTAATATAGTGGGAGCAAGCGGGATTACCAGAAGTCGGAGAGTGTACGCCCCAGAAACCCTCCGGGCTGAAACTTCCAAAGATGCAGAACAGAGAGGTCGTAAGGATAAAGGGAAAGAGCCAGAAGTCGCCCAAGAAAAGGTGACAGAAAAGGAGGCCAATGAATTCTTGAAAATTGTCAGGCAGAGTGACTATCAAGTTGTGGATCAGCTGAAGCAAACTCCTGCCAAAATTTCTATGTTGTCATTGCTACTCAGTTCGGAAGCCCATAGGACTGCGCTGATGAAGGTGCTCAGCGATGCTCATGTTGCCCAAGATATCTCAGTGAATCAGTTTGATGGAATAGTGGGAAACATCGTGGCAGCAAACCACCTGACTTTCGCTGATGATGAGTTGCCTTCCGGAGGAAAAGAACATAATCAGGCTCTGCATATCTCAGTTAAGTGTTGGGACTATGTGCTGGCTAGAGTTTTGATTGACAACGGATCTTCATTAAATGTAATGCCGAAATCCACGATGGATAAGTTGGACGTGGATTGTTCCTACATGAAGCCAAGCTCGACTCTAGTGCGAGCCTTTGATGGGTCTAAAAAGGAAGTGTTAGGGGAGATGGAGTTCCCCATCCAGATTGGTCCTGAGGTCTTCTATATCAACTTCCAAATCATGGACATTACCTCTTCATACAGCTGTCTGCTAGGAAGACCATGGATCCACATGGCAGGAGCCATTCCTTCTTCCTTACATCAAAGGGTAAAATTTGTGGTGGACGATAAAGTTGTTGTTGTGTTTGGCGAGGAGGAAACACTGGTTAACAATCCATCACCGTTCAAATATGTGGAGGCCGCCGAAGAATCCCTGGAAACCGCCTTTCAATCCTTGGAGATTGCAAACACTGTATTTGGGAAGACCATGAAAGAGGAGCAGGTTGCTAAAATCATGATAGATCAAGGGTATAAGGTTGGATCTGGTTTGGGAAAATTTGGGCAAGGAATTCTTGCGCCCATCCAGCTGAAGGAGATTAGAGATCGTTGCGGATTGGGATACACTCCAAGTCTGGCCGAAAGAAGGAAAATGGCGGAGGAAAGAAAGGGCAGATGGTTGGCCAAGTCAAAAGGCCAAGATCCATGGCCCCAGAGCATTCCTGTTTGTGATATCCGCCAGAGCTTCGTGAGAGCTGGGTTGCTTGACCACAACCAAATTGCTGTCATCGGTAATGGATCCGAAGCTGAAGAAGGTGGGACTGGTCTGGTTCGTCGCTGCCTTGCCGGAGAAGAGTTGAAGAATTGGGAAGCTGCTGCCTTTCCTGTGGCTTTTAATTCAATGTAATCATTGTAATGCAACTCTGTGGCTCTGCCCAAGGCCATAGGACAAGTTGTTAGGGGCAAGCATGTTTTTCTTTTCAGAATCATCATCATTAATAAAAACGTTGTTTTTGAATTTCAATCAATAAAAATCAATTCCTTTTCATTTCATGTGTCTTTTCCTTGCTTTATTATTGCCTTCTTGCTTGTTTCGCCTTTCATTTTGCTTTTTTGCTTCGGCAAAATGCAGATCCACAGCAATTGTCTCTCAAAATAACAGTGCCAACAGTCCATATTTTGACTTTGATCACCCTATTGAGGAAGACTGGGAAACTCCCCCAGAGCTCATGAGACTAATGAAACAAGAAGAAAGGGTTATTCAGCCTCACGAGGAATCCACTGAAGTGATCAATTTAGGTACAGTTGAGAACAAGAAGGAGGTCAAGGTTGGTACGGCAATGGATGAGAGTGATCGCCTGAAGTTGGTTCAGCTCTTGCACGATTACGTCGATGTGTTTGCATGGTCTTATCAAGACATGCCTGGGTTAGATACTGACATTGTGATGCATACGTTGCCAGTCAAGCCTGAATGCCCGCCTGTAAAGCAGAAACTCAGAAGGATGAAACCTGAGATGTCCCTAAAGATTAGGGATGAGGTGAAAAAGCAGTTTGACGCCGGATTCCTAGCGGTGGCCAAGTACCAACAGTGGGTTGCCAATATTGTCCCGGTTCCGAAGAAGGACGGGAGGGTCAGAATGTGCGTTGACTACCGAGATCTGAATCGTGCTAGTCTTAAAGACGATTTTCCTTTGCCTCACATTGATGTCTTAGTGGATAGTACAGCTCAACACTCGTTATTCTCCTTCATGGATCGATATTCGGGATATAATCAGTGTTGACCAAGAGACTTCAAACACAAGAGGGGGGGTGAATTGTGAATTTAAAAATAGCACTTAAAATTAAACTCTTAAAAAGATTTTGATCAAATAAAGTGCTTAAGAGAGTTTGAATTGAAATAACAATAATAAGACAATGAAAATAACTTGCAAGGAAATTAAAGAGATGAAGGGATAGAAGATGACACAAAGAGATTTATACTGGTTCGGCCAAACCACTGGCCTACGTCCAGTCCCCGAGGAATGCTCCAAGGGATTTCAACTAATCACTAGCTTTTAAAACAGGTTCAGCTAGAAACCTTTACAACAAGAGAACTTACAATACCGGGATATCACCTCCCTATGTAAAACCTTTAAAACCTAGAGATATCACCTCTCTTGAATACCTTGGGATCACACCCAACAAATGAGAAGAAAAAGATTTGATAGCACACTCAGTAGTGTGGATAAAACAAGTTGAAGCACAGTAATACAATATCAAACTATGTGAAATATAAAGCTCTCAAAATAAAATATATGCAAGTGAAAGAGTAGTATGAGAGTGATGAGAAGAATAATAAAATTTCAGATGCAAGTGTTAGTCGTTCGTTGAAAGTGAAGAGTGAGGCTGCTATTTATAGGCGTATAGAAAATATGACCGTTGAGTGAAATAGAGAATTGTAGAAATCGATTGTGTGCCTGATTTGCCTATGATGGATAATCGATTTCATGCTTGATTAGATCTAGGATAAGGAATCGATTATGCATTTAGTTAAATCATGAAAGAATCGATTCTTTGCTTTGTTAAACCATGAGAATCGATTTGTGAGCCACAAAAGAAAAGGAAAGGAATCGATTATGAAGTAGAATAAAAAGGTGAAGGAATCGATTCTTAAGTGGAATGAAAAGGAAAGGAATCGATTCATGTTTTAACATATGATATAGGAAATCGATTCTTGGCCTTTTGAGAGAGCTTGAAAATCGATTTTATGCTTTAATATATGATATAAGAAATCGATTCTTGGCCTTTTGAGAGAGCTTGAAAATCGATTTTGTGGCCAATAGAAAATACTATAAATCGATTATATGCTTTCCAAAAATCATTTGCATGCATGGGATTTGTTTAAAAATATTTTCATGCAAAATTATTTATATGAAAAACATTTGTGAGTGTGTGATTTATTTTATATTTTGAGAGCTTTATTTTCACTTACAATAATGTCCTAAACACACACAACAATAAAATAACTCTTGACTGTCGCTTGATTGCATTTTTCCGCTTTTTGCAGTCTTGACCTTTTTGCCCTTCTTTTGTCAATCATCAAAACCTGATTATTCCTGTCAAGGCATATATTCACATTCTCCCCCTTTTTGATGATGACAAACATCATTAGGAGGGATTTGCTCAAAGAAGGGGTTAGATAAGAATATTTCATAACAATGTGTATATCAGAGATAAGCGCAGATAATACTCCCCCTTTCTATATGCAAACATTTAAGAAAATACTCCCCCTGAAACATGCAAATCACATAACTCTCCCCCTTTTGGCATTATCAAAAAGCGGGAAAAATAAATAAATCATGTCAAGGCATATATTCCAATGATAAGTGAAAAAACAATTTGCAAAAATTTTCAAAAGCCTCATTTTGGAACTCACCACCGTGATCACTTCGGATAGATGCAATAATTAAGCCTTTTTCATTTTGATTGATCTTAGCAAGTTTTCAAAAGGCACCAAAAGCGTCATTTTTATGAGAAATAAACAAGGTCCATGTGTAGCGAGAGTAATAACGAGTGCATAGTAATTGCAACCATAAGACAAGTAGAAGAATCAAGCACAACCTTATTACCTTTGTTGCAAAGATGACTACTACTTAGCAAGTTATGCTTCAAGCCTTCAACTAATAATGCATTTTTAAAAAACGGGATTTGGTTTCTTACCAAAACTGCCGACGCCACTAATTTTACCTTTTGTATTGTCACAATAAAACACAAGTCCGCTTCTTTTTGGAGCTAAATGAGAGAACTTCTCTTAGTCTCCTGTCATGTGCTTTGAACAGCCGCTATCTAGATACCACTTTGAGCTATTGGCTTTCAAGCACACCTACAACACAAAATCAATTTTTGGCTTTTGGTACCCAAATCATCTTGGGTCCTTTTGGGTTAGTCTTGGGAATTGTGCCATTTGGAATCCACTTCCATTTGTCATTCATATCAATATTCTTTCTTGCATTACAAATAGAAGATGTATGACCTTTTCTACCACAATAATAACATTTTGTAAAAGGGCTACTAGAAGTTATGTTGGGACTAAAAAACTTTTTGAAAGATTTTTCATGATTCTTTTGTTGATAGCCCAAACCAGCTTTATCATAAGTTCCCATTTGGTTTCCCAAAATGATATTTAGATTATCTCTTCCCCTGGTGAATTTTGCAAGAGTGTTGTGCAAATCATCAACTTTATTTTTCAAAATATTGCAATCTTCACATTTGAAAGTACTCTCCTTTTTATTTTCATAAGAGTTGCACGAGGAGACCTCACTTACAGAAATTTGTTTCTCTTTAAGAATTTCTATTTCCTTGTTTAAAGTTTCGATTTTAGATTGAAGAGAGGAAATAGTTTTCTTTGAAGTGGAAACAATTTTTCTAAGCTTACTTGACTCATTATTTAATTCTTCACAAATACTAAGCAACTCATCATAAGTTAAATCAAGTTCAGTTTCAACGGAGTTTACCTCATCTTCCTCATGCTTTGCCATGAGACATAGTTTTGCTACCTCATTCTCGGAGTCATCGGATGATTCCATATCATTTTCATCCCAAGCGATGTACACCCTTCTTCCTTTTGATTTCTTTCGAAGATCTCTATGTTTTTGACTTTGAGGACAGTCCGGATTTATGTGCCCCTTTTTACCACATTTATAACATGTTGGATTGAAGGAAGTTCCTTCCTCATTTTTTCTTTGAGGATTTGGTTTACCTTTATACCTCATGAATTTTTTGAACATTCGAACCATTTTACTCATGTCTTCATCACTTTCATTGGAGCTGTCATAATCTTCCGTGTCACTTTCTTTGATACATGATTTTAGCGCAAGTCCTTTATTTTTCTTTTCACCTTCCTCACTTTCAATGAGTCGATTCAGTTCGAGCTCGTGTTCCTGCAATTTTCCAAACAGAGTAGTTAAGTCCATAGAGGATATGTCTCTTGATTCCGAGATAGCCGTCACTTTCGGTTGCCAATTTCTATTTAGGCATCGTAGCACTTTATTGGTCAAATCCGCATTTTCGAAGGATTTTCCAAGGCCTCTGAGATGGTTAACTATGTGGATGAAACGTTTGTTTAGTTCTTGGATGGTTTCACCCGGTTTCATCTTAAATAGTTCATACTCATGAGTTAATGTGTTCATTCTAGCCCTTTTGACCTCGGTAGTACCTTCATGGGTCACTTGAAGGGCGTCCCACATTTCCTTGGCGGTTTTACAATTTGATACGCGATAGAACTCATCGATGCTTAAATCAGTTGTGATGATGTTCTTAGCTTTCAAATTGTATTGAACCTTTTCTTTTTCCTATTTGGTCCAAAGAGATCTAGGTTTGTTCACCATTTCATCATTAACGAGATGAGTGGGAACAAACGGACCATTTATGACAGTATCCCAAATATCACAATCTACAGCCTCAATAAAAATTTTCATTCTTGTTTTCCAATAATCATACCCTTCACCATTGAAAGATGGGGGTCTGTTTAAGGAGTCATTTGAAGTCATCTTGCCTCTTGAGACAGTTAGTCTTGACCAAGAGTCTAGCTCTGGTACCACTTGTTGACCAAGAGACTTCAAACACAAGAGGGGGGTGAATTGTGAATTTAAAAATAGCACGTAAAATTAAACTCTTAAAAAGATTTTGATCAAATAAAGTGCTTAAGAGAGTTTGAATTGAAATAACAATAATAAGACAATGAAAATAACTTGCAAGGAAATTAAAGAGATGAAGGGATAGAAGATGACACAAAGATTTATACTGGTTCGGCCAAACCACAGGCCTACGTCCAGTCCCCGAGGAATGCTCCAAGGGATTTCAACTAATCACTAGCTTTTAAAACAGGTTCAGCTAGAAACCTTTACAACAAGAGAACTTACAATACCGGGATATCACCTCCCTATGTAAAACCTTTAAAACCTAGAGATATCACCTCTTTAGAAAACACCAAGAGATATCACCTCTCTTGAATACCTTGGGATCACACCCAACAAATGAGAAGAAAAAGATTTGATAGCACACTCAGTAGTGTGGATAAAACAAGTTGAAGCACAGTAATACAATATCAAACTATGTGAAATATAAAGCTCTCAAAATAAAATATATGCAAGTGAAAGAGTAGTATGAGAGTGATGAGAAGAATAATAAAATTTCAGATGCAAGTGTTAGTCGTTCGTTGAAAGTGAAGAATGAGGCTGCTATTTATAGGCGTATAGAAAATATGACCGTTGAGTGAAATAGAGAATTGTAGAAATCGATTGTGTGCCTGATTTGCCTATGATGGATAATCGATTTCATGCTTGATTAGATCTAGGATAAGGAATCGATTATGCATTTAGTTAAATCATGAAAGAATCGATTCTTTGCTTTGTTAAACCATGAGAATCGATTTGTGAGCCACAAAAGAAAAGGAAAGGAATCGATTATGAAGTAGAATAAAAAGGAGAAGGAATCGATTCATGTTTTAACATATGATATAGGAAATCGATTCTTGGCCTTTTGAGAGAGCTTGAAAATCGATTTTATGCTTTAATATATGATATAAGAAATCGATTCTTGGCCTTTTGAGAGAGCTTGAAAATCGATTTTGTGGCCAATAGAAAATACTATAAATCGATTATATGCTTTCCAAAAATCATTTGCATGCATGGGATTTGTTTAAAAATATTTTCATGCAAAATTATTTATATGAAAAACATTTGTGAGTGTGTGATTTATTTTATATTTTGAGAGCTTTATTTTCACTTACAATAATGTCCTAAACACACACAACAATAAAATAACTCTTGACTGTCGCTTGATTGCATTTTTCCGCTTTTTGCAGTCTTGACCTTTTTGCCCTTCTTTTGTCAATCATCAAAACCTGATTATTCCTGTCAAGGCATATATTCACAATCAGATTAAGATGGACCCCGAAGAAATGGAAAAGACAACTTTCATAACGCTCTGGGGAACATTTTGTTACAAAGTCATGCCATTGGGGTTAAAGAATGCCGGTGCAACCTACCAAAGGGCCATGGTCACGCTGTTGCACGACATGATGCATAAGGAGATTGAGGTTTA
Source organism: Astragalus membranaceus (assembly GCA_039519185.1). Taxonomy (NCBI): domain Eukaryota; kingdom Viridiplantae; phylum Streptophyta; class Magnoliopsida; order Fabales; family Fabaceae; genus Astragalus; species Astragalus membranaceus. The sequence continues at coordinate 101,918,142 of CM076851.1, forward strand.
TGTGGACGACATGATTGCAAAATCTAAAACCGACCAAGATCACATTGTCAATCTGCAGAAGCTCTTTGAACGGTTGAGGAAATATAAACTCAAGTTAAACCCGGCCAAGTGCACGTTTGGGGTGAGATCAGGGAAGTTGCTAGGCTTCATTGTCAGCCAGAAGGGAATCGAGGTGGATCCGGACAAAGTAAAAGCCATCCTCGAGATGCCGGTGCCCAAAACAGAGAAAGAAGTCCGTGGTTTCCTCGGAAGGTTGAATTACATCTCCCGATTCATCTTCCAATTGACTGCTACTTGCGAGCCAATCTTCAAATTGCTGTGCAAAAATCAAGAGTTGAAGTGGAATGACCAGTGTCAAGCTGCCTTTGAGAAAATCAAGGTGTACTTGCAGAATCCACCAGTCTTGATGCCACCTGTGTCAGGCAAGCCTCTCATCCTATACCTTACAGTGCTAGATAATTCAATGGGCTGTGTGTTGGGGCAGCACGATGAATCCGGGAAAAAGGAACATGCCATATACTATCTAAGCAAAAAGTTCACCGACTGTGAGACAAGATATTCTATGCTGGAAAAGACTTGTTGTGCTCTAGTTTGGGCTGCTCACCGTTTAAGGCAGTACATGCTGAGTCACACAACTTGGTTGGTGTCAAAAATGGATCCAATCAAGTACATATTTGAGAAGCCAGCTCTTACAGGACGAATTGCCCGTTGGAAGATGCAATTATCGGAATACGATATCCTGTATGTCACACAAAAAGCAGTTAAAGGTAGTGCACTTGCTGAGTACTTGGCATGTCAGCCGATTCCAGACTACCAACCAATGCAGCATGATTTTCCTGATGAAGATATCATGGCACTGCTCGATGAGGGAAAGTCCCAAGAAAGTGAAAGGTGGAGAATGATCTTCGATGGTGCGTCAAATGTATGGTGACATGGGGCAGGTGCTGTGTTAATATCTCCCGACAACCGCTTCGTTCCCGTCACTGCAAGGTTGAACTTCTATGTCACAAACAACATAGCAGAGTATGAAGCGTGCATCTTGGGTATTCAAGTAGCCCTAGAATGGAAAGTTAAAAGGCTAGATGTGTATGGGGATTCAGCCCTGGTTATTCATCAAGTAAGAGGCGATTGGGAGACCAGAGATCCCAAACTGATTCCTTATTGTGATTATGTGCAAGGGTTGATGGAGTCTTTCGACGAAATCACTTTCAAACACATCCCTCGAAGCGAAAACCAGCTGGCTGATGCATTGGCAACCTTATCATCCATGTTCAATATCAATCGTGATAAAAGCTTGACTCATGTCGCAATCCAGCACCGGAGTCTACCTGCGCATCACTACTGCACAACCATAGATGAAGAGCCTGATGACAAGCCTTGGTATTATGATATCAAACAGTACATTATCAACAGAGAATACCCTCCTGGGGCATCTGAAAATGACAAGAGAACTCTTCGGCGACTGTCAAGGAATTTCTTCCTAAGCGGTGAAGCTCTCTACAAAAGGAATTATGACATGGTCATCTTAAGGTGTGTTGCCAAAGAAGAAGCTAAAAGAATCATGAGAGATGTACACGAAGGCTCATTTGGAACTCATTCCAGTGCGCATACTATGGCTAGACAGATTTTAAGGGAGGGATATTACTGGTTGCAGATGGAAGGTGACTGCTACAGCTTTGTCCGAAAGTGCCACAAATGCAAAATCTACGCCGATCATATCCATGTGCCGCCTACCAAACTGAATGTTCTGACTGCATCCTGGCCGTTCTCAATGTGGGGGATGGATGTCATCGGTCCCATTGAACCCAAAGCATCAAACGGGCATCGCTTTATCCTGGTCGCCATTGACTATTTCACGAAGTGGGTTGAAGCTGCCTCATACTCCAGTATAACCAGTTCAGTGGTTGCCAAATTTGTGATGAAAGATCTGATTTGCCGTTATGGTCTTCCTAACAAGATCATCACTGATAACGGCAGCAACCTTAACAGCAAAATGATGAGAGACCTGTGCGCAGAGTTCAAAATCCAGCATCATAATTCTTCCCCCTATCGGCCCAAGATGAATGGGGCAGTCGAGGCAGCTAATAAGAACATCAAAAGGATAGTTCAGAAAATGGTGGTCACATACAAGGATTGGCATGAAATGCTTCCCTTCGCTTTGCATGGCTACCGTACTTCAGTGTGTACCTCAACTGGGGAAACTCCTTTCTCTCTGGTATACGGGTCACAAGCAGTCCTCCCAATCGAGGTTGAGATACCATCCCTGCGGGTACTGATGGAAACTAAACTGGAAGAAGCAGAGTGGGTGCAAGCCCGTCTGGATCAGCTAAACCTCATTGAAGAAAAAAGGATTGCAGCTTTGTGTCATGGGCAGCTGTACCAACAGAGAATGAGAACGGCTTTTGACAAAAAATCCGGCCCCGTGAATTCAAGCAAGGTGATCTGGTGCTTAAGAAGATCTTGCCCATCCAGACTGATCCCTGAGGGAAGTGGACACCCACTTATGATGGCCCATATGTAGTCAAGAAAGCCTTTTCTGGAGGAGCGCTGATACTCACAAACATGGACGGAGAAGATTTAAGGAACCCAGTCAATTCCGATCAAGTGAAGAAGTATTATGCCTGAAAGAAATAGACGAAAAAAGAGATAGACAAGCCAAGTAAGAATTAGCTCGCTAGGTTGAAAACCCGCAAAGGGCGGCCTAGGCAAAATCAGAGCGACCCGGTGGATTGAAAACCCGCAAAGGGCGATCCAGGCAAAAATTAGGGTCGGAAAACTTGAGCATGAAAAGTAAAGAAAGGCATACAATTCCCCTGAAGACTTGGATGAGGGAGTGATCAAGGTCAAGGACATAAATGTTTAGCACTGTTCCACAGAGACGGACAGTCAGAAATTAGCTTCTCTCTTTTTTCGTGTCTTTTTTATAGTTTATACTTTCAAGTGTAATAAGCAATCGGCGTAACTTTCTGTACGACCGATTTCCACATCAATAAAGTTCAACTTTCTCACATCTGTTCACTTTTTTATTTTCTGCTTTTTCTGCTCAAAATAAACGTTTTATAATGATGGTGATACTGACCTGTAAAACATGTGCATAAATCATAGAGCATTACAATTATTGCGAAGTCCCTAAAAGTCACAGGAAAGAAGTAACTTCTCAAAACAGACTAATTTTGCAAGGAAAAATAATTGCATTCATAGACCATTCCAGATGGCAGATCATAAAAGCAGACCTGCACCTGGCTCGTGCACCACAACAACTCTAATAAGTTTCTCGACCTCGTGTTGTGTGAGTCACGGGAAGGTCGAACCAGCAAAAAGAAGAAAAGCCGAAGAGAGCAAAAGAGCGAAAAAAGGAAAGGATCAGACAAAAAGAATGAAAAAGCAAAGAAAAACAAACAGTCAGAAAAAAGAAAGCTGACCAAAGAAAAATCAAAGAGACAAAGAATCAAGAATAGCATCTCATTGCATTCATCATTCCACTAAAATCATTGCATCGCACGCATTTGCATAAAGTACATTTGCATGGCATATGTTTGCATTGCATTCATGGCATGTAAAAAATAAAAATCAAAGAATAAAGCGCGTCTCATGAACATCCATGTTTTTGCCAAATTGTTTTGCATCCAAATAAGTTGTTAATGCTCACTCGAAGCCTTTGCTTGTTTGACCATTAACGGCCAAGTTAGTAGTGTTGATCACTCGAAACCGTCGTTTGTTTGATCACCATGAAAGACCCAAGAAAAGCTGTATTCCCTATGCAGGTCCTTCGGAACAGCGCATCCACGCTAGTTCCCCCCATCTATTGCTTATCAGTCAGGATTGTAGATCCTGGGACCCAAGTGTCCTCTCCATAAATGAGGATGTGAGAAACCCTCTCAAACCCGAGTGCTCTTTTTCAATTTCCGTGTAAGTTGCTAGCGGTCATTCGAAGCCAAGGCTCGTTTGATCACTAGGGATGAACTTTTAGTGACGATCACTCGAAACCATTGTTTGTTTGATCCTCATGAAAGTTTGTCCTGGGAGCCAAGTACCCCTGCAATCGGCGGGATTCATTTATCCTCGGACCCAAGTGTCCTTGCAATCATAGGGATCTGCTAATTTCCCTTGGACCCAAGTGTCCCCCTTAACCATTGGGATTTAAGTAATCCCTTCGAGTCTGCGCACTCCCCAGAAGTTAACTCTCAAGCAAGTCGTCGGCAGTCGTCGAAACTCGTGTTCGTCAGATCACTGCAAAGATAGCCGAAGAGAAAGAAAAGTCCTGCGTCCTGGGCAGGCACCTTGGATCGGTTCGGAAGCATTGACCAAATAAAGAAAACCTTGGATTTTCGAATCCCCTTTGCACCCACGTGTCCTCCGGAAAGATTGACTTCACCTTGTATTTGAGCTGCAGGTATGTCCATTTGACCTCAATAGGTCCAGTCCAAGAGGATAGCTGTGTTGGCCTAAAACATGGCGCAGTCCTAGGGAAATATCGAGATCTAGACTTGATATAGTACCCTCCCCCGGTCGCTCGCAAGACCACCCCGTTGGAGCCCACGTGCTCCCAGGCCCAAGTGCAAACTCGAATCGTTCGCGATTTGTTAAAAGGCTCTAGGAAGCCTCCTTCGCCGGCTTAACGAGGGCCAGCACCCTTTTTATTGCTTTCCTTTTTATTGCTTTCTTTATTGCTTTCCGCTGGCTTGTTGAGGGCTGGCACCAATTGATTTCCTGTTTTGTTGGCTTAATGAGGGCTGACAATTCGTTTACCGCTTTCCGTTGGCTTAATGAGGGCTGACACCCATCTATTCCAGAAAGAAAAAAAGCAAAAAGAAGAAAACAAGAAAAAAAATAGAAAAAGAAAAAGGAAAACTCAGGTTTCTCTAAGTAGACAAAATTGGTATAATTTCTGAATTCTTTATCTTTATTTTGCCTCGGAATATGTTTCGGCCATTTCATATTCCTTGTTAAAATCCAGATAAAGAGGGGCAGCTGTCATACCCTAATTTTGTCCGCCTAGGGTCAAAACCCTAATTTTGCACAAAAATAGTAAACTGTGAAGTGTGAAATCATTTTGTAGAGTGTAAGGAGCATTTTGCATGCATTTTTAAGATTTTAAAGTCATCCTAGGGTTTTTAGAATCATTTTTAGAGTGGAAATGCATTTTTAGGGCATGAAACAAGTTTTTAGGTCAAATTTCTCATTAAGAATCATTGTGCACTTTTAAGGGAATTTATTTGGGGAAAATGTTTTGAGTTATATGTGTGTTGCGCATGCATTGTTGATTTTGTACAAAAAGTCAAATTTAAAAAGTCAACAAAAAAGGAATATTCTTCAAAAATGCAAGGATTTATATTCCTAGTATTTGGCCCAATATGGTTAGATTTTATGGATTTATCTTGTGAAAGAATAATAAAAAAAAGAGGATATTTGGAAGGGTCTCACAATAGTACAATAGTACAAGATGACAACTTGCAAAACTTGGGCACCACTCTCCCTCTCATTTTCGCATACCCCTTCTCATTCTCCTCCGAGTTTTCATTTTTTTTGCCCTTTGCAAACTGTGATTCAATCCTCACCCTCCATTCAAATTTTAAATGAAATCCTAGAACAATAGGTGATGCACAATGACCATTATGCCCTTAAATCTAATTGCACTCTATATATACCTTGTTAAGCCCATCTCTCACAACCTTTGGCCTCATTTTCCACTCTCAAATTTCAGCACAACTTTCCTCTCCTCCAAAAACCTTCTTGGCTGAAGCCACCACCACCACTCCTCCTCCAGATTTTTTTGATTTCCTTCCTCTTTTTCATCTCAAATTCATTTCCACTCCATACATCTCCATCCTCTCCTACTCTAGTTCATATTTGCATCATCAAAGGCTTGTGGTTTGAAGATTTGCGTGGGGTTCTTGTGGTGTTCTATTGAAGATCATTGTTGATTTGTGTTCTTGCTCTTCATTTCTTTCATAATCTAGCTTGGGTCCAAGGTATACTCTAAAAACCATAGCATTATCTTCAACATTTTTGCATCAAAACTCATGCTCTTCCTTTCCTTCATTTCGCATACTCTCATAAATATATATATAAAATGTGATTTGTTGGTTGTTGTTGGTGAGAGGAGCCTTAAACACTATTGACAAGCACTTAGGGAGGCTTGGGTGTTTAAGGTGCCTCTCACCCTTGAATAAATTGATTCATGTTGATTTTGTATTTGTTGTGAAATAAAATTGTTGTTTCATGTGTTATTTAGTTCGCATATCATGTTAAAGTTGGTTTTAATTTGATTTTGTTGTTCCTCTTTGCTTGATGATACTTAATCTTGTTGTGGATACTTGATTTTGGTGTTTTCATGCTTAGATCCTTTGTTTAAGTTTGCAAATCTCCTTTTCTTACTCATGTATGTTTCGCAAAAATTAAAGAAATGAAGAATAAATGTTGATTTGAAGTTTTAGTGCTAAAATCATGTGATTAATTGTTCCTAAGTCTTGCTAGTATCTTGTGCTTGCTTGATTATGAGTTTGATGAATAAATTTGTTGTTTGGCTATGTGTTGGCTTCGCAAATCATGAGAAATAATTAGGGTTTTGTTGTTTCTTGGCTATTTGGCTTGCAATTGTGCTTAAAAAACGTTTTCTCTAGTTGTTTTGATGGAATCTTGCTTGCAAGTAATTGTTATGTTGATGATTGGCAAGATGACTCTCACTTGTGCCTTGAGCACCATTCTCTAAGTGATGAGGATTGTTCAATAGGATTCAATCCCTTTTGAATTGTAATCTTACTTGTTCTTGTGAATTTGGTTTGTCAATTGTTTTCAATATTGATGATGAGTAACATGACTCTCACTTGTGCCTTGGGCGCCATTTTTTAAGTGATGAGGATTACTTCAAGTGATTCAACTCTCTTTAAATTTTCAATGAACAAAATGTGAGTTTATGATGCCTTGCTTGCCAATTGTTTGTGATAGCTTGTGAATACTTTCTTTTGGTCACTTTGAGTCTTGCAAATGTGGTGCTTGTTTTAAGTCATTAATTTGTTTAAATGTTGATGATTGGTAAGAGGATTCAACATGTGCTTTCAAGCATAATTTTAAATGTTGAGGATTACTTTAAAATGATTCAACTCTTGTATACATTTTGGTGTTGAACATTTGGTAAAATGACTAGACGCTTATGCACTTGTGCATTGTTAATAAGTGTCAAGGATTACCAAAAGGAATTTAACTCTTGTGTTTTTATTGATTGATTCTTAAATTGATTCAATGAGCTACCCTTTTGTAATTGATCAATGTCTCATTTTTGTGTGGCCATTCTTATTGCAACTTGTAACTAGTTTTGACAATTACATGTTCATGCCTATGCTTGCCTCTTGGATTTGTAATGCTTGCATGAATTGTAATTGAATCATTTGTATATTGGTTATGGATTTGGAGTTGATTGAAGTGTTCTACTTGTTTTCCAAAATCTTTTTCCAAATCAAACTCTTTTCTAAACTAGTTTTCAAATCAAAATCAAATGCTTTTCCAATGAAAACCCTAAGGCATTTTCTTAAATAAATCATTAGTCATCACTCGAAGCCTTTGCTTGTTTGATCGCTAATGAGGAGTTATTAGTGGTAGTCACTCGAAGCCTTTTCTTGTTTGACTATTATGAAAGCTCCCACACCTTAACAAAACACAAACTAATTCAAATTTCAAAAACAACATGAGCTATTAGTGATAATTGTCACCGATGCTCGCCCTTTTTCAAAGCAATTTCAAAAAAGATAATAAAACGTTGTTACTTGAAATCGCTCAAAGCCTTTGCTTGACCGGTTACCGGTTTCAACTCTTTTCTTTCAAGTTAGTAATGAACGCCACTCGAAGCCATTGCTTGTTTGGTATTCGTGAACACTTGAGTCTTATTTCAAAAGCTCCAAAAAATTAAATAAGATAAAACACAAAAACACTTTCAAAACCAAAACACGAGAACTACGTAGCTTTGATCCCTCATCCCAGTGAGGGTACGTAGGAGCGGGTCACAGCCCGTCAAGCACCCTTTTAAAAAATCTTTGCTTTGTTCCGCTTTTCAAAGGTACCAAAAATATTCTTCTTCCCCCCGTTTTCAATAAAACAACTTCTCAAATGAAATAAAAAGAAAAGGAAAGAAAAGAAAAGAAGTAGAACAAAGATCATTTCAAATCAACTTTTCCTAAACCACACATCAAGTTAATGGTTCCCTTTCAGTAGAAAGGAGGTGCGGGATGCTAATACCTTCCCCGCACCTAACCGACCCCCGAACCTACATCTCTGAGTTTTCAAAAGACCATCCGCTTTTCCCAAAAAGGTTTTTTCAATGTTTTCCTAAATAAATATTGGTGGCGGCTCTACTATTTTTCACGTTGTCAAACGAGAAGTCCAAACCAGATTTTTCGGGGTGCAACAGGGTGTTACACCTGTCATGGTCGAAGTGAGCATTACTCCAGCAAATGGGAAACTTGTAGGATTGGATCACGTTCTTATCATCCCAGGTCGCCATCTGGGTGGCCGCATTCGTATTGACCAGGGTAACATAGAAAAATTTACTCATGAACTCTTTCACGGAGTCGATAAACGGCTTGAATAGGCAATATTTCCAGTTACCACAAGGACAACATGCCCTTGCTAGTTTCCTTTGCTGCCCTGCTTCGGCATCCTCACCACGTTTAAAAGAGTAAAGGAGACCTTCATCTTACACGGCTTCTCAAGAGCTTCCATGAAAATTTCAAAAGCTTTCAAGAAGCCCCGTCTGTTTGGATGTAGCTGTGATGGGGAAAATTTTAACTATCTCAGCACTCGTCGTTAGAACCCTAAAACTAGAGGTCAGATCTTCCTCTTCTCAAGCATCACCGAGTAAACGAAGAACTTTAATTCATCTAGAGACTGGCATATCACATATCCATCTGGAACCCCCCTCCACTAACCATTCATGGCCGAGTTTGCCAACATACTTCTGAAATCGAGATACGTTTGATTTTGGCGTCCATCAGGAACTAATTCGTCGCAGGTCTGTTGAAACCCATTCCTATGTGTCCTCAGGTCGATGTTCCACATTGGAGTCGGCACCTCCAACCTAGGTCAGACCCTCCAGCTACTCCTCAATCAATCTCGTCGTCTCGCCTATCAGCTGAGGGGATGGCAGTAGATCTGGTCACTTCTTTTGGGTTAACCGACCTTGTAGACGTCGTCGCGAAGCCGGGCCCATCTTCGAGCATTGGCTCCCCCTCTTCTAACATCTTCAGTACCGATTAGGCGGGGCCGGCGAGGTCGACCTCGGGCCTAGCAAAACCTCCTTCCCGAGGTAACATCTCGGGTGGCGCAGGAAGGCACTGCCAAATGAAAGAAAAACAAGTAGCAGGGCTTGTTGACCCCGATTTCAATTTGGAATAAGCTTCCATTCCGGAGGCCGCCCTTCATCCAAAAAAGCATCCTCTTGTCTTCTAGGTTCCTAACATTCGAAGCTTCTCTGTTGAACCTCTCCAGATATTCTCTAAGTGTTTCTTTCTCTCCCTGCCTGATCGCTCTGAGAACCTCCTCGGACTTGGGCTTCAAGTGAGAGGCGGAAAAATGAGCCGCAAACATCTCCGCTAGCTGTCCTAAGGATGAGACCGAGTTTGGCTTTAATTCTTGGAACCAAGCTAGTGTAGATTTCTCGAGGGTGAGTGGGAAGATTTTACAGTGGATGGGCTCCCTCGCTTCCTGGTAGCGCATCATGAGACAGAAGTAGGCCAAATGGCTATCAGGATCTCTAGTCCCTTAGTACATGTTGAGAATTGGAGGCTTCTCCAAAGCTTTGGGGATTGGATAATCATTGATCTTTCTAGTGAAAGGTCCCTCTTGGGAGGTGCCTAGATGGTAGCGAGGTGACCCGTCCCCAAAATCTAAGTCTCAGCGGCCACGTGTTGACTCTCAATCATATGATGTAAGTTAGGCATTTTTAGGACCAATTGTGCAGGTTTTTCATTGTATCACAGTCATTATCTGGGATTTAGTCTAGTTTTAGATAATTGTAGTAGGAAGTTCATTTGTAAGTAATTCCTTTGTGAGCATAGTTAATATGCTCATTTCCAGTACTAGATGCCTCAAGCTGGCATTCAGCTCCAATATGGCCAACAACCCAACATAATTCACATGGTGGAGTAGTAGGAGAAAAAGTTTGTGAAACGGCACTTACATTTAATTTTTCAAATTTTTGAAAAAGTGCGTCCACTTTTGAGGCAAGATGATCAATAGTAGATATTTCATACTTACCTGGCTCTTTTGATGATGCTGGTTTATTTGTTATGGCTCGCTCAGTTGCCCACTGACAATGGTTTTGGGCCATATCTTCAATGAGTGCATAAGCTTCAGTGAAATTTTTGTTCATTAAAGCTCCACCTGCAGCTGCATAAACAGTCATTCTAGTTGCATATTGTAATCCATTATAAAAAGTGTGAACAACGAGTCATTTCTCTAGTCCATGATGGGGGCATAGCCTTAACATTTCTTTGAAACGTTCCCATGTATCATAAAGAGATTCCCCGTTGTTTTGAGAAAATCAAGTAATTTGACTTCTCATTTGACCTGTTTTACTCGGGGAAAGAACCTAGCGAGAAAAGCTTGTTTTAATTGGCCCCAGCTGGTAATGGATTCCGAAGGCAAAGAATGTAGCCATGCTCTAGCTCTATCCCTTAATGAAAAAGGGAAGAGTTTTAGTCTTATGGCGTCTTGAGGTACCCTGTTTAATTTGAGAGTCCCACAGTATTCCAGAAAAATTGAAATATGAAGATTTGGGTCCTCCGTGGGAGAACCAGAAAATTGCTTTTGTTGAACCATTGAAAGCAGAGATGATTTGAGTTCAAAATTATTTGCTTCCACATTTGGATGTACAATGGCAGCCGATGGTTCTGCTGAAGGTGTTGCGTACTCTTTGAGAGCACGATTTTCATTAGCCGCCATTTGGTTATCGGGAATTTCTTTCCTCCTTCTATGTAAGAACCTTTCAATTTCGGGAATTTGTTGAACAGTTTCTCCGAAACTTCTGGTTCTTCGCATTCGAGGGACAAGAGAAGAAAAAGTAAAAATAAAGAAAATACGACTTTAGTCTAACCGGTTTCGAAAAATTTAATTAATATCACTGCCTCCCCGGCAACGGCGCCAAAAACTTGATAGCCTCGCAAGTGCACGAGTCGTATCGCGTAATAAAAGAGTTATCGATCCACAGGGAGAGCCTAGGTGAATACCAATTTAATTTTTCAAAGTTGATTAACTGAAAAGAAAGTGTTTTTAGAAAGAAGGAATGTTTTAGTAAAGTCTACTCACTCATGATCATTGTAGACAAAAGAGGAGAAAAGAAAATAAGAGAAGAAAACATAAAGTTAAATAGCGAGAAAATAAAAGAAAGCGGTAAAGTGCAAAATCATAAATAGCGGAATTGTAAATGACAAGAAAGTAAATTGCTTGAAAAGTAAATTGCAAGTAATTTAAATGACTTGGAAAGTTAAAGAGCAAGGAAAGTAAATGAGCAAGAAAGTAAATGACTTGGAAAATAAAAGTGCAAGAAAGTAAATGACTTGGAAAATAAAGGTGCAAGAAATTAAATAGCAAGAAAAGTAAATGACTTGGAAAATAAAGTTGCAAGAAATTAAAGGGGCAAGAAAGTAAATGACTTGGAAAATAAAAGGGCAAGAAAGTAAATGACTTGGAAAATAAAGGTGCAAGAAATTAAATAGCAAGGAAAGTAAATGACTTGGAAAATAAAGGTGCAAGAAATTAAAGGAGCACGAAAGTAAATGACTTGGAAAATAAAAGGGCAAGAAAATAAATAGCAAGAATTTAAAGGGCAAGAAAGTAAATAAACAAGAATCATAAAAAGCATGAAGAGTAAATTGAAGTCATGAACTTTAGAGGAAACCTTGTCATTGATTTTCTAACAAAATTCAAGCTTGGTTACAAGTGAGGATCAAGCCTCTATTTATAGGAAAATATGAGGGGCAAAATGGTCCAAAAGAGGAAAAAGTGGCAAATCAAGTTGGCCAAGGTAGTCATCAAAAAGCCATCCTCAAGTGGACAAAGCACATGAGCAAGTGGTCAAAGCACATGAGTGGAGGGGCAAAATAGTCAAAAAGAAGTGACAAAATCAAGTTGGCAAAGGTAGCCACCAACAAGTGGCCGTAGCCAATTTTGACTGCATTTTGGCGCCCTGTCCTGCGCCAGTTCTGCGCCAGTTTGCGTTGTGCTGTCGAAATCTGGAAGACAGATGCAGTCGAATTCTGACTGATGCAGTCGAATTCTGGGAGACAGATGCAGTCGAATTCTAGGAGACAGATGTTGTCGAATTCTGACCTGCTGAGACAGAAGCAGTCGAAATCTGGAAGACAGATGCAGTCGAATTCTGACAGATGCAGTCGAATTCTGGGAGACAGATGCTGTCGAAATTTTGGGAGACAGATGCTGTCGAAATTCTGGGAGACAGATGCAGTCGAATTCTGACAGATGCAGTCGAAATCTGGAAGACAGATGCAGTCGAATTCTGACAGATGCAGTCGAATTCTGGGAGACAGATGCAGTTGAATTCTAGGAGACAGATGCTGTCGAATTCTGACCTGCTGAGACAGAAGCAGTCGAAATTGCTTCAAAATAAAACCTGAAGATAAAAAGTAAACATTTGCAGTAAAATAGATCAAAAATATAATTAAAATACTAAAAGGACTTAATAAAATAACTATTAAAAAGACTCTAAAAATAGACTTATCACCTGGAGCAGTTTTGCGATGCCAGATGCTTCTGTCTTTTGTCGCGACGCGACGGACCGCGTCGCGATGATGCGTGAAAATTAGGGTTTTTAAAGCAGTTTCAGCAAATTTTCAAGGGACTTCGTTTTTTGGGATTGGAGCCACACTTTGGAGCAGCTGGAGGGTGCGATTTTGGGGCCTTCTCACCACTTGGGAACAAGGGATTGAAGGTTCTAATGTCTTCCTTTATGTTTGTTTTGTATCTTATGTTGGTTTCCACTCTTAGGATGGATTGTAACTAATTTGCTTAGATTAGGGAGAGATGAATCTCCCAACCCTATCATGTGAACCATTTCTCTAGTCAATTCAGTTGTTATTCGATTTGCTTTGTCTAAATACCTATGTTCTTAATGCTTTTCAATTACATATGATAATTGTGATGATCTAGGCTAGTGATTGCATAGGAATATGAATTAGTAGCTGGAAATTGGGTAATTAGATCATCTGCTAGTAATCAGCATAGGGATATGTGATGGCTTAGGTGAATTCGTGTAAAAATTCTCAATCGTAATGCGTTACCCTTTGGCATGTCTCACCTAAGGAATTAGGGTCACTCTTAGGGTAATAGGGGTCTTGAGGCAAGGAATTGCCCTTGACCTTAATTAGTGAATTGAATCTAGAAATTGAATAATTAACTTGAATTGGCTAAGGTTCATGTGATAGGCGAGGTGAGAGGATTCGATCCCTAGTCATTTTTCTCGCATTATTAATTCACGTTTGTGTACTGTTACTGATTACTCAAATCACCAAATCTTTACAATCTAAGAATTTACAATTTTGCTATTGTTGTCAACGTGCAATCCCTGTTGAATCGACCGGTTACTTACCGTATTTTATTACTTGCAACGACATTTGGTACACTTGCCAAAGTCCTAACAAGTTTTTGGCGTCGTTGCCGGGGATTGTTGACTTTGTTGTCGACAAGGCAAACGAGTTGATTCTAGATTTTTAGTTTTTGATGTTTTTTTTTTAGTTACTTAATTTTGCTACTTGTTGGTTTCTTGAATTTGTTGACGTTTGCTTCAGTGTTTCAGAGATTCGTGCATGCGGAGCAAGGGTCCACAAGAACTCTTGTTTGACCCGGAAATTGAAAAACTAGCAAAGGCAAATCGTCGAAAGGCTAAGCTTACCAAGCAGCAAGCAAGGGAATTGTCACAGGTACAATCAACCTCTACCTCGATACCAAAAGATTTTTCGAGTGAAGAGGAAGAGATGGCTGATCCTCCACCTCCACCATGACGTACTCTAGGTGACTTCGGGCGAAGAAATCAAGGTGCCCAAGCATTAGCATTCCAGCCAGTGGGCGTGGCCCAGTTTGATATCAAATCCTCTGTGCTCACAGCCTTGAAATCAGAGCAATTTTCTGGATTGGACGCCGAAGACCCTAATTAGCACTTGTTCCAATTCTACGAGATATGTGGTACTACACACCCTGAGGGAGTAACCGATAGTGCAAAGAAGGTCCGGCTGTTCCCTTTCACTCTCACAGGGAGGGCCAAGGATTGGTTGAACACTCTCCCAGGATCAACACTTGGAATGACCTTGAGAACAAGTTCTTGGAGAGGTTCTTCCCAATATCTAAGTTCATAAGGAAAAGAGCTGATATCTCCAATTTTACACAGGGAGAGTCTGAATCGTTGTATGATTCTTGGGAACGATTCAAGCTACTACTCAAGAAGTGTCCCGGCCATGGCATAGAAGATTTCCTACAGTTACAAACCTTTTGCCATGGGCTGAGACCACAAACAAGAATGATGTTGGATGCCTCAGCTGGAGGATCCTTAGGTACCAAGACTTGGGAAGAAGCCAAACAGTTGGTTGAAGACATGGCTTCCAATGAGTACAGGATCCAAAATGATAGGGGGGCTGTAGGAAAGAAAGGCGTGCTGGAGCTTGATTCAAACAGCGCGGTGTTAGCCCAACAGAAACTAATGACCATGCAAATCGAGGCTCTCACTAAGCAATTAGCGGCAGCGTGTGAAGTAGGATCCAAAGCTCCAGCAACAGTACAAGCAGTGCAAGCAGGCGGGTGCAATTATTGTGGTAGGGATTCCCACGAAGGTGATTGTGCAGCTTATGGAGAAGCATTGGAACAGGCCAACTATATGGGAAACTTCCAAAGACAAGGCGGAAATCCATTTTCTAACACCTACAATCCAGGGTGGAAGAATCATCCCAACTTTTCTTGGAAGAACAATAATGAAGGCACGAGTTCCAACCAACAACAGTCTCAGGCACCTGCCAATCAACAGCAAAAACCACCTTCTCGGTTAGAGGATGCATTGACACAGTTTATGCAGGCGACCAAAAATACCTTCCAAGCTCAAGAGCAGGTAATGAAAAACATGGAGAAAAACCATGAAGCATCAATGAAAAATTTGGAGGTACAGATTGGTCACTTATCGAAGCAACTTGCGGAGACATCCAAAAGTGGTTTCCCTGCCAACACTGTGGACAACCCGAGAAATGAGAATTGCAATGCCATCCATCTGAGAAGTGGTAAGGAGTTGGAACCGTCTGAGGTAACCAAGCCCCGGGAAAAGAAAGCAAATGAAGAGAGTGAGGGAGCGGGGAAAGACAACTCTCAAGTGGAACTCGAAGAAACCCCATCGTACATGAAACTGCCCTATCCTCAGGTAAGCAAGAAAAATCAGAAGGATGAGCAGTTCTCCAAGTTCATGGAGGTGTTCAGAAGCCTCCAGATCAATATACCTTTTGCTGACGCCCTGGAAAAGATGCCGGTCTATGCGAAGTTCATGAAACAGTTATTGACCAAAAAGAAAAGGTTGAAGGAGAATGAAACGGTAGCGTTAACAGAGGAGTGCAGTGCTATCATTCAAAACAAAATACCCCCTAAGCTGAAGGATCCAGGAAGCTTCACCATTCCCTGTGCAATTGGTGATGTCACTATAGATAAGGCACTCTGTGACTTGGGGGAAAGCATAAACCTAATGCCCTTGGGAATGTGGAAAAAGCTTGGGGGAGGTGAAGTCAAATCGACTCACATGACCTTGCAACTGGCAGATAGGTCAATAAGGTATCTGTATGGTATTGTGGAGGATGTCCTGGTAAAGGTGGGAAAATTCCTCTTCCCGGTAGATTTTGTGATTCTGCAGTTGGATGGTGACACTGAGGTCAAGAGTTCAATGGATGGGTAAAATGACATCCCCTTCATCTTGGGAAGACCTTTCCTAGCCACCAGTAGAGCTGTCATAGATGTGGCAGATGGGACTGTGAAGCTGAGAGTGCAAGATGAAGAGGTGACACTAAAAGTGATCAAGGCAGCAAGAAAGGATGAGAAAAAGGAAGGGTGCTATAGTGTTGAGGAACCCCATTTAAAAGCCAAAAACAGAAGGCACACTCACTCGCCGCCAGATAATTCATCTAGCGAGTGGGTAGATCTAAAAGAAGTGGTGGGTGAGCCTAGCTGGAAGTTCAATGGAGAAAAATCTGAAGGAGCTGTGAATGGGGCACTTAAGAAGCCAAAGGCTCCACCTGGGCCAATGTGAGACATCTTCTGAACCGTCAAGCTAGTGACGTTAAAGAAGCGCTGAGTGGGAGGCAACCCACTGAGGTACCAAGTCTTTAATTCAATTTCAATTTAAGTCTTTAATTTACTTTATTTTGCTGTTAGTCTTAAGCATGAGAAGAAAATTTTTGTGTTCGGTCAAGTTCTTGTCGCGAAAGGGAAGTAATTTCAAAGAAAAAAAGTCTTTCTGGTTTATTTCGCGTGGCGAACCAGTGATGTCGCGTCGCGATGGGTGGAATTTTCGCTGAGAAAAAAGTTTCTTTTATATCGCGTCGCGAATGAGGCGTGTCGCGTCGCGATGCTTCAAAATTTTGGAAACTGTAACGGTTTCTGTGTAATGTCGCGACGCGAAGCACACGGGCCGCGTCGCGATGGGAGCCTTTTTAGCGTAAAACTGGGCAGTCCGAACACAAACACAAAAATTTTTCAAATTCTCTATTTTCCCTCTTTAGTGCACACTACGAATTCACCTCCCCCATTACGGTTTTTGACCACATTTGATTGTGAATTCTTGCTACCTTGCGCGAATTCCTCACCATCAACATCTCCAGGTATTAATCTTAACCTTATTCTTTAATTAGAGTATAATATTTTGAGTGGTTTTGATAGTTGTTGGGGTGATTTTTGGGTAGGAAGTGTGAGGATTCGAAGTCAAATTAGAAGAGTAGGATTGTTCCCTATGATATGGTGTTGCATGATTGTTGCTATTTGCTAATGTTGGGGAGAGAATGATCGAATTGGGGGTAGAAACTAAGTTGATTTTGGGCATACACAAGGTGTTCGATAAAATGCTTGAATGAAATTTTTGTGTAGCCAAGGTGTTTGTGAAAATGCCCAAGTGGGTTTTGGCTAAGCAACCAAACTGTTTGTGAAAATGTCTAAGTGAATTCTGTTTTGGTTGCTAGCCGGTGCTTTAATTTTGTCAATGATCATTGAACCTTAGGGTAGTTGATTAGTGCTGAGAAGATGTTATTGTCTGTTTTTGTTGGATTCTCTGCTGTGAGTGGGGCCCACACCCGGGACCCACCGAGAACTAACAAATTGGACTGGGTTCTGGTTATTTGCTTGCAGGAAATTTTTCTTAAACAGGTGATAGCATGGACAAAAGAGCAAAGACCGGCACATCTAGGAAGAGGAGGGGGGCCTCACCACCAGAGGTTGACAGATTCAAGTCCCCCGTCCATGAGGAGAGGTACCAGCAGGTTGTCAAGGGCAAGAAGATCAATCCGGAGAGGGCCTTTGACCTCTCCACAGATGAGTTTCCGATTATCACTTCCACACTGCGGGAGTTGGGGTGGCTTCCATTCAATGCAAGAATTAAGCAGGCTAATCAAAGCATAGTGAGAGAGTTCTATGCAAATGCCTACGGGGAGGAAGATAACAGAGTTTCAATGGTTCGGGGCAGAGAGGTGTCCTACTCTCCTGATACCATCAACAGTCTCCTCGGGCTACCTACTACTGCTAATTGTGCCATGATGGATGCCTGGGACAGCAGGGGGGAGCACGATTATGAGGGTTTGCTGGGGGAGTTGTGTCGCCAAGGAGCGACATGGGAGAAACATGTTATCGGTCCGATTGGACAAAACTTTCCTCGCCGCTTTTGCAACATGGCTCTGAAGGCAATTCCTAAGGCCTGGAACAATTTCTTTAATCAGTCTATCATTTCATGCTCCAACTCCACGGATGTCAAGACAAAGGTATCCATGGGACTACAAGCTATCATGAGAGGCCAGAGGGTCAATCTGGGGAGAGCCATTTCAGCGAGCATTGCAGAGATTGTCAGATGTCCTAGGGCTCGATTGGGGCACTGTTCTATCATCCATGCTTTATGTAGACAGCAGGGCTGCCCGGAGTACCCAGATGATCTTCTAACTAACCCCGGGGAGGGTATCACAGCAGCGTGGATCTTGAAGCAGCCCGAGGGGCCCATAGATGGAGCAGCACCACAGCAGCCAGCACCTCCAGCACCGCAGCAGCCAGCAGGCCCATCTTACCGGGAGCAGTTTCAGACCGACTCCTCTTTCCAGTATGACCTCCTCATGGCCAGCTGGTACGGGTCGTCTCTGTCATTGCAGCAGCAGGGCATAGATACTTCACACCTGGCATCATACAGAGTCCACCGTGCTGCTGAGGAGTATATGGCAGAGAACAGAGCAGCCGCCGCTTCATCTTCATCACTACCCCATGCAGAGCAGCAGCAGCACCCCCAGGATCCACTTCTTTCAGGGGATGAGTATTTGGAGGAGCACATTTCATTTCCTTGAGCAGGAGGCTCAGTTTATTTTACTGTTTTATTCAGACATTTTTACTCGCACTTTTGGTTGTATTTGGCCCTATTTTGACATCCTTTCGCACTTTGGTCTGTACTTATTATTATAACTTACTCTGTGATATTGGGACACCACTGCCCTATATTTTGTTTTTGTTTTGTTAAAGCAGCTTCAATAGTGATGATGTGTGGCATTTGGGGTCGCATGTTTGCATCTTTCCTTTTGACACTCGCACTTCAAGTTTTATCATCAAGTAATAGCAGGGGTCATGACAAACGTTGCGGAAGTTCTTTATCATCTGTGAGCAGCATCTCTCAAGTTCCATCTCTATGATCCCAACTGTGAGGTTTGAGCCTAAACACGTTCTTATATATATTGTGTGTATTCCTTGCCTGCATTAGTCTGCAGAACTTGACATTGTGCTTAATTGTTTTTTGCATTTGATTTTCATACACACTGAGGCATTTCTTTTGGCACCCCTGAGCCTTTCAAACCACACCTAATTAATGTTTATCCTCTGCTAGCCCCTTTGAGCCTATTGTTAAAAATTGTATGCTTTTTCTCTGAAAATCATAGCCTAGTTAATTCTTAACTTGGAGTTAGGTAACAAAAGCTGTGAGAGTGGGGAAATTTTTAAGTTTGGGGTTGCTCGTGGAATAGCAACAACATAAGTTTGGGGTGGTATACAAGAGAAGGAACAAGAAAAGAAAGAAAAAAAGAATATATGTGTGTATATATATATATATATACATCAAAAAAAAAAGAGAAAAATAAATAAATAAAATCCTTCTCTTGTCGTGTTAAATGCTTTGGGAAAATGGGTGAGTATTGCGTGAAATTGACAAAAAGAGAGGTAGGCCTAACTCCAACTGCAACCTACTTATCCAAATGTATCCACCTTTACCTAAGCCCCGCTATAACCTTTAAAGTCCTCAAAATGTGTGTATGCATTTCATTTGTCTAAGATGATATAGAACTCTGTCAAGCCTATGAAACGATGATGCAGGTTCTGTGAATTGAGTGAATACCCGAAACACCTCAAGAGTGAAACACTGGTGAGATGTGCGTACAGAGAAAACTTGAGAATGCTGCCTGCTTATGATTCGGTATTTCCAATTCAGTTCTCCTGCCACTGTATTAGATTGATGATGATAGTTGATGTGCTGATGTGTTTAAGGTTGATGTATTATATGTAACAGTTAAATAGAAAAATCAGCCACAGTCTGAATTGATTGTTTGCTTGAGGACAAGCAAAAGTTTAAGTTTGAGGTTGTGTTGACTCTCAATCATATGATGTAAGTTAGGCATTTTTAGGACCAATTGTGCAGGTTTTTCATTGTATCACAGTCATTATCTGGGATTTAGTCTAGTTTTAGATAATTGTAGTAGGAAGTTCATTTTGTAAGTAATTCCTTCACTTTTGGAGCTAAATTGGACATTGAAGACCTCTAATTGGTTGTGGCATCATTCGGCGAACCAGACACTTGCCCGGAAATGCAGCAAAATGGAGGGATTTGATTTCTGTTCAATATCGCGTCGCGACCAGGAGGGTTCGCGACGCGACCTGGAGGAATTTTGCAAGCCAGGACTTTCTGTTTTTTTTCGCGTCGCGACCAGGTTGGTTCGCGACGCGACCTGGAGCAGTTTTGCGATGCCAGATGCTTCTGTCTTTTGTCGCGACGCGACGGACACGGGCCGCGTCGCGATGGTGAGTGAAAATTAGGGTTTTTAAAGCAGTTTCAGCAATTTTTCAAGGGACTTCGTTTTTTGGGATTGGAGCAACACTTTGGAGCAGCTGGAGGGTGCGATTTTGGGGCCTTCTCACCACTTGGGAACAAGGGATTGAAGGTTCTAATGTCTTCCTTTATGTTTGTTTTGTATCTTATGTTGGTTTCCACTCTTAGGATGGATTGTAACTAATTTGCTTAGATTAGGGAGAGATGAATCTCCCAACCCTATCATGTGAACCATTGCTCAGGTCAATTCAGTTGTTATTCGATTTGCTTTGTCTAAATACCTATGTTCTTAATGCTTTTCAATTACATATGATAATTGTGATGATCTAGGCTAGTGATTGCATAGGAATATGAATTAGTAGCTGGAAATTGGGTAATTAGATCATCTGCTAGTAATCAGCATAGGGATATGTGATGGCTTAGGTGAATTCGTGTAAAAATTCTCAATCGTAATGCGTTACCCTTTGGCATGTCTCACCTAAGGAATTAGGGTCACTCTTAGGGTAATAGGGGTCTTGAGGCAAGGAATTGCCCTTGACCTTAATTAGTGAATTGAATCTAGAAATTGAATAATTAACTTGAATTGGCTAAGGTTCATGTGATAGGCGAGGTGAGAGGATTCGATCCCTAGTCGTTTTTCTCGCATTATTAATTCACGTTTGTGTACTGTTACTGATTACTCAAATCACTAAATCTTTACAATCTAAGAATTTACAATTTTGCTATTGTTGTCAACGCGCAATCCCTGTGGAATCGACCGGTTACTTACCGTATTTTATTACTTGCAACGACATTTGGTACACTTGCCAAAGTCCTAACACCACGTCGGCCTAGGGATCTCGTGGATCTGAATTGTTGGCGATGTCTCTTGCGAGACTAAGCTCGACTACGAGACCTCTGGCGTGAATTGGATGATGCGAGCGATGAGCTTCTGGTTGGAGAGTCTTCAGAACAATAGGTGCTGTCGGGCGAAGTTGGGGGAGAACTTGGGGGAGAGCCTGAACCACGGTTCCTGTGGCGTCGCTAAGGGAACCGATGATTGAGGTGTCATCTTGGTGGGAACCTGTGGCGCCTTGAATTCACAGTTCTTGGGGGCGGTGTTCCCCAACGAGGACGAGGTTGTTTGGGCATGGTATTTCCTATTGCGAACGCCATCTCCATTTCCACCTGGGTGAGGCGCTCCTCTTGCTGTGCCATGGCCTAGGCGCAGCTATTCAGAAAGTCCAGGAGTTGGCAGACGGTTGCAGCAGGGACTGGGACGTCCCCCTAGAGGACGGGTGCCTAGATCGGGGCCGGCTGTGGAACCGGGACTTGGATCGTGTCGTCAGGAAGAGTGACAGCAATGCCCACCAGTGTGTCAACTGGCCGGGATTGAGTCACGACTATGCTTCGGACCCGGGGTCTGCCTCGAGGTGCCATTGGAATGCAGGAGTAAGTTCAAAGAGATAGACATGAGATGAAAGATAGATATCTCCCACTGTGGTCGCCAATGTTTTGTACCTTGCGGTCGTCCGAGCTGATCTGGGACTGCAGCTGGTAGATCTGATGCCGTTCAAGTCAGGTTTCAGAGTGATCCCGGGCGGGGTACTTGCGAAGCCACTCCGACACTCAAGTCAGTATTGAGAATTGCAAAGTGTAGTAGGGAATGTGAGTGTACCTTTTTTAGCTGTGTGGGCCAGTATTTATAGGCATCTATGCCAGCCTTGATCCGTTGGATCGATCGGATGAATCTGAGCCGTTGAGGCATGATAGTCATAAGTGACTTGATTTATTGTGGATATGGATCCTAGTTATTGGGCTGATCCAGGTCCAATTACTGGAGTGGGCCTCATGACCCAGTTGAGAACAATAACATAAGACAACTTTATATATAAACGAAGTCATTAAAGTCATTAATAAAGTAAGTCATTACAAGACGTGCTAATTTTTCACAAATGGAAAACTAGTTCATAACACAAAGTCATAAACAATTTTACCGAGTTTACAGTGGTAACTCAAGTAAATAAACGACTGTAACTGAAATACAATTTAAATGAGAGGACTTCAACAGATAAACTAAACTATGTAGTGTCTCCATGAAGAAAACTCAATCATCTGCATATGAAACAATAAGCAAACATGAGATTGAAATCCCAGTAAACTTGCACACACAAGTTAACTCATTTTATTAGCCACACATACTATTCCAAGTTATCAGATAATCAATAAGTACGTAACGAATAATCTGTAATATCCATAATACAATATATAATCATCTAAATAATCTGAATAGTCTAAATAATCTGAATGATGTAGGTGTGATAAACTCTGATAAAAAACCTCAAGGTCATGCATAACCAACAGAGGGTGTAATGAAGGTCTTATCTGAATACTTGAATCGAAGTTCCCCTAAATTCGTTTCTCCACAATTCTCGCACTACCAAGGTAACGGCACAAATTTTTATCACCAAAGAATTAACCGACAAGTTTAAACAAACATACCTCGTTAATCATTACCAACATAAGCGGCCTACACTTGATATTACGGTTTATTCTCATAATCATAATAATACTAAATCTCTTAAATATTTTAATCAAAATCCCTAATGAAAGGGTATTTTGAAGGGGTACAAGTCAGGCTAAAGTAATTCAAACATAAGATTTGAAGAATGAGGAAAAACTGAAAGATGGTGAATTTCTGGTCAAAATTTTGCTAGGCTAGAATTGGGCTGGCTAGGCGAGCTCAAGGTCTGAAATTGGCTTAAGATCTCGCTTGATTAGAATTAAGCTGGCTGGGAGAGCTCATTCATGGTCATAAACTGGTTCTGAATCTCGTTGGGCCAGAATGGAGCTGGCTGGGCGAGATTGTGCAGAAAATTCTGCAGAATTTGATACTTTGTACACGTTTTCTTGTCTAACTTCACTTAAATCATACAAATTCAACTCGTTTTGGGGATGATTTAAATTCTGGTTTTGGACTAGAATGATGAGTATAGAATGGTGAGGGTTAAGGTGTGAAGAAGAATGGAAGTGATAGTTATGAGTGTTTCAGATTTTACCTTCTCTAAGATCCTAACATCATCCTTTGCCTTCACTTAACTTGAATCTTTCTCAAAATGGGACATGCAATGCATTTGGAAGAGGATTAAAGAAGGTTTGTGGTTCTGGTTTAAATTTTTGGAGAAAATGAAGTGAATGATGGTATAAAACTGAAGTGAGGATGAGGAGAAGGAATCAAGTATGATGGGGTTAAGGGTTTGTAAAGAGATATGGGGTTAAAGAAGTAGAATTGGATTTAATTTTTGAGCTCCCTACTCCCTCTACTCCTCGATTTCTGTCTCTTTATTTCCCTCTCTAAAAATCTGTTTTTCAACATATGAATTCTTCTTTCTTCTTCATTTGACTAGGTGCCTCATGTCGGTTTTGGGGCTGTTTTGCAAATTTCTTGAGTTTGTAAAATGATCCCTTAGACTTAGGTACTTACAAATTTAAATTCTAAACTCTCATTTTATTTTAACTTTTATCCTAAGTTTCTACCCCTCTAGTTTAATTAAACATAATCAATTTAAATAAGTAAAATCATACCACGTATTTGTTTATCCTGAACAAATACTAATTACCAAACATTCATTTAAAATTAAGCAAGCAATAAAACATAAACCATGAGGTTAAGTGAGTTTATAAAAGGGCTAGGTTAGGGTTTTGTTGTCATTAGAAGGAAAAAGAAAAATAAGGATTAGAGAAGTGAGAAGAGGAGAGGGAAGGCGTGCGTGATCCACAAGCTAGAAGAGAGAGAGAGGCGTGATCTACAACCAAGGAGAGAGAGAAGGAAAGCTAGGATTTCACACATCTCCTAATCTAAGGTTTCGTTTTCTCCAATCTAAGGTAAGGGTGAGGTTCATGTTTTATAATGGGTTGTATGAGGGATTGTATGTGGGGTTTAGGGTGTCATGATTGTCACATGTTTGATTATATGCCATGTTGCCTTGTTGAATGCTTTTATTGTGTGATTGATGTTCATATGCCCTAGATATTTGTTGTGTCTTGCCATGATCATGAGTAATTGAATTGATATGCTGAAAGTGGAGCCCTAGGCGCCCAGTGCCTGTCCCCGTTTCCTGTTTCGTTTGCTTTTTGGTACAAGTTCAGTAACTCTGTGATCGTGAGTGTTCTATTTGTCTAAAAATTATGTGGTTTGTTTTTCTGGAAACTAGACACAATTTTCTACAAATTAGGCACTGAGTTTACTCAATTTGGATAAGTATAATGGGAGAATTCTTGGTTGCAAATTGGGTCAAAAATCTGGGACGGTTTGGGATATATGTTCAGTTTTTGTCTAATTGTGAATGCCCTGATCCTCCAAATTTCGTGGGGTTTGTTTTGTTGGAAAGTAGACTTAATTTCCTACTGAATAGGCACTGATTTCGCTAAATTTCGTTGAGAATTGAGGGAGAAGATTTGATTTCAAAATGACTAATAATTCTGTCCGAATTTTGTGGGGTTTGTTGCTCCGAATTTTGTGGGGTTTGTTGCTCCAATTAAGTTGTCAATTATTAATTGTTAATTTGCTAAATTAGTTGGTTGATAATTGTTGGTTGTTGGGCGCCATGTGTGGCTGCCCTAAATTGATTGGTTAAGTTGTTGGTTGCTAAACGTTGTTGATGATTGAGAGGGCTGAGTGCCGAGTTGTTGATTGTTTCTCTTAGCGACGAGGGAGTTCTACTCCATAGCGACGAGGGAGTTCTACTCCATAGCGATGAGGGAGTTCTACTCCATAGTGACGATATTAATTGTTGCGACGTGATTGTGTTGACGGTTGTGATGTGCTGTTTGTTGTCTGTTGTCTGTTGTGATATTGACTATTGTGACGTGTTGTCTGTTGTAGCTTGTTGTTTGTCATTGTTGTTGTTGTTTAGTCGTGAAGCCTCTTTGGGATGGTGTATTGTTGTTGTTGTCTATGTCGTGAAGCCTCTTTGGTCTGCTGTATTGTTGTTCTTGTCTATGTCGTGAAGCCTCTTTGGGCTGGTGTATTGTTGTTGTTGTTGTCTATGTCGTGAAGCCTCTTTTGGCTGGTGTATTGTCGTTGTTGTTTAGTCGTGAAGCCTCTTTTGGCTGGTTTATTGTTGTTGTTGTTGATGTCGTTATTGTCGTTGGTGTGGTTATTGATGTTATTGTTATTGTTGTTGTGTTGTTGATTTTGTCGATGACGTTGTTGTTGATGATATTGGTTGCTGTGACGTGATAATTTTGATGCCAGGACCTAAGTATATACTGCTTTTCATACGATTCATTATATAGTGTGATATCTCACCCCTTCTGTTTGAATGTTACCCCTATGTTGGTAACGTGCAGGTAACCTCGAGTGAAGGCTGTTGTACTTCACTAGTTCGGTCGTGTCGTCGCTCTGATACGTAGCACTCGGGGGGATGAACACTATTTATATTGCTTAAGTTATTTTGTGGATTTTGATGTTATAAACCTTACATGGTCACTACGTTTGTTTATGGTTGAACCTTTTGAAATTCCGCTGCGTGGTTGAATAAAGTTTTGATTCTTATGTTGATTAAAGTGCTATGTATCTGTTGTCGAAGTGTAGCATCCGTTTCTTTATTGAAAAAGATTTTTTGAAAACTCTGATTTTACTTATATTTTGCCGGGTAGAAATGGGTGTTACAGAGGGCCTCCTTAAAACCTCCATGAGTCAAAACCCAATGGGAAAAAGACTCAGGAAGGAAAAAGAGTACCTCGTACAACCTGCACCACAGTGGTTAAAACATCAACCTAGCCCACTGTTTCTCCCCCAACTAGATTACAGATTGTTAAGGAATGTAAGTGGGTTAGACCACCATAGAGATACAGATAAAGATGAATTACAGCTGAGTTTATAAAGACACCAACTCCAAGATAAGTTCTTGATCCGGTTAACAACCCCCTCTATATTTGGTTCCTCCTCTTTGAATATGACTCCGTTCCTAGCTAGCCAAATGCTCCAACAAGTAGTTAACCAGAAGAGATGTTTCACCCGCTTTGCTTTCTTCCCTGTACACCACTGGCTACAATTACTAAAGAAATCCTCCATGTAACACCCCCTTCTAATAATATACTATTTAATAAAATCAGAGTTTCTTTTTCTTTTTAAAACAATCACAAGAGAGTGCTACACTTAACTCCATTTAAACCAACAACTTGAATTGATATACTTCAGCAAAATAACAACACGATACATAGCACACAGTCAAAGGGGCAAGCCCACAAATCTCCTGTTTAGTTTACACCAATAGAATATATTCACCATCACAGCGGAATAACAACAAGTTTGAACGTAATCCAATACATCACAAAATAGCAGTCTAACAACATCAAATAAAATGACAAGTAAACATAAGACGCCCCCCCCCCCCCCCCGGTGCTACGTATCAGAGCATGACACATCCTACTAGAAGAAGGTATGAGGATAACCTTCACTCGCTATCACATGCACGTTGCCGACATGAGAAGCAACATAAAAGCAGTAGGGTGAGTCTCTTTACATAAATAATAACATATGAGATAAGCACTATATTAGGAAAGGCAATTAGGGAACACCAATTCACAACAAGGGCAACAACATCATCAATTTCACAGTCATCAAGCAACAACACCAAATGTATGATTAATGCATGAAATGCAAACCCAAACACCACGGGCCAGTGGATCCATTAGGCCGAAGCCTCTGCTCACCAAATATAATTAGGCCGAAGCCTCTGCTCACCAAATATGCACATGGTTTATGTGACGCCATGAACAATGCACCAAAACACACCATATTCACCACAATGAGAAATAAGCATAATCACCAATTTTTATAATCAGGCCGAAGCCTCTGCGCACCAATTTTATAACTAGGCCGAAGCCTCTGCTCACCATCACCAAATAATTAATAGACTCACCAATGCTATTAATCAACTCACCAACACCGAATAGTTAATAATCTCACCATATTGACTCACCAAATAAACTCACCAAATAGACTCACCAAAAAGACCCACCATTTACACCAACACCAATTCAATTAAACCCTTTTAGGACATCAACACGGAATAGGCAAAAGTAAGCAAAACTACATCTTAGACACCTCGGACAACATCTTCCCAGAACCCTCTGAAAACTAATGTATTTTTGCCTAAAATTAGAATACCCAGGTAGGCACCCGAATAAGCTTCGAAACGCATTTTGAACCGTCGAATTTGGACATCCGAGTCAAAAGATAATTAGAAAACAAATTTGGGAACAACGGCGACACCCTGGGCTACGCGAACACGACAGCCAGAATTCGGCGAATTAGTTAAAATAGTAAACGACATCGGATTCCAACAAACGACCCCTCTACAAAAACCTGAGAATGTCTAGTTTCTGACTATGGTTTTATTTTCTCGAAACAATGAGCCAATTAGTACAGTTTCAACAAACAAGTATCAGGGTTCAGAAAACGGGACAGCCACCATGACCTAACTTGTGGCACCCCTAGAATGATCAAAACTCAACCAAAAGACATGGGGTTTGTGCACAAACGAAGGAAATTGAATCTAGTTTTCGAAGAGACAGGAACCATTCAAAACGGAATTCAGATGAAAACGTTATAACCGAAATACCGAACCTAGACACAGAATTACTCCAGGATATTTCCCTAAATTGTGACACCTATATCTCGAGCCACACGACTCCAATTTCAATCAAACCAGTGCCAAATTAAAGATAAATAAGTCTAGTTTCTAAACTGGTAAACCACACAATTTTTGGATCACCTGCACAGACGTATCATCAAAAAGAACGAACCTGTATCCAGAATTTCCCAACAGTAAGTTTTAACACCATAATTGCACAATTAACACCAAATTAATTCACCAACATCAAATCACTAATATAAACATAAATCATCATGTTCATCACCAAAAAATCAGCAAACCAAACATCAATTAAATCATCAAACAAAGCATCGAACACCTCGCATGCATAGTTCACAACATGTTCATTTCAACACTAGTCAACATAGTTTCACCACCTATGGTTATCAATCATGAAGACAACACAACACCACATAAAAATACCCAAACAATCACCCTAGAACCTAACCCCATACAATACCCATCAACATACACTATTATGAATGGAAAGAGGACCCCCTAACCTTAGAAATCGAAACCACCAAGCAAAGCTCCAAGGAATCACCAAGAATCATCACCCAAACCTCCTCTTTTGATGAGCTTCCACGAAATCTTCCTCCCCTTCTCTCCTTGCTGTCGCGACTTCCTTCTCCCCTCCTCTCTCTCTCTATTCTTTTCTTTTCTTTTCACAAAATGAGCTAAAACCTAATTTTTCACTTTAAATATGCGCCTAGACTAGTGGACTTGGATTGCGGGCTTTCCCCGCAGCTTAAGCCCAATTTAATTAAAACACCACCTCCAATTACAATACCACTCCTCATTTTATTTAAAGCACTTAAAATAATTATATTATTATTTCTACCACCCAATTTCATTTAGTTAATTAAATAATTTAATCTATTATTTTGGGGTGTTACAACTCTCCCCCACTTAAAGGAATTTCGTCCTCGAAATTTTTATCCGCCAAGGCTAACACTCTCCCACCAACGACTAAGCCATCTAGACAACTAATGCTATCCACCGTGCTGATCACCACCTTCAATTCGACGAAACTTTCTTCGCAACGAGCGTCCCATATAAAGGCTTTACCCTTGCAAATCAACTGAGTTAACGGAAGTGCTAGCTTCGAAAAACCCTCGATGAACCTTCTATAATAACCAGCTAACCCCAAAAAGCTTCTAATCTCGGTAGCCGACTTCGGGGCTTCCCACTGCAACACCGCATCTACTTTAGATGGGTCCACCGCAATGCCACTACCCGAAATGACGTGACCAAGGAAACTCACATCCTTCAACCAGAATCCACATTTAGACAGCTTTGCATATAACTTCTTCTCCTTCAGGACTTCCAACACTAATCTCAAATGCTCTGCATGCTCTTCTTCCGACTTAGAGTAGACCAGAATATCATCGATGAATATCACCACAAACTGATCCAAGTAAGTATGGAAAATACGGTTCATGTATTCCATAAATACCCCCGGCGCGTTAGTAACACCAAAAGGCATCACCGAATACTCATAATGCCCATAACGCGTCCTAAAAGCCGTCTCCTGAATATCCTCATCTTTCACTTTAATCTGATGATAGCCCGACCGCAAATCAATCTTACTAAACACTTGAGCACCTACCAGCTGATCCATCAAATCATCTATCCTTGGAAGTGGATACTTGTTCTTAACCGTTACCTTATTCAATTGTCTATAATCAACACAGAGCCTCATACTTCCATCTTTCTTCTTTACTAGCAACACAGGAGCTCATCCACGGCGACACACTTGGTCTCACAAACTTTTTTTTCGAGCAAATCCTCAAGCTGCTTCTTCAATTCGGACAATTCAGATGCCGACATCCTGTACGGTGCCATAGAAACAGGTCTGGTACCAGGTACAAGATCAATAGCGAATTCCACTTCTCTCTCTGGCGGCACACCTGGAATCTCATCAGGGAAAACTTTAGGAAATTCACATACTACCCGCAGCTCTTCAATCACGGCTCGGTTCTCGAAAAACATTGACGCCATCAGCGAGAATAACTGGACTTCCCCCCGCATCAACTTCCGCAATTGACCAGTCGACAACAAACCAGCTTCCTCCTCTTCAGGAGTGGAGAAACTCACAGACTTACTACGACAGTTAATATGCACATGGTTATGCTCTAACCAGTTCATACCTAAGATCACATCCAATCCACTTAACGGCAGACAAATCAGGTCAACAACAAAGTCTCTGTCGAAAGTCGACAAAGGACATTGAGAGCATACAAGAGAAGTAGTCACCGACCCCTTAGCTGGAGTGTCGACGACCATCTCTCCATTCATAGAAGACAACGCAAGACCCAATCTTTCAACACAATTGGCAGCAATAAAACAATGGGTAGCACCGGTATCAACAATAGAAGATAGAGGAATATTATTAATGAAGCATGTACCTCTAATAAGTCCATCTTCTTCGGAAGTCTCTGTCCCTGCCAAAGCGAACACTTTTCCACTAGCCCGCTCCTTCTTCGGTTTCTGGCACTGACTACTGATGTGTCCTCCTTCGCCACAGTTGAAACAAACCACCTCCTTATGCTCACACCCGGACGCCTCATGCCCGATCTTACCGCAATGGAAACACCTTGTCGTCTCAGCTTTGCACGCATTTGAAGCACACAATACCAGCAGAAGCATCCCCCCCCCCCACTAGTCCTCCTACCATCAGCAGCTCTCGACTTACCCTTACCAGCAAGAGCATCATACGGCTTACCACGATTCTGAGGCTTGCTCCTTTTCTCATTAATAATTTTATAATGCGCATTGTTATCCTCTTCATAGATTCTGCAGCTATCAATCAAATAAGCAATGACACGGATCTTCTGATATCCAATGGCCTTCTTGATCTCTGGTCGCAACCCATTCTCAAACTTGATGCACTTCGAAAATTCAGCAGTTGCTTCACTGTAGTGCGGATAAAACTTAGCCAACTCCAAAAACTTAGCAGCATACTCAGTAACCGACAGGTTTCCTTGCTTCAGCTCAAGGAACTCAATTTCCTTCTTACCCCGAACATCCTCCGGATAGTACTTCCTCATAAATTCCCTACGGAACACAACCCAAGTGACCTCTTCACCTGCAGCTACCAACCTTTGACTAGTCTCTAACCACCAGTCATCAGCTTCTTCTGCCAACATATGAGTACCATAACAAACCTTCTGCGCTGGAGTGCAGTCCATCACACGGAAGATCCTCTCCATCTCCTTCAGCCAAGCCAACGCTCCATCAGGATTATACTTGCCTTTGAAAGTAGGCGGGTTCTCCCTTCGAAAGGTTACCAAACTACGAGACCCAGCATTTTCACCAACGTTTAGCTGACCTTCCACAGCCTGAGCCATAGCAGCCAAAGCAGCAGCCATAGCAGCATCGTTCCTCCCATCCATCTCAACTAATCACTACAACTTAAACAACAGTTAGAACTAATTGACAATACTTGGTCGTCAATGACATAATAACTTGACAATTTTGCCGGACAGACCGAAACTGCTTTGATACCACTAATGTAACACCCCATTTCTACCCGGTAAAATAATGAAAAATCAGAGTTCATAAAAATCTTTTTCAACAAACAATGGAGTGCTACATTTGCTTCGTGAAAACAATAGACGGGTTAATTCGCTTTTTGAAAACAGATACATAGCGCTTTCGGTTGAACCGATAAAACAACCTTTTAGTCTTCAAAATAATTCCTCTTTAATTACTACGCAGCGGATTCATAACAAGTCAACTCAAATAGACGTGGCGTCTTAACAATTCAAAACAACTCAAAAACAACGAAATAACATAGCAACAATATTTAAAACGTGTGTTCATTCCCCCGAGTGTTACATATCAGAGCGACGACACCGACTCGATCAAACGAAGGTGAGCAGCCTTCATTCGTGATTACCTGCACGTTACGAACATTAGGGTAACATTCAAACAGAAGGGGTGAGATATCGCACTAGATAATCAGACATATGAAAGACAATATGTAATTCAGGTCCTAGCATCAATTCATCATTTAACAGCAGTCAACATCATCTCAATCACATAGGTATGCAACATGGATGCGGAATGTGACTCAACTCAGGGCCACCGCCCTATAATGCATGTGGTACCATAATCCAGCCAATAAATAGAGGCATTAACGTCGTAACATCATTTCATCGTAATTTGCCAGTCCAGGCCGTTGTGTTTTGAGCATAGCTCCATCGTAAAAATATGCTATGTATGCGACGCTATGTAAATGTACAACCAATAAACAACGATTACATAGCAATGCAACAACATCGGAAATCATCGTTGGCCATAGGCCTACAACATACCACCTGCCAATAAATAGAGGCAATTCAACTTCGTACACCATCATCAACACTAATTAGTAACTTAGCAACTTTCAACATTTTTGGCAACACATCAACCATTTAGCAATTTCCAATATTTTGGCAACTTTGGGCCTAATTACATGTTCAACATCAACACATCGTCCCAAGCATCAAATGTGAAATTTCCATTTGGGCAGCCAAACTGGCGCCCTTGGCGCCCATGGCCCCCAGCAACACAACACGCACACAGGCAGCCACACTGGCGCCCTTGCGCCCACAGCGCCAGAACACAACACAACAACAAGGCAGCCAGATTCTGGCGCCCATGGCGCCCCTGCGCCAGACACAGCAACAGGCAGCCAGATTTTGGCGCCCATGGCGCCCCTGCGCCAGACACAGTAACAAGGCAGCCAGATTTTGGCGCCCATGGCGCCCCTGCGCCAGACACAGCAACAAGGCAGCCAGATTTTGGGGCCTATGGCGCCCCTGCGCCAGACAGAGCAAGCAACAACAGAAATTGGGCAGCCAATCTTGGCGCCCTTGGCGCCCGTGCGCCCAAAACCAGCAACGGGCAGCCAGATTTTGGCGCCCTTGGCGCCCATGCGCCAGGACAACACAGCCACAGCAACAGGGCAGCCACAACATTGGCGCCCTTGGCGCCCATGAGCCAGAACAATACACCAAACCGCAACTGGGCAGCCACAACATTGGCGCCCTTGGCGCCCCTGCGCCAGAAAAACACAAAAAAACAGCAACTGGGCAGCCACAACTTTGGCGCCCCTGCGCCAGAACAACAGCAGAACATCAAACGGCGCCCATGGCGCCCAGCGCACCAGTGCCCAGCAGCAAACCTGCGAGCAACAAGATGGCGCCCAGGACGGATTTTTGGATTCTCAAACATCAACAACCATATGCACACATCATCAATAGGTGACAAACCTCATCAATCGGATTCAACATCAACATTTAGAATGCAAATACCTACAACTAGGGTTCTCTAAACTTAATAACACCTAGGGTTCCATATCCTTCCTACATAGAGCCATTCATACATCCAATTATAGAGATGGAACCCCACCTTTTCCTTAGCCTTGAAGAATTCGAAGTCATTGGCTTGCCCTAGCTCTCTCTCTCCTCTTGGCCGTCGCTTCTCTCTCTCTCCTTCTCTCTTGGCCGTCGCGCCCTTGCTCTCCTCTCCAAGGACCCTCTTATTTTTTTGTTCCTTCTAAATGAGCAAACCCTTAAGTACCTCTTATTTATACTTTATTTAATTTTATGGGCTTTTCTATAGCTTATGCGACTTAATCATGGGCTTTTTCCCTAACACCTCTCCTTTACTATTCCTAACACTAATAATAGGTCCACATACACTAACATATAGTTATTTTATTATTTTTCTACCAATTAAATTCCTAAACAATTCCATTAAATAATTAATTAAATTTTTGTGGCGTTACAAAATCCCCCAATTAGATATTAGCCCCTCATAGATCAGAAACCTATCAAGTCTACTCATAGAGACACCGTCTGAACAAAAGTAAGAAAATTTCTTACCCGAAACTGACAAGTCAACAAGATCCATGTCCACAATGAAGCTATTGAAATCATCCATCTCGGCGACTGTAGAATTCCTATTCCTCCCTTTTCTCTCGGACTCACAAGTTACCACATTGAAATCACCCACTAAACACCACTCCCCACCACCAATTCTCTGTTTCACCGCCACTAGTTCAGCCCAAACTCTTCTCTTTGCTGCAGTTGAACAATGAGCATATATGTTGACAACGTGGACAACTGTATCCCGGACAATAGTGGAGACGCCAATAAATCCACAACCAGAGAAATGCGATGTGACTGTACAAGAGCCCTCAAGCCACGAGAAAAGAATGCCCCCCAACGCCCCCCTAGATGGTTGATGGATCCACTGATAAGGCCGATTACCCCAGAGAAAACCAATCCGCCCTCTAACAACTCCTCCCTCTTCGTTTCTTGAATGCAAATAAAATCAAAAGACCCAGAAATAATAGACGAAACCAACTGGCGACGCTTCCCGCGATCTCCCCACCCTCTTATGTTTAACGATAAGATATTCATGAAGACCGAATATCGTTCTCCCTCCTACTACACTCTGCTTCATCACGTCTTTCGCCTTGCTCAATCAAGTCAACATAAGTATCATCAGGCAAATTACCTTGGACTCCCAAACGCTTAGCATTTTCCCAAACCTTTCTTGCTACGGCCTTATTTTGAAGAGCCCAAAATTTGTTATTGCACAACCCAATATCTCCACTTGAGATGGAACCCCCACAAAGAACCGTACCGGCAGAGAAAAGAGACGATTGATTCCTATCAACCTCCTGTGAATTGCGTTGGTCAGTAGGGACCTGGACTGATCCAATCGAAACCTCATTGAGTTCTCTTACTGCCGGCAATTTACCCGCCCGTGGCTTTTTTCGCTCGCCAACCTTTAATAACTTTCTCTGTTTCTTCTTCCTCGCTTGACCTACAACAGCAGTGGGCTTGTTTTGGATTGAAGGAAGATCTAACCCCTGAGCATTCTGGCATGGAGTTACTGGACGTTGCACAGGAGGGGGTATTGAATACACAACAAAGCTTTCCTCTAGCTGAATTGGTGTTCCTCCCACTGGGGGGGATTCGCCCCCCTCCCCACCAAATCATCAGAATCGTTGACCAAGGAGTTCAAGTTTTTATCCATAAGTTGCGGATCAACGTTACCAGAGATCTTTACTGCATTAAGCAGGTCATTCAATTCTTCTTCACCCACCTCGACATCATCATTAAAGTCACCAGTGCCAGAATACATACCGTCGGATAAATCATCATCAGCACTTAAATCAACATCCTCATCCCCCGCTTTATTAGCATCCTTATAACTCCGACAAACACCTCCACCCCATTCCTCCACCACACTAATGGAGAAACGTAAACCATTAATAACTACCATAACCGCCTGATTAACCATGTTGAGCTCTTGAGTCCGGATCCTTAACCTTGCTACATCAAAAGATCTTTTCCGTTAAGTGTCTTCGTCAACACATATGAACTCTCCCACTCCCCCTGCCAACTTAGAGAAGAAGGCCGAATTCCAAGCGTGAACCGGAATGTCATAGCATCGTAACCAGATCGATCTCTCCGGATCAACATCAGATGGCTTCCATGGACGAATCCACTTGAACCAATGGTCCAACCATTCACGAGCGTCTTCAATGCATTCGGAAAAATCACCATCTTCCTTAATCGCGAAAACTCCCATCTGAGCCAGCTCGTCTTGAATGTAGTAAGATTTCCCGGGTAATATGACTTCGCCTACCATGGCTAGCGCTAACCGAGGGTCCGTGTCAACGTTGCATGACCACGTCCCTTCCTTATGCTTGCCCGTTGAGTTATCAATGGGTTGGCAGTCATACTTCTTCACCCACACCTGGTTGGCTTGCTTTTGAAAATTTGCTCCATACTTCGCTGACTGGCCCCAGGCGTGCGACGCTACCCTCTGCAAGGCGATCCGGTTCTTTAACATCTAAGAAACGAACGAAGCCTAATCTTCTTCCTTGTGCGTTCCTACGCCCCGGAATCACGACCTCTTGAACTCTGCCTTGTTGATCGAAGAGGCGAACCAAATCCCGCGCTCTCCAACTATCCGGAAACGAGGTGAAGTAGAAAGAGGAGACCTCGCCTCCACCTGATTTCCGTGGTCCTGGAGCAACATCCACGGAGCGTGCACCTGTGACCATAAACCCTCCTTTCGATATTGCCTCTAACACGATGCCACCCGTCCTTGTCCGCGGAAGCATGCCTCCGATTTCCACCACCACCCCCCCCCCCCCTGTCATACTCAGCCTTCACGACACAGGAGGTGTAAGAGGTGATCAACCTCCCCAGTAGAGCTGGCTTTCTGCAGGGACCGGAATACTGAGGGTAGTCGAACCACCCGCACACACCAAGCTTGATTTGGAAGGAGGAGAGATAGGGAGTAGAACGGCTAATATATAATCACTTGTATTGCAGTTCGGCAGACTGAGAACTTATTGAACAATTAGAAGATGATCGAAGAAACAATTTAATCAAACATCAAGTTCTTCAAACGATAAAAATGTTTCACAGGCATTTTATCAAACACCTTATGACTTACCTTGCACCTGCAATGAACTAGCCCGATTTGAGTTTGGGTGGCGAAACACACCTTGTTTTTCTTCTTCTGCTCAACAATGGTCGTCGGAGCAGTGAATACCTTGACACGACTACGATAACGATTCTCGATGGCCTGATTACTGGAACAATGTTCTTATCCCTCCTCACATGACTTCTTCACGTTTCTTGATTTTATGGCGAGAAGAGGAAATACTTTTGAAGAAGTGTTCTAGTAACCAATGCTTTTTAGATCAGGGTAGTAGTATGTGCGCTAGTAAAGATCCAACTCGGGTTGTGATTATTGAAAGCGAGCCTTAGTATAAAACGAACTCATACTCACTTAATTTTGAAATATAAAGCATGTCTAGTATGAAGAGAAAAAGTGTCTGCTTGCTTTATTTGGATATCCATTGAATCAAATCCCAAAATAACGCCCACAAGTTCATCGTCACTGGTGAATGAAATTCCTTTCCTTTGGTGGGTTGAATCTGAGTAACACCAAATCGAAGCCTCTTTTTCTCTCTTTATATCTCTCGCTCTCTATTTCTTCCTTTCCACTTATTAACTAATCTAATTACTAGTTACCAAATACCAGTTCACTCTTAATTAAGCTAGTAAGTTTACTAACATGTTGTAAAGTATACATGTTTCCTCATTAATTCTAGTTCTCCCAACCTTGAATTCTTTCCACTACTAAAATACAAAATAACCTAGTGAGAATATATCCTTAATCTAGTAGGTGGATTTTGAGGTGTTTTGCGAGAATCAATGTTAGAACCTCGTATCTGTTAGCAGATGTATCGGTCTAGGTGAAACTAGTTATATGACATCGGGTGGAGGGGCTATCCGTTAGATGGAGCCGCCCTTAAGAGGAGACCACCCTTAGGGGAGAGGGCTATCAACGAGATGTAGTTGCCACTGTAACCGTGATGTGATGATGTGGTTGAAAGAGAAAAGGGCTATCAGTTAGATGAAGCAGCCTTTAACGGGAGGCCACCCTTAGATGGAGAGGGTTATCAACAAGTCTGAGTCGTCTCTTGATATTCTCACATGTGATTCTTTTCGATTGATATTCTGATTTTCTATATTTTCTCGAGATTACTATGATTATTACCTAAGCATAGTTTTATGAATTTTGTTAAAACACTTGTGTCATGCGTGTTTTCCCTTCTAGTTAATGGTAGTTGTTGTTCCCTCACTAAGTCTTTGCAACTTACTCTTTCTTTATCTTTATTTCTTTCAGATTGCCAAGCAGCTTAGTAAGAGGTTGCTAGCGGTTCTAGCGTATTCAATGTTGATCTTTTGGTAGGCCTCCTAGAATGATAGCACTATGTTTGGGATATTTTGTATTTTGGTATGTTTTCCCGCTATAAGAAAGTCTAGTGACTTAGTATTTTGAGATGTAATTGTCATTTTGAAATTAAATTTAGTGATCCATTTTGCAAGCTAAATGTCCGATATTTTGGGATGTTATAAATACAAAGGAAGCTCGGTCGAAATTCAGTAAATTTATGAAAGTAAAGGTTATTTCTTTTAAATTATTTTATTACCATCTCAATAGGTTGTAGTGAAATAAATTAAAAAAATGAGACAGATGGAATGATAGAGAGAGACTATTATAAACCAACACATAATCTTTAACATAGGACTGTTCTGTGTAGCATAATAAAACTTGTATTCCAAAAATCATAGGTTCAATCTTTAAATATAAATATTTCTATAGAGAGTTTTTCTACCTTAAACCGGAGCACAATCCCCTCAATCTAAATGTTTTATAACAAAAAGTATAATCTTAAACATGTATTACACTATGGAAGTTATCAAGGTATAGAAAACTTTAGGCAAAATTACTATCGGGGTCCCTTAATTTTAGCAATCACAATCGCAGCAGGGAGGCCATATCTTCCGCCATCGTTGCTTTCTTGATTGACTTGTATCAGCTTCCACCATTCTCACAGGGCTTCCATTCCATTCTACTGGTAATCTGCAATTCAATCAAAACCTTAACATAACCATGCTTTAAAGTGACAAAGATATAGACTTAGTGTATAACTATAAATAAATAAGAAAGAAACTTACATTGGAAAAGCAAAAGAATGATTACTGCTTATGCTATCATTAGATTTGTGAGAGGAAAAGCTAGAAGTCTTTGCATGACATGAAGTAGGTTTAGAAGTATCTTGAGGATCATCAACTTGGCTTTTGCTTGAATCTGTTAGAGTTTGTGAGTAACTCATTTCAGGTCTATTATACATGATTGTGTTTGTCACTTGTATTAAATCTGTATAATGTGGAAACTCCACTCTGCTATCACTTGTTTCTGTAAAGGAATTTATTTGCCATTTCTTGTAGGATCTTGATAATTCTCTTTCCTTTTTAAAAGCCTGAGAATTTTGAAGGGTAGAATGGTTCAATAAAAAATGGAACAAATATATATTGACAGAGAATATCAGCATTTGACCAGATACATCAGTTATTCAACTAACCTAAAACGGCATTTTTTTTCTTATAAATAGGACCAGAGTAAGGATTAAAATGTCTAACCTCTCTAAGTGTCTCTGATGTTGTCTTCTTAGTAATGTGATCAATTGAAATCTTGTCTCCTAAATCATGCTCAATTTTCCCTTTCATCCTAAAATTTCTGAAATCATGCATTTTCATTGCATCCATAAGGGTAGTATTTAGAGAGGCACATTCTGATCCATTTGAGTTCATTGACATTGATTCCCTAATTCCATTTCCTTCTAATGAAACTCCTCTATTAATACAGACATCCTTAACAAACTGCTGATGATGATCCTCTTGAATAAAAACAACCAGTTCAGGGATATCATAGTCCATCACATTCATTCCTGCAGAAAAATTCTTTCCTTTGGTAAAACGCGACAAGTCATCGGAAGCGTTACTATGATGCTCGACATTAAATAACCGTCGAATCGGAACCTCCCTTATTACGAAACTGTTACTCTTCTGTTTTTCCTTGACAGTTTTCTTATGGTCCTGATTTCTTTGATCTTCACATTGAAATAAATGGCCTTGTTTCATGTTGTATACTTTTGAATTTCTCATCTAGTCAGAAATATCACTTCTCACTGCATTGCAAATACCTGTGTCAGATTTGCAGGCTACAGTGGAATAGAAAACAATAAACCTCTGTCTAGTTAATTTCATGTTCCTTTAAAAGAGAATCTAGAATTCAGGAATAAATTTTGATGAAAAATATTTTGAAAACTAAATTCTAAAATATTTTACTATCAGATTACAGTGGAAGAAAATGACCACACACCTTTGTAATTTTCTATGTCAAGGAATCAACGGATTAGCAATGACTATCAGATTACAGTGAAAAAAAATTTCAACATTTTCTGATGGGCTCAAAACAGAGCAATTATTTTGATTTCCTATGTTTACCTAGTCATCTAGAGCAGCAAATTAATGAAAATAAAACATATAAACTAAGCATACAAAGATCTGAGCAAAGAAAAATAAGATTTGCAGACATTAATAAATAAATAAAAACCAAAATGAGAAATCAAAAGATTTTCAAAAGCAAATAAAAGAGTGATACCTGAATGATGTGATGCTCCAGGAACAATCTGAAACTCAAAAACTAGCTCTGTTTAATTTATGGTGTTCTTGCAACTCCAGCTTCTGCAAGAAGGAAACGCTGAATTAATATCATAGAACGAAAGGGAACAACGGTTGATCAAAAAAAGAAAAAAAGAAAACAATTTAGAGCAATAAATGGACGGTTCAATGTAATTAATAACCTTAAAACAATTACCAAACAACTCTATAGCAACACAAATGTTGTTGCTCTCCTCTGATACATGCGATGCTACACGCTCTTTCTGTTTCGTGACCAAAAGAAATTTGCATGACAGCAACAAAAATATGAAACTTATTTTATAATAATATTATAGAGTATTTAATATGGAAAACTATGTAATGTAATTTTGAATTAGTTTAAAGCATTGATTGAGGTTCTGTAAAAGGATTCATGTTAAAGATGGAAGGTTTGATT
Source organism: Astragalus membranaceus (assembly GCA_039519185.1). NCBI lineage: Eukaryota > Viridiplantae > Streptophyta > Magnoliopsida > Fabales > Fabaceae > Astragalus > Astragalus membranaceus. The sequence goes on from CM076851.1 coordinate 101,958,582, forward strand.
CAAATGGATCATTGCGTCTGTCCATACACCATCATCAAGCATGTGTGTTGTTATCATGATTTCTTATATAGGAAGAAAAATTAAAAGCTTTTCATTTTTAAATTCAGAGCCAATTGAATTGCTTTCCCACCTCCAATTTCTAATTTAATTTTATCTATATATAAGATTTTAATTTAATTTGAGGAGCTGAACCTCTATTCTCAAATATGATAAGTTTTGAAAGGATTTAATTTATATACACATTTAAAAATTTGGGTCCACATCATCTTTTAGTCTTTAAATAATTTGCTTTGTGAGAATTAGGATTTTGTAGTTTGGGTTTAAAAGCGCATAGAAGCCGTTTTCACTGCAAAAATAAATACGTGCATTTTTTTTATGGTCCATGTGCATTATCCTAATTTTAAAAATGTACTATTATAAAAAAAAGTTTGGGAATGTCCATCTTTTCCCTAGTAACATTAAAAATATTTTATTTAAAATGTTTGATTTTATGATAAATTTTATACTTACATGTATTAAAATTACATTTATAGTAAAATCTATAATGCTCAGTTTTAAATGAGGTATTTGGATCCTGGAAACCTAAAAAGTAATACTATTGAATGATAATTAATGTAGTCAGATAATTTAAATTTTCATATTATTCCCAAATATTTTAAAATTACTAACTTTTTTGGTAACATTTTAAAAGGACTAATTACAGAATAAAATAGAAATTATTTATTGTTTAAAATTTATTTTAGCTTTTAAAATAATATAATAAATCTTATTAAATATTTCTTCACCAATTACTACCTCCATCCATTTTATTAGCAAAATATTTTTGTCATATTTTGCTACCTTTCCCTTAATTTGATCCATTGGATGCATCCTATGCTGAAAAACCTGCCACTTGTCCTCTCCTTTCAAAAGATATTAAAAAAAAAACACCCACTTCATCAACCGTTACACGGAACCAACGTCAAAACTACGGATGGATGGAAATAGGTCAAGTCGGCCTATATGGGCCTAGGGATGTCAAAATGGGCTTGGCCCACCAAAAAGGCGGGTAGGGCTAAGGTATTGATGCCCGTCAGCCCGCGTTGCACGGCCCGCTTCGCCCGCCAGCCTGCGGGCTAAACACTGTGACGGTTCAAACCGCCCGTTAGCGCTTTTTTTTTTAAAATTCAATGTAAATTGACGGGCCAGCCCGACAGCCCGCTAGCCCACCAGTCCGCCAGCCCGCCATTTCGCGGGCAGGGCATGGATTTTGCGCCCGCGTTCTGTTAACGGGCCGGGCCGAGCCGCTCGATTTTTCGCGGGCATAAAGCTTAACGGGCCGGGTCGGGCTGGGCCACCCGTTTTGACATCCCTACATGGGCCTACGGTCAAACCTACATCAGACCCATGTCATGTTAAAAAAAGATTAAGTAGATGTGGCCAAGGCTTTTTTAAAAGCCTGCTTAACTAAAACGCTAGGCTACTTGTCATTGAAAAAGTCTTCCGGACCGAGCTATTTAAGTAAATATAAATAATATTTTTTATTATTACTATTTTTATATTATATTTTCTACTTTATGTTAAATTATAAATTTGTTTCCATTTCTATTTATTCAAAATGATGACCTACATCAATTTTTGATATATTTAAAGATAATTCTCTAAAAGATTTTGTTAGATCTCGAATTAGATCTTAGTCTCATTGATCTATTATCTTGTTCATTTATTTACAAAGTTTACATTACCCAAACATTATCGTAGACTTTCTTAAAAAAATTTGGTGAAAAAGGCTTTTAAACAGGCTTTTAGACCTTGTCAGCCTTTCCAAAAGACTAAGTTAGGCCTCAAAAGTCGGCCTATCACAAGTTACAGCCAGGCACAGGCCTAATATTTTCAATGCAGCCAACCTCAGACCAATGAAAGCCTAGCTCGGCCCAACCTATTACCACCCCTAGTCATAACGTTGTTTCCCCGACGCCCCATTGACACTACTCTGTCGCTCCACCACTTTGACCTCAGACTGGAGTGTTGCCCCACCACTCCAACCGTCTCACTGCCTTAGACGCTCTGACCGTCGTAACAACAACTCCCCATTGTTCAAAAACACTCGCAGAAGCACAAAATTTTGCCACGTCTCCACTCTCACATCGTCATCGATGCCCCTCTACCTCTATCACCTTCCATTTGTGGTGTTGGAAACGGAGACACCCATTTTCATCCACTATGAAATCACTTCCTTGTACTAACTTTTTCTCTATTTTCGTTTGTAACATTTCTATCATAGTAAATCAAAATAAATTTATTCTTTTAAATAGACTCACACTAGTATCACTGGGTGCTTTTTTTATAGGCTAACTTGGTGCTTGAAATCTCTATGTATCCTTTGAAATACAATGTCTTGAGCAATATGTGTGTGCTAAGCAGTAACCCAACCCCACTAGTGCAGAAAAGACATTTAGCATTGGTTATTTTGGACATTTAGCATCAGTTATTTGCCGATGCTAAATGTCGCGAAGCTAAAAGTGGGACATTTAGCATCGGTTAAATAACCGATGCTAAAAGACTTTTAACATCGGGTATTCGAATAACCGATGTTAAATGTCCATTTCATCACTGTTTTTGATGTCTGAAAAATGACTTTTAGCATCGATTGTTTCAAAGAACCAATGCTAAAAGTCCTGACATTTAGCATCGGTTGTTTAAACACCCGATGCTAAATGTCTTTTTTTTTTAAATTATAAAATTCTGATATACAAAATTATTTCTAGAGAGCACTCATAATAAATTAATAAAAATACTTCAAATTCTATTGAAATTTAATTTCATACAATACAAGTCATTAATGTTATAAGTTCTACAAATTTCTTACACAAAATTCTACAAATGTCCATTATTATATAAACGAATTGAACTAAAGCCTAAACCAACAGCTGCTCCCTCTTCTACTCCAATTTTGTATGCTTTAGTTAAGGATTGATTGTATTGAGCTATATATAGTTTGCTGCTCACCAGTAAATGATGCAACCTGCATTGGAGGAATTGTATATTCTTTATATACTACTCCCTAAACACATGAAAAAGAAAAAAAAAATAATGCTTTCATAGTTTCATGCCAACACGTTACAAAATAATGTAGGAATGTGGATTTCATCATGCTTCAATTATTGTTGCTCCAATTGCAGGTTAAAACCATGTTCTGCAACACTCCATGTATCTAACACGATGATATTACTGATTGATTGATTCTGTCTATTAGGGAAATCATTTTTTATGGTTGTTGCTAGCAATATTCTTCCTTAGAAATATACTAAAACCAAAATGCCTGTTATTTTAACAAAAATCAAGAGCTTACCAATCAATTCGAATCAAGGTCTTCTTAGAAGACATAACCACAACTAGAATCTCTCTGAAAAGGGATGATTGCTGCTGAAACAAACAGAAATGAGTAAAGATTAATAAGATGAGAAGGTTTAATCATAATAAAATTCTCAACAATAGTTATTTTCTATTTCCTCCTAGTTCTTTAAAAAAGTAAAGCAAAATAAGAAGATTTGATTCACACCTTAATCCTCTTGAGTAGTTCATATCCAGTCATCCCATACAGAATAATCAGTCATTATCAATATTAACCTTTACACCCTATAGGGCTGTAACCATATGCATCAAAACAACAACATAAGGACTATAAATAACGATTCTTTCTGAAGTCAATTTTGAAATTTAAAATTTGAAATATTCTTACATGGAGACTTGTGTCACCTTCAGTGTGGATGTGGCTTGAGCTGAACCATTAGGAGAAATCTTTTCACTGCATCAATTTGGAACATTTTAGCAGATATTTATTGGAAAAGCAAGAAATCTAACAAGCTTCAGCACATAAATGTATCAAATTCAAAAGTCTACCTATAATTAGAACCATATAACTTTGGTGGGCGAATTGCAGCAGAAGCTTGCCCTGATAACTTATCCCTATCTATTCCAGACAGATCTAACTGTGATAATATCAAAATTTCATTTCTGTAGCTTTGTATGAGTCAATCATCAAAGTCAAACAAGGGATAGAACTGAAGGGTATATATACCTTTTGTTCTGCTATAAAGTTGTACAATGGACTCTGTAAACAAAATAAAAAACGTTAAAATCATAAAGGCTGTAACAAAAATTTACAAAATGATAGTGAAAAGGCATAATTAGAAAAGTAACCTTAGGGGTACAATTAAAATCCCCACAGATAATAACAGGGGCATTATTCCATAGTTTAGATACAGCTTGTGCCTTGTCCAATAGGATTCTGACCTGTTTGAAGTAAATGTGAAGGAAAAAGCAATTACAAGAAGAATTTGAAATCACATGATGGACTCAACTGGGAAAACCTGATATTACCAGTTCAAATATAGAAAGCATCAGAGTCAGATGAGAAACTGTCAATGTTCACAGAAGGCAAACAGGCAGGAGGAGATACAAATTTTCATTATTCAGTTAAATTACATACATTTAATTTAAGGGTATATTGATACACACATTTACATTTACATTTACATTAATGAGCCAAAAATAGGTATAAAAAGTACACAGATGCCTAAACATATGACTGCGACAAGCAACCCTCTTACCAATTTCAATAAACTAGAAACAAATGTTGGAATATGACACAAATAGAACATTGCTGAGGATATTAAAAAAATGCACATTGTCACGTTTCACATGTCAGGAAAATTGGCTTGTTAGTATCTTCCTTATCAAAGACTAAACGCTAATCCCTATTTATAGGGAATACAAAGACTCAACCCTAAATAAGTATATCAAGAAACAAATAATACTCATAAATACAATTAATGGAGATCAAATCAACTCCTAATTTGTCTAACCTAAAATAGGAAAGCTAATAAATATAATTGCAGACACAAATTTATTCCTGATTTAATTCCTGATTCATCGATTTGTTCCCGATTCACATCCCCCCTCAAATTGATGCGGCTCTTCAAGGAGCATCAATTTGCTAACAATGGGGAACAACTTTTGTCAAAACATTTGCAGCTCAGAACAGTTGAGAAACAGCGCCACTAAGAATCCAAGAAGTAATTTGAGCATAAAGAACCCATAAGAACCAAGAACATTAAAAATCACGAACAACAAGAAGCACACACACCAAGAACCAGTGAGAACCAAGAACACCAAGAATCACGAACATCAAGAACACTAAGAATACCACGAATGGTAAACACGAAGACTATGAGCATTTCACTCATAGGCTACATTCTCTCTTCGTTGTAGCAAACGGCCCGAGACTATGAGTTTTTTGTTATAGCTCATACACTGCATTATCTCTTCGTTGCAGAAAACGACAAACACGACTATGAGCATATAGCTCATAGGCTGCTTTATCTCTTCGTTGCAGCAAACGGTACTAGGACAAGAGCGACCAAGGGAGATGTCGTTGAACGCACAACACGGTCGAAAAGAGGAACATGACGGCAGAAAGCAGAAACAGGTATAAATTGAGAACTGAACAAAGTGGTGCTGCCGGCGGTCGATGTCGCCGCCGGCAGCGGTGGTAAAGCACGAAAACGAGGTCAAAATATGAGAAGTGGCTCTGATACCATGTCAGGAAAATTGGCTTGATAGTATCTTCCTTATCAAAGACTAAACGCTAATCCCTATTTATAGGGAATACAAAGACTCAACCCTAAATAAGTATATCATGAAACAAATAATACTCATAAATACAATTAATGGAGATCAAATCAACTCCTAATTTGTCTAGCCTAAAATAGGAAAGCTAATAAATATAATTGCAGACACAGATTTATTCCTGATTTAATTCCTGATTCATCGATTTATTCTCGATTCACATCAGAGATCATATGTGAACAACTACAAATCTACTATGTAAAAATAGTAAAAACAGAGAAGTAAAATTATGAATAGTAAATGGATGAAAAGAAAGTTAAAAAAGGAACAAAGAAAAATTAGGCTAAATTTAGAATGCAGACCACATGGCATACTTGACCAGGGAATGCTGCTTGTGACCTGGCCTGCTTCTGACCAGGCCAAGGGAGAGCAGGACTGCTGATGATGGGTAGATGTCAAAACGTTCCCAGGTGGGGTACCTGCGAAGCCACTCCGACGCTCAAGTCAGTATTGATGACAATAGAGTAGGATAGTAAGGAATGAGAATCTACCTATTAATGGCAGAGCATGTCAGTATTTATAGGGATCTGTTCCAGCTTTGGGCCGTCGGATTGGTCGGGTGAATCTGAACCATTGAGGCATTAATAGTCATAAATGGGCTGATTTATCATGGATATGGGCCAAGGTTCAATGGGCCTGTTTATGTCCAATTGCTGGAGTGGATCTCATGATCCAGTCTAGAACAGTTGTCGAGATTATCCTGGGGGATGGTCTTGACTTGACGTTGTCGTTAAGAATGCCCTCCTAGGCTAGGTCGCCCTCACAGCCCGTGTCGTCGTCGCGTCTTTTAAGTTCGACAGCTGATCACAGCAACTACCATGTCTGTCTCTTGGCATTTTTTACTGTTTTTCTTGATTGAGGTGATTAATGGTAAGTAATTTTTAATCATTTTTTACCTTGTATAAATAGGGGATGGCCCCCTCTCCCATTTACCCCTCCCAAGTGCCAAAACAAAATTTCATAGAGAGAGAAAGGGTGTGAGGCGACTTCCTTTGAGAGAGAAAGGGGGAGGGGCGACCACAATTTCTCCTCCTGGCCCAGGACCGATCACAATTTCTTCTTCGCAGATTGCCCAAGACCGATCACGTTTTCACAAACGGAAATTTTGAGGTACCTTTCTTTCTTTCTCACTTTATTTCGAGGGGGTGTGACCGGGCCTCTTAGGTGAGAGAGGGAGGGCCGAGGAGCTGTGTGAGAAGGAGGACCGATCAGGGGTGATGAGGCGTGATCGCCCCTGTTGATTTGAGAGAGAGGATCGATCAGGCCGATCACAGTGCGAGGCCCAATCACAGTTAATGGCGTGACTGCCCCGGGTAAGATGAGGGTCGATCAGGATTGAGTTTTTTGTGAGGGGGGCACGCGAGAACTGATCATGCCTTTGAGAGTGATGAGGGCCGAGCAGAGAGAGAACCGAGCGCAACCTTGTGTTTTTGGAGATACATGGCCGATCACCAGATGCGGTCCTTGAGAGAGCAGGGGCGATCAGGATGTGAGGGGCGAGCAGAGGAGTGGGGGCGAGCAGAGGAGTGGGGACGAGCAGAGGAGTGAGGGCGCGCAGAGAATGAGGGCGAGCAGAGAGTAAGGGCGCACAGAGAATGAGGGCGCGCAGAGAATGAGGGCGAGCAGAGGACGAGGGCGAGCAGAGGATGAGGGCGAGCAGAGAGTGAGGCGCGCGCAGAGAATGAGGGCGCGCAGAGGAGAGTGAGGGACGAGCAGAGGAGAGTGAGGGTGAGCAGAGGAGCAAGGGCGAGCAGAGGATTTGCATTTTCCTTCACATGCCAAATCACTTCACTCATCATTTGATTCCCCAACATGCTAAGTCCATCACTTGATGCATCATTTGATTCCCTCAAATGCTAAGTCCATCACTTCATGCATCATTTTATTCCATTACATGCTACTTTTGTGATCTCTTCTCCTGTGCCAGTTAAGTGTGCTATCTTTATGCTAACCCTTTTGTCTCGTGACTTTTTCAAGATCAAAATCTCAGCGTGTCGGGCCATCATTTGATCCAAGCGTCTAACTCGAGGTATTTTTCTTGTCTCCGTATCTGATAAACGTTAATTTTCTTTGGTCTCTATTTTCGGGAAGTCTTGGATACGTAGGCCCTTCCCCCTCTTTTAAACTCTGCTCAGGCGGCCTCAGGAGGGGGGGCTTGTCAAGAACAAGTCACCCCTTTTCTTATTAGATACTTGTTTTGACTATATGCCCCCACCCTGCAGGTTTAGTTGATGCCCCGCACTAAGCAGACGGTGAGGAAAGTCCCGTACGGTGGTCGCATGCCTGTCAGGCAAAAGAAAGATCTTGACTCCTCGACGTCCCCAAACTCGCTAGTAACTTCTGAGATGTCTGGCTGTGAATCTGAAATTGAGGAGGTAGAGCTGGTTCAATCCGAGCCGGAAGAGTTTGATGAGGTTGATTATGATTGGGTTTCTCGGACTCTTCGTGGTGCAAAGAGTATTTTTAGTTCTGAAAAGGACCTATCGGACCTTGAGTGCTTTGTTGGGGATCCAGGCCAAGAGTGGCGATTAGAGGGTGTTAAGCAAGGAGAGTGTATCTTCCAGACTCCCAAAACCTTGAAATTCACGATTTACCACTGCATCTTGTCCAGGATAGGTGTTCGCCCCCCTTTCACCTTTTTTCAGCAGGGAATTCTCAGATTCATTGGGGCCGCCCCTTCCAAGGTACATCCTAACGGGTGGGCCTTTCTGAGGGCTTTCAAGCTTGTGATGCGGGCTATGCGGAGGACTCCGTCTAGCGATGTTTTCTTTACCGTTTCGAGGTCTCTTGGAGGCGTATTCGTGGCTCGGATCGATATCGTTATGAGCATGTGTGTTTTCGCAACCGACCTAACCTTCCAATTTTCAAGAGGTATGTGGATTCTCAGAAGAAGTGGAGGCACAAGTATTTCTGGGTCGTGCCTAGTGACGATAATGCGGCGAGGGCTGTGGGAACATTAGATGAAAATGATGAGTTTGACGAGAAGAACTTCCCCTTGTCTTGGAGTGACGAGTGTGTCACGTATTCCAGGGGAGACTATTTTGTTGATCCGAAAGAAATGGACTCGGAGGACCGGCGAAATTGGGCCATGCTTCGAGCTGTGGTTAAAAAAAGTTGAAGGGTCGCACCATCAAAGTTCGGGATATAGTGAAATGTGAGAGCGTGGGCGATGTTATCACAGCCTTGGGTAGTTTATCTTGTTGGATCTACTTTTATGCGTAGTATGTTTGAATATTTGTTTCTCATAATCTCTGTTTCTTTTTCAGATAAAATGAGCACGGAGGGGTCTTTTGATGACATTCTTTCTTGGGCTGGTGATGATGATGCTCAAGTCGCAGAGTCAGCCCGTCTCACTCCTTCGCCTCCTGCTTCTAAGAACATTCGTAAGGTATTTGGATCGAAGTCTAAGGCAGGGACGTCCTTAGGAGCGGGTTCTCATGGGAAAGGCAAGTCTCAAGCCCAGTTACTATCTGATCGAAAGTGCAAGAATATGCAGGTGTCGCCCAAAGGTGCCCAGATTAGGAACCCCAAGCGTCATAAAGATAGGAGGAACCATCCTTCCCCTGGGATGCTTTTTGAAGGCTTCGACCGGGCTGGGTATGAGGCTTACCAGAGTGATCCCTTTGCTTTGTGCTCTCAGGTGACCGACTATGGTTCTATCCTGCTCAAGAAACGTGAGGCTAAAATTGCGGACATTGAGTCAGGTAATCTTTAATACTCCTATTCTTGTGGTTTTCGTAAATTTAGTTTATATGCCTTTGATTCCGATTTATGTTGCAATCTATTTTTGCAGGGATTAGTGGGGAGCGAGAGTGCTTCAAGTTGGAGAAGGAAAAGCTCCAGATGGAACTTGCTGATGCTGGAAGTGCCGTGTAGGAATTAAAGAAGTCTCAGTCTGTGTCAGATGAGAAGATGAAAGGGCTCGAAGCTGCAAATAGAGACCTTCATGGCCAGCTTACAGGCTCTCAGAAGGAGTTAAGTCAGGTGAAGCAGGAATCCAAAGAAAATTTGAAAACAGTGGCGCGTAAGGCCAAGGATTTTGCCAAGGCCTCTTTCAAGAAGTGCTTGGCCCAGGTTCGCTGCTTATATCTAGAAGCAGAGTTGGATCCTTCAATCATCCATTTCGATCATGAGGTTCGGCATGGGAAGATTGTGAAGGCTCGTGCCGATAAGTCTGGTTATGACATCATTGCCCCAGTCTCTTGTTGACTCCCAATCATATGATGTAAGTTAGGCATTTTTAGGACCAATTGTGCAGGGTTTTTATTGTATAACAGTCATTATCTGGGATTTAGTTCAGTTTTAGATCATTGTAGTAGGAAGTTCAATTGTAAGTTATTCCTTCACTTTTGGAGCTAAATGGGACTTGAAGACCTCTTAATTGGTTGTGGCATCTTTCGGCGAACCAGACACTTGCCCGGAAATGCAGCAATCTGGAGGAATTTTGCAAGTCAGAACCTTCTGTCATTCTTCGCGTCGCGACTAGGAGGGTTCGCGACGCGATCTGGAGGAATTTTTACAAGCCAGAACTTTCTGTCATTCTTCGCGTCGCGACCAGGAGGGTTCGCGACGCGACCTGGAGCAGTTTTGCGAGGCCTAAAGTTTCTGTCATTTGTCGCGACGCGACGGCCACGGGCCGCGTCGCGATGGTGCGTAAAAATTAGGGTTTTTAAAGCCGTTTCAGCAATTTTAAAAGGGGACTTCGTTTTTGGGATTGGGAGCCACGTTCGGGAGCAGCTGGAGGTGCGATTTTGGAGCCTTCTCACCACTTGGGAACAAGGGATTAAAGGTTCTAAATGTCTTTCTTTATGTTTGTTTTCTATTCTATGTTGGTTTCCACTCTTAGGATGATTTGTAACTAATTTGCTTAGATTAGGGAGAGATGAATCTCCCAAACCTATCATGTGAACCATTGATCTAGTTAATTCAGTTGTTATTCGATTTGCTTGTCTAATTACCTATGTTCTTAACGCTTTTCAATTACATATGATAATTGCGATGATCCAGGCTAGTGATTGCATAGGGATATGAATTAGTAGCTGGAAATTGGGTATTTAGATCACATGCTAGTAATCATCATAGGAATATGTGGTAGCTTATGTGAATTCATTATAATTCTTAATCTTAATGCGTTACCCTCTGGCACGACTCACCTAAGGAATTAGGGTAACTCTTAGGGTAATAGGGGTCTTGAGACAAGGAATTGCCCTTGACCTAAATTAATGAATTGAATCTAGAAATTGAATAATTAACTTGAATTGGCTGAGGTTCATGTGATAGGCGAGGTGAGAGGATTCGATCCCTAGTCGTTTTTCTCGCGTTATTAATTCACGTTCGTGTTTTGTTACCAATTACTCGATTTATCAAATATCTACAATCTACGAATTTACAATTTTGCTATTGTTGTCAACGCGCAATCCCTGTGGATCGACCGGTTCTTACCGATAAATTATATTACTTGCGACATTTGGTACACTTGCCAAAAAGTTAACATCTCTCCTGATTCTCTGTGATCATGTATGTGTTTGAATTTCCTTTAGTTATGTACTTCTTGTTGGCGCTTTCGAGTTGTGACGGGGCTGGGGCGAGCAGGACTGCTTATGATGAGTATATGTCAAAACGTTCCCAGGTGGGGTACTTGCGAAGCCACTCCGACGCTCAAGTCAGTATTGAGGACAATAGAGTAGGATAGCAAGGAATGAGAATCTACCTATTAATGGCAGAGCATGTCAGTATTTATAGGGATCTGTGCTAGCTTTGGACCGTCGGATTGGTCGGGTGAATCTGAACCATTGAGGCATAATAGTCATAAATGGGCTGATTTATCATGGATATGGGCCAAGGTTCAATGAGCCTGTTTATGTCCAATTGCTGGAGTGGATCTCATGATCCAGTCTAGAACAGAGTAAGTACCTGGGTGAGAGAGATCCATTTTGATTAATGAACTGTTCAATGGAGGAAAGAAATACAAGCACATCAATAAACAAGTGAAAAGTAGGATAACTGAATATTTACAATTTACATCAACAGAACTTGGATGTGACAAAAGCCAGACTGAAAGTTTTATGTACCTCTAGTACACATATTTGAGCGACATTATCTCGAAGTCCCAGCTTATTGAACTCAATGCATTCTTCATACAACAATTTGAACCTGTACGATAAAGCAGGATAAGTGAGATTACTATTTCGTTAAATAAGCAAAATTACATACAAAATTATCCTGTACTCCTGTTCTGGAAGCATCAGGACAGATCTGGTCCTCCTATCCAAATAAATATATACATACATGCATGCATATGAAATAATATTATACACAATCCATAAATCAGCACATAATGAGACTGATGTTGGGCTCATATCAACAAGATCATAAGGAACAAAAATAGAACGAACATAACCACACAAAATTATAAAGGTTTACCAGAGGAGCACTGATTTTAATTTGTCAAGAAATATTACCGAATGAAAATTGTAGTGTGAGTGAGGAAGATCCCAAATTAATGAAATAGAAAACTTCATGAAAGAAACAGTATGTGTTAAACAAAAATTAAATCAAGTCAAACAAAAAAAGCAAACAATTTAAAAAACCCATCATCAACAAAGACATACTCACCTTTCAGAACAAACAAAATAGGAGAGGATCCCAAATTGCTGAAAAACCCTTATCGCACCAAAATTCCTTTCTGCAGGTGAAAAAAAATCAAAATAGAGGTATAAAAAATTAAACCAAAGGGGAAATCATTCATCAGAATATTTTTAAAAAAGGAAGATAGAATGATTTCAGTTGGGGATTTCAGTGAAGGAGAAGAAAAATCACCTTATGTGTGTGGGTGAGGCGATGGAATAGACGGAGATGGTTTCAGTGACTCAAACCCTAGAAGACGAAACAGAGAACGAACAAAGAGAACGTTGCACGAAGAGAACGAACGATGAAGTTAGATGACCGGAACGGAGCATTCACCGTCGTTAAGGTTCCTCCATGGAGGAGAGAACGAACGCAGAAAACAAACGCACGAAGAGAGCTTAGCGCAGAGAGGAAGAAGAGAACGAAGCGAGGGAGACGTTCTGCGAGGGACTTTAGGGCACGATGATTTCTGCGAGGAAAAAGAGAACAAAGGGAGACGTTCTGCGAGAGAAACAATAGAACGCACGATGATTTCAGAAACCAAAGTTGTGTTTTGGTTCAGTAATAGGACATTTTGTATCGGGTGTTTTAATACCCGATGCTAAATGTGTTTGACAGAGAGACATATAACATCGGTTACTAAGATACCCGATGCTAAATGACCAAGTCAATCACTTTTAGCATCGGTTGTTAAAACAACTGATGCTAAATGTCTAACAAAAAACCTAAGTTGTGGGTTTAATTGCAAAAATGCCACCGGTTCAACATTTAACATCGGTTGTACAGACAACCGATTCTAAATTATGCTTTTTAATGTCTTTTTTCCACTAGTGCCCATTCCACATAAAAAATGGACAAATGATCATATTGTCCCAAGTAGTAACCCTACTTCGGGTTAGGACGGGTTCAAATTGATCCTTGGGTTACCCGTCCCGCCCAAATATCCATACACATATATTATATTATATATTTATTTATAATACATAAATAGTTGGGAATTGTGATAACTCACGCCGAACTCAAAACAAGAAGTTTGATGCTAAAATTTAACAGCTTGAGACATTAACTTCATAATCTACCATCGATATTTTAATTTTATAGTAGTCGCAATGATGAAAGAGAGTGTAATTAAGAAAGAGATAGAGAGGATAGAGGGAGATGTAGGGAATATGACAAAGAGAGGATTCAAGTCCCAAATATAAGAACTTAAATAAAAGTGTGTGCTTTTGCAGGGATTTATTTATAAAAAAAAATTTACAGGGACTAAAATCAAATGACCCAATATTTGTAGAGAGCAAAAACATATTTGTTAACACCTAAAAATAATTAAGTCGTGGGCCGAGGGCTGAGAGAAAAGCGAAAAGGGATCAGGGTGCTGAGGCAACCCGTTAAACAAAATCATAAGAGATGTTTGCTGAAAGAATGGACTTAAGAGAGGGCCTCGGGGCAAATCACAATGTAAACTCCCCGAGGAAGGGGTAAGTCCGAGGGATAGTAAACGAGGTCGAAGGAGAGTAAAGTCTCAGCCTATAGAGTACCATGGCCATTGTTGACTCCCAGTCATATGATGTAAGTTAGGCATTTTTAGGACCAATTGTGTAGGGTTTTTATTGTATAACAGTCATTATCTGGGATTTAGTTTAGTTTTAGATCATTGTAGTAGGAAGTTCAATTGTAAGTTATTCCTTCACTTTTGGAGCTAAATGGGACTTGAAGACCTCTTAATTGGTTGTGGCATCTTTCGGCGAACCAGACACTTGCCCGGAAATGCAGCAATCTGGAGGAATTTTGGAAGTCAGAACTTTCTGTCATTCTTCGCGTCGCGACCAGGAGGGTTCGCGACGCGATCTGGAGGAATTTTTACAAGCCAGAACTTTCTGTCATTCTTCGCGTCGCGACCAGAAGGGTTCGCGACGCGACCTGGAGCAGTTTTGCGAGACCTGAAGTTTCTGTCATTTGTCGCGACGCGACGGCCACGGGCCGCGTCGCGATGGTGCGTAAAAATTAGGGTTTTTAAAGCCGTTTCAGCAATTTTACGGAGGACTTCGTCTGGGGAACGGAACCACAGTTTGGAGCAGCAGTTGGGGGCGTTTTTGGGAGCTTCTAATCACTTGGGAACAAGGTTTTGAAAACTTCTCATGGATTCCTCTATGTGTAACTCCTCCTTATTTCTATCTTCTCTTTCCTTGATGTTGTTCATGTAGTTTGTTTTGATTAGGGAGAGATGACTCTCCCCAAACCTATCTATTGATTACTTTGTTATGGTTGATTCAGTTGTTTGGTTAATTTATCATAAGTCTATGCCTCTTTGTGTAATGCTTTACTCCTACATATGCTAGTTGTAATGAATTAGGGTTTGTGATCACATAGGGATATGGGTTACACTCTTGATATGGGGTAGTAGATCACATACTTGTGATCACCATAGGAATATGGGATTGGATATGTGAATTCTCTATTTCTTGCGTTTATTGCTTTACCTGTTGGCATGAATCACCTAAGGGATTAGGGTTTCTCAATTAGGGAAAAAGGGGTTTTGAGGCAAGGGATTGTTCTTAACCTAATTTTGTGAATTGAATCTGGTAATTTAAACAAACAATTTGAGATTAGCTGAAGGATCATAGGATAGGTGAGGGGAGAAGATTCGACCCCTAATCGCTTTTATTTTATTGTTTACAGACGTTTGCTTTATTCTACCGTTACTTCACTTTTCGTCCAACTATTACGTCTAAGGATTAATTTATTTGCCTATTAATAATAAAACACAATCCCTGTGGAATCGACCGGTTACTTACCGTATTTTATTACTTGCGACGACAATTGGTACACTTGCCAAATTGTTAACAAGTTTTTGGCGCCGTTGCCGGGGATTGTTGATTTCATTGTCAACAAGGCATTTGAGTTAATTCTTAGTTGTTTTATTTTATTTTATTTTTGTTTTATTTGTTTAGATACTTTGTATAGTGTTGGACTTGTTAACGGTTTGTTGAAGTGTTTCAGTGAACTGTGTAGCAGGGGCAAAGTTCGAAAGAATTGCTGTTTGTCCCGGAAAAAAAAAAAAAATTTATGGAATCCACTTCTCGGATGGAAGATGCTTTGGACCAGTTTAGGCAAATGACTGAGACTATCTTCCAGCCTAAAGAGCAAGCTTCTCGGTTGGAAGATGCTTTGTCCGAGTTTATGCGAATGTCCGAGACCCTCTTCCAACCCCAAGAGCAAGTAATGATAGAGTCCGCGCCACCCTCACTTAGCGGTAATTTTTGTGAAGAACCCCACTTGAATGGAAAATGTGTGACACGCACCTTTTGCGATTCTTGTGGGGAGTATCTTGTGGAGTGCAACTGTGAGGATGAATGGGTAACTATATCAGAAAATTACCCATGGCTATGCACTACCAATGAGGAACACGAAGAACAAGCCCCAACAAAAGAAGAATCTGGGGAGGATAAGGAAGATGAGGAAGAAGAAAAGATTGAAATGGAGGAGCATGTAGTTTGGAGGGAAGATCAAAGCTCCCAATGTGGGGAAGGGGTGAAAACCCAACAAGAAAAAACTCAACAAATCATGGTTCCTATTATTCTTCCAAGTAGCAAGGAGGATAGAAGTGAGGAGATTGACATATACTTAGACTCCTTCTATGCCTTATTCATCACCCTTCACCTCAAAAGGGTATGGAAGCATCTACAACTATGTTTCAAATCATGATGTTCCTGCCCCAAAAGCGAAAGAAGAAGGATGATGTGTTCTTTGTGTCATATCAGCCACCTTAATAGTGGGATGACAAACGTCAAGCTAGTGACGTTAAAGAAGCGCTTGGTGGGAGGCAACCCACTGGTGAGCGCCACTTTT